>JAOXYM010000009.1:10815884-10870221 GCA_028567055.1 Leptatherina wallacei
ATATATGTGTGTATGTGGAGAGAGAGAGGGCAAGAGAGAGAGAGGGGGGGTAGCTACTGGTCCTCTAATGGAAATGCTGGCAATTGGTAATTCACAAGGTGGATTAATAGAGCAGTGCCCCACGTACTTCATCTAATGTCGTGGGAATAAAGCCCTCCTATTCTCTAGAGTAGGTCTTAATTAACCAAGCTCTACATGTCCCACAGACTTCAATACTTTGCACAATATGCCACAATCATCTTCAAAACTGGCAAATATCACAACATCTAGATTTGTAGCCTCCTGATCATCTTGGAAACTGACAAGGTGTTGACATAATGAACAATGGTAAAATCTAAGAGATTATCTGTTTACAAAGGTGAATAACAACACAGTGCCTTTGTGGATGTGACTTTGTTCTTGATGCAGTGATTGGCACATGAGCTGGCTGGCTCCACAGGCCAAGTAATTACAGAGAAGCGGTGTTGAATCACACAGGGACCTCTGGCTCACTCATTTGATCCTGTGGGGTGCACAGGGGACCTGTTATCCTGCAGTTGATGTGGGATGCAGGTTTAAAACGAACACCTCTAGGCTGCGTTGCTAAGACACCAGAGCAAAATGTTCTAAAGCACAAATGAGCTAGCAAATCCTGTGCCTGCTTTTAATCAGTGGTTGTACATTGACCTATGGAGAGATCCTTTCAATGGAGCACGTCTTGGGTAGAGAAAACCTCACTGCCTCCTGGAGCACAAAAACTAGAGGACAAACATGGTGTGGGTCCAGGAAAAAGCCAGAGCCAAGGAGACATTAGCATTCTGAACCTGCAGGCCAACGTTTCACCGACATCCACTTCATACAACACAGAGGTCTTTTAAATATAGCACCTATTATTATTGTCTGGCTCCAATTCTTTTTCTCCTCTGTTAGATGGCAGAGCACAGATACATGCTGTTCAACTATAAACATGGTCTGGTTAGAGACTTTTAACAGCTCTAATGGTGCAAGATCCACCTTTCATTTTACATTGAATACACACACTCACAGCAAGAGCTTATTGATTCTGAGAGTAAATAACAGAACTATGTGAGCTACAGACCTGCTGTTGTTGACCATTGCCAAAGCCTGCTGGGTCAAAAGTCATCTGGGCTGTTTTCCTGTATAGAATTTAAACAAGAGCAGCACAGCTGTGGTAACACTCTCCTTCACCCATGAAGGACACCCAGAGAGGAGGCTCTTTCATCTTCAGGGGAAACAACCTATCAACTCTCTCTTTCTCTGCTGCTCTTTCTCAAGTCTGGAAATACCAGACCATGGCTTTTTCAGCATCCACAGGTTTGTAATTATAATACAATGCCCAGTAACAGCATTAAAATACCTCAATGCTCATCCGGATAGTGTTATTCCTGTGCTGTGACAGCAACTAGAATTATTGTAACAAAAGCCAGAGGTGACTCATTTCTTTTACACAGTCCTTCCTGAAAAGAGATTCCAGTTTACAGCTGGATTTATAGTTTGTATCTCTGGGTAGCATGATGCCTTATGGGATATCACTACAAATAGTCTCTAAAAGCAAATATTACTTTGCGTTCCAAGTCACTGAACAACTGGGGGGGGGGGTCTCATCCTACCACAAACAGCATTTCAGTGAAGAATTTACAAATTATCCCTGACCCAAACTGTAAAGTGATAGCCCACACGATCTGTTTGGCTGTCACAGCCAGAAGACAAATAATGGTCTACAATGTTTGGGCTGTGTGGCCTCTGAACAAGCTTCAAAGTTCAGACCATTAGCTTCACTGTGTTTTCATGCAACTCGTTACTGTGTCTCACATTCACTCAGTTTTGAGAAAATGTACTAACAACCACATGTTGATTCCCTGGGGTTTCTTAGCAAATAGAAAAGACCAAGGGAAGTGTCAAGTGTGCTCCAGCTTCACAGACAGGTGTTCTTCCCCTTTAGTCACACTACAGGAAAATTTGGCATGTGACATACAACAGATACTGAAACAGAAGTATCCATTACCAACAGACATCTGTCCCAAACCTTTAGAAAGGAGGAGATGTCTCAGTCTGCATTTTAGAATACATCAGAAATCAATCAGCAGGACTTCTGTGAAATACATAATGCAGCAACCTCCAAGGACAGATGCATAACCTAAACACTTCCAGACACTGGTCTGCAGCCATGTTCCCACGCATGTTAAAGTGTTCTGACAACCATCTTGGCTGCCTTTATGAAGAATTTGCTTTCTTTGGTGAGAAAAACATCAGCTTTAGCTTTTGCTGATTTCCTTCTTTATTTCATCCAGAATAACCTCCCTGAAACCCTGGACTATTTCCTCTACCTTGTGTTGATCTTTGCAAGTTTTTCATTTCTCTAGTGCTACAGCTTAATATATTTTCCCTATCAACAGATCAATAAAAAATGCAGAGCAGGATTAATAATGCAGTCTTGACAGTAATGATACACATCAACAGCTATCTTCTCCAAGCGGCTTTCATCTTTCACTATGGCGGCATTTTTCTTGTCAAATTGTATTTCTTGTTATCTTTGGTCCTCACGCCAATATAGAAACCATATAAACAGTAAAGCAGCCTGTTGGAACAGATCCTGCAGAGGTTTGGTATCTGTAGACATCAGTGCTCCCTGTGGTCTAGATGTAAGGCCTAGAAACAAACTTCATAAAAGGCTGAGCTGAACTCGAAGCTTGTCTGAGCTTTCCCCAACTGTAATTTCTGCCCCTGAAAATCACGGTCTTCTACTCTTCTTCTTGCCTTCTTCACCCTCTCTCTCTCTCTCTCTTTCTGCAAGACTGTGATCTGATATTTTTCAGTTGTCTTTTCAGCTCCCTCCTCTGTCATCTTTAATGCCAACTCCCTCACAGCTGGCTTCTACAGTTTCCCATGTGGCCATGCAGTTAACTGTATCCCTCTATTCAACAAGCTCTTATGAGTCTACATTTCTGGTTTCCTCCTGATTTGAAGTCCATACATGTCTTCTTTTATGAAAAGCTCAGTAGGCTGCGTGCCTTGCCGTGTCATGCTGTTTTCCCACTCATAATATATGGTTGTGTGGCTGTAATTCTTCCTTCCCTTTGATAGCTTATACAAACACTGTCATTTGGTTTTCCAGCCATGCCATATAACATGGCTAAAGGGGGACTATGAATTACTGACAGGCGTTCAGCCAGATGACGTAAAAACATGGCTAAAACAGAAAAATATTGACTGAAAAGCAATCAACGTAATGTACAAGAATTCTAGAAATTGCATTTGACGTGTGAACATCTATCTGTAAAGGGGCAGAATGGGGAGCAAAGAAGAAAAGAAAACATAAAGAAACTCCTCTGATGTTGAGTCCTGCAGAGCTCCATTAGGTCTTCCTTCCTCTCATTTGGAAGGATTCCCAGAGGGGTCTAAAGTGGGGTTCCATCCTTCTCTGAGAATGGCCTCAGAGTCAGAGGGTAGAGCAGGGACCAGTGTCAGAACAAGGGCCCCTACCGTGAGAAAGCCCTCTCAGGACCTCCATAATAAAACCATGGAGCCATCCCTAAGGATGCTGGTCCTAATTAACAACATCAAAGAGAATGTCCACTAGACATCATCTGGAGCCTTGCAGCACTCAGGCACCAAGCTTGGGAGCTACTGCAGAGAGGATGATACTGGTAGCATGGACTGTTGAGAATAATGAAGTGCAAGTTAGCTTCCAATTAATGCTACCCATACAGAAAGCTCTGCTTAATCTGAATTATCACATCTCTCCCTCAGAAGCTGAATGACAGTGGTCTGTATGCATGCAGTGTTTACATGTTGGTCCGTTTATCTGGCTAACAACATGTAATGGGCATTTCTACCACAGGAGGGCAGCTGAGTGCTGAGCTCTGACATGCTTTAAATGCCACTGAAGGGTAAAAGCAAACCATGTTGAATACATAATGTCTAACATATTAAGAAAACAGCCATTATCCCATGAGTACAATGTGCAGAGGAATGAAGCAGCTGCATAATTTACACGAATGAGTTGGGAGCACGTAACACATACAGTTTTGTACATATAGAGAACACATTGTTAGAAAATATTGTCTCCTAATGGAAAACAGAAGTGACCGAAGTATCTAAGATTTACTATATATGTTTAATTGATCATATATTTAGCTGCAGTTGAATAAGGAAAACAAGCAAGTTCAAGCAAGCTATATATCTAAGTGTGTGTTAAATTTGCCTAATATTAGGGCAATGAGACATTTTCCAATGGGATTTTCTGATCTTTAAAACATGGAAGACCTAAGAAATTTTCCAAAATGGTTCAGTTAATATGTGACTTTCCATTCCTGTTACAGTGCAGCTGAGGCATTCCTGAAATCTGCACTTAGTAAATGATTAGCTATGCACATGTGGCAGCTGTCAGCCGCTGTGTGAAGGATTCACAGTGATTCACACACGGGCCAAACAGTTCCACTGGACAGCTCTGAGCTCAGTCTGCCACACAGAGGTAAAAAGTAGAAATCCACAGAGGATGATTTTGAATGTGACCTTTATTTCCCAGAGGTTGGCTGGACAAAGCCAGGTTGTTCTTGGCTAACACAACGTTCTTGAATCATTACTTTATCGTTCTTCATCAGCAGGGTAGGAAGCTATGACTACCGAACAACCAATTGCACATTTTGGTTTTTGAGGGATGCAGAGAGAACAGACACACAGATATTTATTGATATCTTAAATTTTATATTTAATTAGATCTTTTATTTCTTTGCTTTCTTAGCAAAGTAGTAGCTGTTATTCTTACTAGCTGTAATGAGCTGCTGTAGCAGTTAAAATACAAAGAAATCAACATACTTTCCAAAGAACAAGACGTCATTTAGAGTCTGCCAAGACTGACTTTTAGGGTTTTGAACTTTCTAAATAGCCCCCGTTCTTTTCTGCTGTGAGAAATGTTCATTGTCTACAGCAATCTAGGAGAATATATTGTGTGTGTACAGTTGTGCTCAAAAGTTTACATACCCTGGCAGAATTTGCGGTTTTCTTTTGACCATTTTTCAGAGAACATGAATGATAAGAGAAAAACTTTTCTTTCACTCATGGTTAGGGGTTGAGTGAAGCCATTTATTGTCAAACAACTGTGTTTATTGTGTTTAAATCACGATGACAACAGAAACTACCCAAATGACCCTGATCAAAAGTTTACACACGTCAATGACAGCTTGAAGTCTTTCTTGGCAGTTGTGGCGGACATTTTTGTCGGTCTACCTATTGTGGTTTGGTTTCAACAGAATCCCTCAATTTCCACTTCTTAATTAAAGTTTAAACACTGCTGCACACTACTGATGGCATTCTCAATGCCTTGGATATCTTTTTATATTCCTTTCCCGCTTTATACAGTTCAATCACCTTTTCCTGCAGATCACAAGTGAGGATGGTTACCTTTACTTGCCATTCAATCCTGTTTGGGTCAACTTGTGTGCATATTATCAGGCCAAAATCCTCAGGGTGTGTAAACTTTTGATCAGGGTCATTTGGGTAGTTTCTGTTGTCATTAGGATTTAAAAACAGTAAACACAGTTGTTTGACAACAAATGGCTTCACTCAACCACTAACCATGAGTGGAAAAACCTTTTCCTATTATTATTCATATTCTCTGAAAAATGCCCCCCCCCCCCAAAAAAAAAAATTATAAAAAATCACTAATTCTGCCAGGGTATGTAAACTTTTGACCATACCTGTATATCGTTTGGAGTAACTATACTTATTTTTTCCCCACATTCTTTTACAGTATAAACACACTTCCTAGTCAAACTTGTTTATTAGGATGAATTTAGGACATACCAAAGCTATGAGTGAGTCAACACACAGTTTATATAAACAGATGTGGAGTTATTGTCTGATTCTTTTAATCATGAACAAACTTCCCACCAAGCTGTGAGAGTAACACAAGACACATTTTAAATAAAGCGTATTACAGTAGTATTGGACGTGGACAAAGATATTATCAAACATAGCTTTTCACTTGGTTAATACCATTTACTTCTCTCTTAAAGACGTATTACAAAACTTTCCAACCTTAAAACTTTGCGTTGCGGACTCGTTTGATGACATCTATTAGCTACGTGCAGTTCTGGAGCAGTCGCTGCCCAGCAGTGTCCTGAGGCTGACAAACTGCACCATGCGACTCTTTCTTCCAGGACGGTGCGTGAAGTTGCAGCCGGGTTCTGCTTTACGCACCTCGTCATCACACGCTAGCAAGCAGATATAAACACACCGGCAGTTTTCAACGCGTACCGTGGCCGATTCAGAAAAGAAACGCAAGAAGATATTATCGGACGAAGACAGGAAAAGAGAGAAGGGGACAGACCAAGAGATAAGACAAGAGTCAAGATAAGATGTCTTTTACTGGCTGGAGAGAACTCAGATTCAGTCTGAATAAGCTCCATGGCTCAGAGGAATGGAAATCTGACCAACCTATAAGGCAGCAAACTAATGATGCTCTACAATCTTACCTTATTCATAAACAGATAGAAAAACTAGTTTCATATCAGTTAAATACACCATGTCCACATCTACATCAAGCTTTCTGTTTAAACCTGTTTGTAGAAAGACACAGGTATATTTGTGTCACTATGAATAATGCAGTCTTTAGAGAAGACAAGTCTTGAGAAGAACATGGCAGACTCTAGATTCTCTACTTTGAAGAGTCCCTTTAGCTTTACAACATTTTAAAAGAAGGAACAAAGCAAAGCCCTTTTCAGAAGTGATTTTACCCATCTTAGTCAGAGGACAAGCCGTAGAGCACTTCCTCTTAACAGGCTGAAGTGTTCTTGTCCTCCTTATACTAAACATTTAAAAGTTTCAAGTGTACAAACACGGCACAAATGATCCTGCACAGACACTTCTCTGAGTTTTCCCTGTTAATCGTCCAGACTTCTTTAGAATATTAGGCTTGATTGAATATATCATAATCTTGATATAACCTATTTGTTATTTTTACAATATATGTAATATGAATATGAAACCAAATCATGAACCAATGTGAGCAATAACAATGTTAAGGTTAAACCAGTAGGCACCTTTGAACCACAGAACTTTTCCAGTGTTCCTGGAGGAAGAACCCCATTTGACCTTTTAAATAATTCCCCCCCCTGGGAGTGGGTATCTGGATAGTGATGGTCCAGATTCTCTAGGAATACACAAACACACCCACCATTACATAAAAATAAAACAAAAAAACACCTGAAAACATCTAAAAAAAAAAGAAAAAAGAAAAAAAAGTACTCCATGGTCCCCATAACCCTTCTGAAAGCACATCACAATGACAAAATGTACCAGACTGCTCAATAATATAACAAACACAAGCTGTTCATCCATGACAGATACATAAAGTCATGGTTTATATGTCTGGGATACAGAGAAAGTCACTGACATGCACGGAGCTGCTACACAATAACTTGTGTCATTTGACAATAGCTGTACAAAGTCCTCAACAGAATGCAGTGGCGAGCTTTTCAGGCAGAGATCAGAGTCTGCAGGCTGCACCAAGGTCAAGAAGGTTTGAAAAAGGTTGACACCAGAATGAGTTTCTTGTCTGAGACAAAACAGTCTCTCAGTGAGAAAAAAGCACCAAAGTCAGTAGACAAGCTTTGAGTTCCGCTGTTGCTTTTTGTTGCTCCGCTTTCCTACCAAAGAGGTGATGAAGTTTCCAGAACTTTTCCATGGCAAAACAGAAACACTTGCACACACTAAAAATGGTCTGTGAGTCAGTCAACAGTCAAGGTTTTCACTACAGACCAGAGTAGTTTATAAGAATACTTACAGTCTGTGTAGTTTTTCGCATGTTGCTTTCTTTCAATTTTTCACATTACCACAATAAGAAAAAAAAATAAATATATATATATATATTTTTTTTTAAAAAGGGACAAACATAACAAACAAAACAACTAAAAACCACAATTGCAAATGCAATCAATGGCTGCATTTTAGACTGTAATTACATATCAAGCTGACATTTGCAGAATACACACCAGCTCACTCAGTTTATATGCATCCAATCATTTCCTGATGTAGTTAACATTCAGTGACCAGTAGGAAAAGACCAGTGGGGGTTCTTTCTCCAGAGGAACTATGAAAAGCTCCTTGTGGTCGAAAGGTGGCTGGTGTTTGTGCCTGCTTTGTGATGGAGTATAACTAAGTGTTAAATGAGGGAGACTGTCCCGCTGCAGCTGTCTGAGTGTTTCACTGTGATTCTTTGCTTTTTATTGTTTTGTTGCTCCATTATCTTTCTTCTATGAGCCTTAACCTATACCAGCTTGAGCTAACTTTCAGCTAACCAGTATTTAACCAATACCTTGTGTCATCTCAGAAGGCTATATGTTTTCAGATTTTCTGGAGGACTGGACATCATTCTGAAAAAATGGCCAACTGCGGAGGCTGAGAGAATAGTAGATAGATATCTGTGTCTCTGTGAAGCTTGCTTATCCATCCAGTCCAGTCCCCATGGTGCTGAGACTATTTCCATGCTATCACTCTTAGTTGTACAGAACTTTGGTCAACACCTGTTGTTTTTAAATGTGCTTATAATTAAAGCTGACTTGACTTGACTAAGGAAGAACTTTTAGACAATAAGAGCTTGTGGATCTTCAATCTGTCTGAACAAGAACACACATAAGCATGCAGACTCTGGTGCGCCAGACATGCCATCAAATCGGAAACATGACTAAGACCAAACAAGCTCCCCTGGAATTTGAGGTGGAACAATACATCAGTGACTCTGCTCATCACCATACCCCCCCCCCCCCCCCCCCCCCCCCCCCCCCCCCCCCCCCCCACTCACTTTCAACCTGCAATGTCAACATGTCCAGCCAGCTGGAATGCAGGGAAAATCTGTGGGTGAGTCAGCCCCTAAAATTACTATACTGTTATCTCTTACATTTCAAGCACTGCATGGAGTGAGATGTGGGATATGAAAATACCTAATGTTTATGGAGGCCTTCAACACAGTCCTCCTGATAAAAAAGGAAGGGAAAAAGTCACACTATAAGAAAACTGCAGCATATATTACTCATTAAAATACAAATACTAAATTCTTGCAAAAAAACACTCCAGGAAGCAGCTTTATTATGACATGTTACTCAAAACCATGGCAACTTAAATTGAATGAAACAAAATCTGGTACAGTGAGTTATAATCCGATGGAATCCCAAACCACAAATAAAAGCATATATTCTGCCCATGTCACAGGTGACCCTAAATTGTTGGTTTGCTGTCAGGCAGACATCTATAATCTGAAAACACATGCCAGGTTACATGACTCCACACGCCAGCAAACATCAGATTGTGAAGATTTCTTAAAAACAAGCCGACTGTTATACGTACGCACAGCTCAAAGACATCTTCGCACATCTATTCAACAACAAACTCCATGTATTTTCCACGTCGGCAGGATAAAAAAATGCAGCTTATGCCTTTCCTCAGCACTCTGTGGTGATACAGGAAACCTACCCGTACAATAGGCTGCATTATCTGCCTCATACTCTTCAGTCGGTATGACTGGTAGGAGAAGCATGCTTCTGAAGAGCTCTATGTTATGACATGTGGCTGGCCTTTGATCCAGCATCAGGGTGTTCACACCTGAAAGAGGAACTGGGGGTTTACTGTGTTTTGTTCTATCTATTATTATGCATGCCCTACCCCCTCCTAGAAACAAAGGATAGTCTAAACTTCAGGTAAGTGCAAAGGCAAGAGGTTGGAGGTCTTGGAGAAAGCTGAAGGAAAGGTCATGACCTGTTGCTCTGAAAAGTCTGCTATTGCTCTCCTGGCTACACACAAGCAATCCACAAATGAGTTATGGGCTTGTAAAACTGTCAAGCAAGACATTGATATCTCTTGTTTACACTCTGGGCTCGGCTCTTTTTACAGAACTGATCCTACAGCTTATCACCTATCATGTTGTAGTCAATCAATACAACTCATTTACCACCATTTCACCTTTGACTACCAATTGGCATAAGGTCAAGTTTGACTTTTTGTCCAGTGACACCCAAACACACTGGGCTAACACTATTATGTGTCTCTTTCAGAACATGAATTTTATTAAGTTCTGCATTTTTCTAGAGACAGGAGAGAACAAAAAACAGATATTTGACAAAGATAAACAGCTCATTGCCAACAACAAAGGCTCCGTTTTGCATTCGCACTCTCATTCATAAGTACGTGTTATCTAAATCACTTCATATTTTGACTATCTTGCCTGCTTAGACATTCCTGAAAGCATTTCTAACAGGGATTAATTCAAGCAGAAATCCATACAGAACCTGACTGAACCAAAGGGCTGAGCTGTCACTTCTACCCAAACACCTCTCCTACCTCCTGCAATCCTCTTGAGCAGCTGCTGTCTGGCAATGATCCTGCCCAGCCTGTAGCCAGATCGTCTGCGGTGATGATCCATTCTCAGGTAGATATCCTGAGTTTCAGGGGTCATACTGCCCAGACACTCGCTGCCCGTGGACTCTGGGAGCTCTCGGAACATTGCGGTACTGCTGTAGCCCAAAAAAGCCCCTGACTACTGCCTGATACACACTCACCCACACACACAGCCTCACCAACAGAAAACTTCACATACATGCGCAAAAAGCCTTAAGTGAGAGGGACGGCACAGCAGAGCCCAGGGGGTGGAGTGCCAACATTTCAGTCTGTCTTTACAGGGCATGTGACTACAGGGAAGCCAATGGAACGGAAGCAGTGGGAGCACTGCCCACCTTGCTGAGCTGAATCCAACGTCTGTGTGAAGGCTCGTCAACTTCCCCCTGCTCTGGAGGGAAATATAAATACCACTGGAATGCCTATGAACTGAGTAAGGGGAGCAGCAGTGGATGATGTGGGGTGTAAGAGGGCTTACAAAAATAGTGGCTTTTGGACTCGCCCTACACTGGAACAGCTCCTCGGCTGTTACTGGTGACACAGGTGCCAAATTTACTGGCTGAGAGTGAATATGTGCCACTTTACAGAAAACCGTAAAGAGAGGAAAAGGGAAAAATGATTTTCTAGGCTGGGGAATGCTAATTTCTGCTCCCCCACCCCCAATACCAACTTCTACTTCCAGTGGCAGGAAGCCCTAGTGGGGCGCCTTGATGTTGAAGCCATTCAGCGGGAAAAACACATTTTAGCCTGAATATGCAAGTGACCTCAATCCCCTTCACTTAATACAATTCAGATCTGGTACCACTGAGTCAATTATGCAGTTCTGACAGCAACATTTAAAACATGCTCAGACACAAAGTAATTACTAGATTCAAGAGCTAACTAGTCTTTCTATTTTACTGGAAAAAAAAAAAGCATTTTCATTCTGGGGTTTAGTTAATAACTCCTCAAATCAGTTTTACCCATTTACCATCACTTTCTGACGCACAGAGAACTGCCCTTCAGCTGCATATTATAAGTTATCCCTTCGCAGCAAGTGACATGGATGATGGAAAAAGGTTGAAGAGGGATCACATGACTATGGCATTACTGTTTCAGTTTGACTTCAGTCCCTCTACGATTGTATTATTTCCCAATGCAATAAATTACTTGGTTAAGGTTAGGCAGTCAAAATTGGATTAAAAGGAAGTCATCCAAGTGTCCTTACAGCACTCCATCGTGCTGGAGATTTTGATTAGAACAAGGTTAGAATAGAGGATTGATCAAAAGGAAACTGACAAAAAGAGCTGAAGCGTTGCGCCATTTATTTCAGCACAAATCCACGTATTCTGCTTCGAATATAAAATGCGTTTTGGATGCAGTCTACATATTTTCACTGAGTTGTAAAACCAAAAGATGAGTCTCCTGAGAGTTAAACTATTATCTGGCAATGCAAAATAGTTGCAAAAGACATTTATCCCAGTGAGGATGATCATATGGAACAAAACCCAAAACATGTGCTCCTCCGTTTTAAAAGTATTGTTGCCTCAGCTGGTTAATAACATAAAACAACAATCTCCTCCCACCTGAAATAAAGTCTATATGTGTACCAGCAGACACACCCAGTGCCAATCAAGACCCCTGCCACTCTCCCCGTTCTAGCTTCATCGTGCGGGCTCGCCAGTTTAGTATAAGCATGGCGCCATACACGTGAAAAGAGCACAAACGGGCAAGCAACCAAGTTAAACACAGCCCCTGTCTGTTCCTCTCCCTGGCTGGTAAATACACCCTAGCTTAAGCTCACAAAGACCACAATTCAGCAGCACACTTCAGAGCCCGCTGCACATTTTCATAAACTTCTCCTGGGTTTAATGGCCCTCCCCACACCCTCAAGTGGAGCTATTTTAATAAGAGCCTGTTGCTTTTTAAAAGCACTAGGTGATGGTTTAGCTCTATTCAGATGATTTCATCAAGTGGTGACTCTTTTTTTTTTTCCACACACAAATACCTGTATTCATTCATCAAGTAAAGAGTGTGCTTAAGGCGTCAGATGCAGAGTAAAGCACCAGTCTGTTAGGAACAGTGTGGCCTCCTTGAATCAATTTCTGTTTTACACTTCCTTCCTTGTCTAGACGAAGAAATTTACCTTGTGGATCACACGTATCATATATTACAGAATCAATCAACTACTGCTAAGCAACGGCATAATGAATGAGATTAATGGCGTCATCTGTCTGATTTCAAATTGCTCCGCTGGTAATGTAAAAAAAGCTACAAGCTCTTCAGTGTGATCAGAAATGCCCTTGTATTTAACTTTGTGCAGCATGCCATGAAGAAATGGTTGTGGTCTGTCCTTAGACGGCGCACTGACACCTTATCAAACAAGTTACAACACGTGTCTGTCTGGGTTTCAGGGCTCCGCCAGAATACAGCATGGCAACAGGACTGCAGACTCACGTTACACACACACAAACACATACCAAGGCTCTGTGAAGGACTGGCAGGATTGACAAAATAGATTTTATCTTATTTTCTAGCATAGTGAAGGCAGAAAATGAATTACAAAATAGCCTTTCAAGGAAACAAATTAATAGGAACTGACACTGGAGGCAACAGACATGACATCATATCCGATTATATATATATACATATTGCACATCATCATTATCGTACCTAAAATGTAATTCAGGCACTTAATGCAACTCCAGCCTTCATTAGTTTCCACTCTTGTACTCAGCCAGGTGTGATTAGAGAGGGGAAACTTGTACTCTGATTCATCTTGAGGCAGTTGTGGCAGTAGACACCACTCTGATGTGGTTTGATTCAGCAGCAGACACATGTAATCTGCACTGGGCAGCCCTGGAGCTAATGTGGCTATGATTCCTCTGGTTAAACTTTTTGAATAGTCCTACTGTGACAGAGAATTTCCAACTCATGAGCCACCAAATGTCTGAATTCTGAGCTCATGGCTGGAGGTAAATTGCATATTAATCTCACAAGTCCATCTGAGTTGCTTATACTCTTAAATAAGGTGCTGGATACTCTAACAAGCTTTTCGAACTGAAAACAATAACAGCTGTTGCCACTGTCAGTGAAGATGAATGGTAGATTTAAAACTTGGTTATCTAAAAAATAACAAAAAAATAAATAAAATAAAAATATCTATGGGATTTTGATGCCTAAGCTACAATGAAATGATCAAAAAGTGGAAAACAGGCCAATCTCCAACAACTCTGTAAAAACTGTAATAGTAGGATTCATTAATAATAAGTGTAAAAATGCACCAACTTTTTATATTTACATTCCGCAGAGTGGCCCTCAAAATTTCACGAATAAAAAATGAAAGCATCAGTCAGTATATATGTCAACCTGGAGTCAGAGATTTCACAGAGCTTTCTCTCAGCCTTTCTGAGACAGATCCCATCCATCAGTGTTTAGCTGTAAACCTTCTGCAATTTGACACAAATGAATTTCTTTCTTGATTACCCGAATCCATCTCAGATGAGTAAGAAATTCAGGGGCCAAGACCTGAATTAAATTGCAGACACATCCAAAAATTCCTCCCTCTGATTTCTGAAACATGTGTTTTGGAAAAGAAATGTGCAGCTGTCTGTCTGGAATACTGCTTTAGCGTTTCATACCTAAACCTGTGCCAAAATTAGGGGTGGGTTTAAAAAAATCGATTAATCGATTTAAATCGATTCAAGTTAAATTAATACAATATCGATTCATAAAACTAAAGATCGATTTTTTTTTTGTCCAATTAAAAAAAAAAAAAGTTTTTTTTTTTGCAGGTATGTCCATATTTTCTGATGACATTACCCAATTTAGAGCAATTTTATTATCATGCTCTGTGTTTTAGAAAAAAAAAGTTACCTGAGATTAAAGAAAAATAAGTGCTGTTAAACAATTAGCTGTAAATGAATCGAAATCGAATCGAAAAAATTGAAATCGAATCGAAATAGACTATTGTGAATCGAATCGAATCAGGGAATTAGTGACGATACCCAGCCCTAGCCAAAATATGTATATATATATTAAAAAAAAAATACAACTATGCTATACCATGCAGGCAAAAGTTAAGCAATCTTCCATGAAGTGCTAAAAAAAGTTCTATATATGTTTTTTGTTATTGTTTAGCATGGATATTTGCAGCTCAGTGCGGCAGGAATGCAGACTGCATGGCACTCATCATTCATTTTTAATACACCCTGTATCTGGAAAAGAATGCAAGGTTAATGTGTCAAATATCCAGACATCACAGCACTCAGCTGCTTCACCGGTGACGTGCCTCTGCAGGCTGCTCCACTGAGCCAAGTACACACCAAACTACACACAAAATACACAACTCTGTGGGAAAGTTGAACAGGAGCTCTAAATCCAGTTAAACAAAAAGAACACACTAGTGAGTTGTGATATCACATAAAACATCTGGTCTCTATTTGTATGACTTCAGCCTGCCTGATGAAGACAGAGCTGTTTTTTTATTCATGTGGCTTTCCCATATGAACTGCTGGTGTGGTCAATTCACTTCATCTAGTGGCAAACTTAGGCAACTGCACAGATGATTGCACTCCACTCCTGAGGCATTAATCTCAACAGCTTCATTGGAACCACTGAAACACACCTAAACCACTAGATCTACTGTTTTATTCAACATTTGCTCTAGCAGTAGTGATTTTTTTTTAACATCCACTGCATATTCTCATTTTCTTTGTGCTTCAATCAAGAAATGTCTTGCTCATATTAATTCTAACCTTTTTGACTTCATTGCTAGTCTTAGAATGGCAACTTTTATCTTTTGATGTCAATTTAATAAGAATATACAAAAAAAGTACTTGAAATTTTTCACTTGCATTTGTAAAAAGACACCTGTGTTATGTAACAATGCAACACATGTCTTGTGTTTCTGAGATACATTTCAATGCAGGTCAAATATGTAATAGCCACTTTGTTGGAGTCCCATAACTACGATACAGTCTGGGTTGGATTATTTGCAGCCACGTACCGATATGACCAGTAAAAGCAACTAAATGTGAACTTGGTCTGTACTTTCTGAAAGAGAGCAACTGAGACATCTGGGGAAAAGTGAAAACTTATGACAACCAAGAGTTTTCAAACTCAAAACGAGATAATAAAAACGGAATTAGTTGACCAGATAACCCTTTGTTGACATTATTACGATAAAAATTGGAGTTTTAACAAATGAAAGGTAATCATCTGAAAAATATATGCATCGTTTATGTTCACCAACTCAATTTAATATCCAAGAAGAGTATAAATCGACCCATCAGCGCCCCCCTGCGGCAGCCCGGGGTAAACGGTCATTTGAGAGGAGAAAGCTTTACAAAGGAACACTGTAAATATAAGCGAGCTTTTTCTGCACGTGTAGTGAGTTAATAATACATTCAGGCGATGTTTTTATTTCACGTGTCCAAATCAACTCGGCACATCTTCAATTAGAAACACAACTTGTAATACAGGTGTTACGTTGAGTGATTTTATATACGTACATAGGCTAAATGTCACTGGACCACATGCAAGCAGTTCTCATGTCTTTCGGCAATAGATTTGATCAGCTATCTCTGGGAAATCTACCAATATCAAGACCTAGAAATAAACATCCCCCCATCCTTTCTCCAAACGTCATAATTTGGATTGGCATAAAGCAAACCATCAAACATGTCATCCCTCAACACAACATCAATCGATATCAAAATGCTTTCAGATTGAGATTTAGCCTACTGATTTCTTTTCAGTACACTTCTGTGACGGCTGTAGGGTCTTCCTGAGGCGGACCACTGACCTGCCAGTCTCCGCTCTCTGACATTCTTCCAGAGTAAATCCCAAGCCTTGGATGTGGAGCTCCGCAGCTGCTCGCTGAAAGACCGCCGGAGCTTCAATTTCGCCGAGTTTCTCTTAGAAGTCATCTCCGGGCGAACTTCCACTCGAACATACTAATAAAAGTTCTCTTATTCCCACGCAAACCTTTGAGTTTCCGTCGCAGTGTTACCTTTTCCTGGCCACAAGTTCTCTCAACAACAGTAGCAACGTCAATTTGTTGTCCGGTCTTCAGAAGAGTGTGTCATTATTTTGAAGCGAAAGAATAAATAACTTTATTCATGTCGGTTAAAAACGGAAATCAATAAAAACGACCCAAAGTGAGAGTAAAGCACGAAGACGGGCTTTCACACTTCCCACCAGATGTGCGTGTGTGCGTTTGTGTATGTGTGTGTGAAGGGATTTGCGCGCACTGAGACAGCCGTGATGCCTTCAAGTACTGCAGGAAACACGGGCATTACCAACTCAGCACAAAATAATTGAAATAGCAAAATGGCAAACACGGGTATAAAAAGGGACAGAAGGCTTGGAAGAACAACAGATGGACTCAAACTAATTTTATAATGGCTGTTTTGAGCGAAAAGATACGTAGACTGAATCTCAGTGTGATAGTAGGCTGAATGTCATACATTTTATGAGTAAGCAAACTTTTTTCTGAGGTTCTTCAAAATGATTTATCACAAAGTAAACTATGAGAACATTTTCGCAGTATTTCGCAGCAGTGCAAAAAGTTATTGAGAGGTCAAGAATGTTTTTAAGGCCACATCATGTTTCGTATTGCAGATAGCCTACAGTAAGTTTACAAAACTCTCCCGAGGAACAATTTTGTAAAAGCAGAACAATGCCAAAAACAGGATTTTCTTTCTTTCACCAAGAGCATTTCAGAGACAAGGGGAGTATTTAGATGAATACATTTAAATACCACAAATATATGAAGTTGGCCAAAGTAAAGACAAATGGTAAAAGAAAAAAAAACCCTAATAAGTTAAAATGTAATAGCAAAAACTATAGAAATTTAAGAGTTACCAAAAGTCACTTTAAAGCTGTGTCAATAAAAAAAATATTAAACATTTTTAAGAATGTCATTGCAACTTTTCTGTACCAACAGCCTTAATAAAAGGATTTGTTTGGACACACATACTTTTACAAATTAAATGGGTAAGTATGTCCTTTTTATATTCATTCTATGGTGATCAGTAGCATCCACCCATCCATTTTCTACACCCACTTACTCTAGTCCCGGTTCACGGGAGCCAGGAGCCTATTCAAGCAGCTACAAGGCGAGAGTCATGGTATATCTTGGACAGGTTTCCAGTCTTACTCGTAGCGAGAATTTAGAGTGACCAATTAATGTAACATTGTTGTCTTACAACTGTGAGAGGAAACCAAAGTACCTGGAGAGAACCCACACATACACAGAGAGCACATGCAAAGGCCCAAATCGGACCCTAGACCCCAAACCGAGGCTCGAACCAGAGATCTTCTTCCTTTGAGGCAACGGTGCTAACGGTGCTCCAAATAAATCATTTGTTATAATCCCCCAAAAATCTTTTTGAAACGTGAAAACATCTTTGGATATTATTTCCACTGCAGCCATTATTTTTCATGAAAACACAGGCTCGAAAGAGACCTATTTCTTAACTATTATTAGGATTTTCACAGTGCTGCGTCACAGCTACTTTTCTGTTGCTTTAAAACTTAATGAGAGTTCAGCGAGTTCTCCTTGGATAGGCTGGAGTAGATGATAGATTCAGTTTGAGGATCATTTACTTTTGTTGTTACAAAAAACTTGTACCACATATCCTGAAACAAAAGAAGACCGTGGCTCATGTCTGGAAATTAAACATGATTTGTTTGTATGTACGGCAACAACTGCAGCTGCCTGTAAGACCTCAGCTTCAATAATAGTTCTACCAGAATTATTTAAGGAATTTCCTCCCATTATTGTATGCCCATGCACTTAAGGGGTGCACGACCCAAGAGCAGTGATATCATATCATGAAAATATTTCCTGAGCACCATATGGGGTTACCATTATAACAGGTTTAAATCCATCCTAAACACACAAAGTGACTGGCTGAAGCCTGGCAGTTTCTCCTCAGACAAGCCAGTTTTCCATCTGAGTAAGGCAAGGCAAGTTTATTTGTATATCACATTTCATGTACAGGACAATTCAAGGTGCATTTTCTCTTTGAGTTCTCTGGTTCATATGAGTATGGAGCTGTGGCCATTTAGTAAGGAAACAGACCCAATTTGTCACTGAGCAGAACAGATGATTTACACACAAGGCCACATGGTGAAATATCTCATGAAGCTGGGAGATAATAATGAAAGACTTCGTTTGTTAGTTGCTCTGTGTAAAATGGAACCTATGGCACTTGTATACAAAAAGAAACCCGCAGAGAACAGTTTTGTTCTTACTATACTGGACATGAAAACATCAGGATACATGTTTTCCTTTCAAAGCAACGCATCAAAACTTAATCATATTGAAATAACTAACAGTCTCATAGCTTTTCATCTATCCAAAGAATTTGGTCACAATTAGTTACAGGACTTAAATATGAGAGTGAGAATATTCCTTTTTTTAAATTCAGCATAGACCAACAGTCATGTTGCTATTCTGTTCTACTTGTTCAGAACTCAGGCTAAAATGCAGCTTGGAAGACACATAAATGTGCATACTTGTCTCAATAATCTGCTTCATTTGATCCTGTGACTTACTGAGGGCCATGGTTAGGCTGAGTCAATCATGTTTTTGGTAGCTACTCACATGAACCAGAGAACTCAAAGAGAAAATGGCTAAATATTGATTTAATTCTAGCACAACAGGATAATAAATGAATTCATCACTTGAGAAAAAATAACCCAGTGAGGAGGAAATGGTCTTTTCTCGCATTTCTTAAAAAATAATTTCACCATCATCTGTCCATCATTTTATTAATCCTCTGGTGGATATACCATTGACTAATATGGGTTGAAAGTGGGATAGTAAAGGAGGACAAGATGCCTAGTTGCAAGCAAGACATCAATCAAGGCAGGAATGGACAGACAGACAGACAGACAGACAGACAGACAGACAATACCATCCCTGTCAGCCCCCAAGAGTAAAGGTGACAGAAAAAGTGCAGCAGCAAAGCTCTGACCTCTCTCGTCATGAATCACTAGAGGAGTAAACCCAGCCCACCGCTCAGCCTCTCCTGTCTTACTCTAATAAGAAACCACTTGCACAATAAAGATGAGCATTATCGCTGAGAGGATCATGTTGGCTAGACAATGACTTAGCCTCTGGAGCGGTCCTTGGCAGCAGAAGTAATAGCAGATGCTAAGAGCGGAAACATCAGTCAGCTTGAGAATGTTTTCCCTTCGCTGACTCACCCGCTTATTTGCTTTGGCCAGTCAGCTTTTAGAAAGCACTCGTTTTCCCTGAAAAACTAGCACATTTTCTGGGTCATTTTTCAGCCTCTCACGCCCCCTCCCCATGATAAACACATACAGATAAACACATATTTACTTGAATGCCCGTTATCTACATTCCAGAGTGTATGTATGTGTTGCTTCCATCCATGTCTGATGACTGATGTGGAATGCTGTCCCATAGCTGCAGTGGGAAAATCCCAGATGTGAGGAAACTGATTTCTCCTTCGTGAATAGGTCATGTTGTTGGCCAGGAGGTCTTACACCAGGCCCCCTTGAAATGTCTGGGAGATTGCACTTCCCAGCCTAATGGAAACAAGGCTCAGGGAGCAGGGAGCGGGGAGATCTCCCCTCCACCTCCATCCTGGCCCCTGAGGGCTCGTCCCAGGCATGTGCTATAAATTTCCTGACCATATATTCCCAAGTCGAGTTCATTTTTCCAGAGGAGCCACACATGAGGCGTATATCTGGCTTTAGATTATGTGGTTAGGGAAGGAGGAGCTGACTTTGGTCCCAATGCATTTAAAGTGGCCACTAATTCTGTTTTCTTAGTGGGTCATCCATTATAACGTCATGGTTTCTTCCTTTACTGAGGCTTGTTCTTTATAGAATCACTAATTCCCAAACAGGGAATTACATTAAATATATTTCCAAAATACTGATAAATCATGAACTGCAGATTGTTCATGTTTCTGACTTCTCACTACAAACGTTTATTGCATAACTTCACATCTTGTGCTTGATTTTAGTTTTTAATGGAGTAAATTTAAAAGAACATTTTGCTAATATGACAAAACTCACATAGAAGCAAGAGTTTTCAGAGGTCAAATTTAGCATAAAGAGGCTCGAAGAATGCAAACCTGGCATGACAAGCGTATGTGGCCATTGTTTAATTGAATGACAAAGCATGTAATGCTGTCAGGTCTGTATCTGTTCAGGCTGCAGTGCCCACAAAAATGCATGGGAAAACATTTACACCACTGTCCCACACCTGGTTTGCATTATAGCAATGAGGATTTAATCACAGAGGTACATTTCATCCCTCCCATTTCTTTTTTATTCTCACATATGTAAAATAAACTAATGTTTCATTGATTTTAAGCTGTTAAAGCTGGATTTAGGGCTTTTTTTTTTCCTTTTACATAATCCAATTTTGATCTTAGTGTACAATGTACAAAATGTACATTAAGGTCTGTTTAGCTCTGCGCAATCACCACAATAACCAATAAATTCAGCTGACATGGTAACTTTGTATAAATAACAACTTATGATACACTGAGGCACAACATTAGCCTCTATGAAACAAGTTCAAGCAGGAAGCTGATGTTTATGTTTCCAGATGAGCACTGTCCCCAAAGAGAAACCAGAGTTAAGAGTCTCAACAAGACTAAAGCAAAAAAACACAACAGCTGCTTAAAATTAAACTACAGTTTGGACTTGAAGTTTCCTCTCCAATATTAAATATGCTGTATAGTCCTATTTTAAGTTGTTACAATTTTGCCTTCAAAGGACTGAAGTGCAAACTCATGAATCTCAAAATACAAAGTTATGCAAAACATTTTGCATTTTATAGAAAACACACTGTAGTTCTCAACGTGGTGAACACTTACAGTTGATTCTAGAGATGGATCCACCCAGTTTCACATCAAGATGTGGAATGGTTGTAAAATTGATATTTTCTTCTTTTGTTGTGTTGCTCTGTGCAAAACATCCTCATTTTGTCACCATTTTCATTTGTGTGCATCCACATACTATGGCTGTAAAGTTTCTTTCTCCTTGCAGAATGAAAACTCCACCCTATGGAAGAGGCACCATAAAGTCTCTTTAACATGCACAAGTTTTTTCAAATTGTGCATGTTTAAGAGACATAACTGGTCCTGGTGATAATTAATAAGTGCTTCAGTAATGAAGCATAAACCTTTAAACAGTGGGTGAGGTGGAATAATTAACTGGGCTCTTCAAAATGTTATTTTGAAACTTTTTAAAAAATTTTAAAGCTCTCATGATTTGATTAGTTTACGAAACCAAAAAGGTTGGATTTAGGCATCACCATGTGATAAATTGAGCTTTCTATCTATCCATCACTTGATAGAAAGCAACATATTCCATTTTCTTCCTGAAAATGGAATATTTCTTTCAGACAGAAGCCTAAATAAATAAACTAATAGATTTTGAATGGTGGATCAGTCTAGCTATTGTACATTAGACATGAGAGGGGCCTACATCTCTCACCTGAAAACATCAGCGAATAAAACATCAGTTTTATTAATGATCAATGCCTGCAACTTACTTTAATCAACAAGACCACTGCAAACTACTCTGCTCAGCTCATCAACCATGAGCACAGTGCAAGTATTGTTTTCAAACTGAGACACAAACAAGCCCTGCTGGTCTCTTAAAGCTGGTGAGCCAGAGAGGATACAGGAAGTCTGTGCAGCCTCTGCCTCCTATTGCTCTTTGATTACTGAGCCAAATTGTTTAATCAGGTCTGAAACCACAAAAAAAGCTGCAGTGCTACACTGCCCCAGGACAGATCCCCTTTTAAGAGCACGCTGGGTTTTTTTTTTGGTTTTTTTGTTATCTGGGTGCAGGTGGAAGTGCACAGCTATGTAAATCTCCACTATCATTGGTCACCTGCCGCCTTGCTTCAGTGCAGAAAGACATAGGATTTGGTGTGAGCCATGCCATGTGCTAGGCCAACCTGAGGATGCAGAGGCGAGGAGTAAAAGCTCAATAGAGAAGGGGACTTTTTGCCTTCCTGCAACATCTGGAATCTCTCTGGTATATGTGGGAAATCTTGGAGGCTGCTGAAGGAACCGATACAGTTACTGTATCTAAACCAACCCTGTATAAAGAATCTACAAAGTGGAGTATCAGAATGATTTACACTACAGTGTGGATAAGAAAGGGGTTATTGCTTGATTTCAACTCAGGACCCTGATGTTTTGTGACCTTTCCTTGCTCATTATTATTGCCTAAATCTTGTTTTTGCTTTCTCCTCAGGTGACAGCTGAGTGCGACTGGACTGCATCATCACACGGCTGCCCACGTCTCCTTCCACTTAGTTTACAAAGCCCAGACCGAAATTCCTCAATATGCAAACAGAATGACACAGACACAGAAATTGCTCTCACCTTGATCTCTTTGAGGAAGTTGTTCCCTAAAGAATTTACTGGCTGCTTCTTTTGCAATTGGCATTGGGAATGTAATTAGGAATCAGAACAATAAACCTGTTTCCTCTCATTGGAGATCGTAAAATGAGTAGATAGTTCCTGTTCAAACAGCTCTATGGATACACACAATGCATTGTGGGCAGATGATTTATACTCGACAATAAATCTTGCCCACAGATCATGGAAATTGTTTAACGTGATGATCTCATTCAGTGTAAAAGGCCTTGAAGGCTAAATTAAATGATGTGCTGTAGCTCCAATAATCACAGTGAAAATGTTGAAATTGCAATAACATCATTTAAAGATCTCAGAACCGGTTAAGCAGACAGTTCTCCAATTCCCAACCATGATAATTTACTGCACATACAAAGAAAAGTCTAGAAATACTACTAGGCTTCTTTTTTTCCTCCTCTCACTTTCCCTGTCAAACAGCCAAGCTGGCCTCTGCACTCGGGAAACCGCAAGTCATTTTCCATCTTTCCATGTGTGGAATTTTTCATGTACTCATCATGCCAGCAGCACCCTTTATATTCTGGGCTGCATCAACAAACGGCGACTGGCTTATAATTTTGGACCATGATATCACTGATCTGGCATCTGTTCAGCAACAGGTAGATGGGGAGAGAAAAATAAAGGAACAGTCCCATGAAACTGAAATTTCCCTGCAGCTTAAAATCAAAATGTTTCACAACATGCAGATCCTGTCTCTTTATAGTCAACACAGATGAAAATGTTTTGCCATTAAAAAAAAGCAAAAAACCTTTCTTCTTTTTTTGATAAAATTTTTACAGATGACCATCGTCATCAATGCATTTTTTTAGAGACTGAACAATATATTATAATTTTGGCTATATGCAGTAGATTTGTATGTAATTCTTTTAGTGGTGCCATTGAACTAAAACATACTGTGACACACTGACCGTTCATTGTACCTTCACACAACAAACAAAAACACATCCAAATCTGTGTGCAGTCCTCTAAGGGTGATTTATTGCATAACAAGTCCTGGAGAACAACGTGACACTTAGCTGGGTTTTGACATTTACTATCATAACAAAAGAAATACCTGGGATTAAAAAGAGCAGTAAGTTCAGATTCTCGCTGACGGTCCTTATGATAGCTCAAAACATCCAAAGCTACATCTGAATTTAATACTGATCCCATCAACATGCTTCTCCTGTAAATGCTCTAGGTGTCAGATTATATAATCTATTCCTAACTAGCTGCCACAAAGCCAAGAGATGTGTATATCATAGTCCCGAACAGGCCTGCAGAGAGAGACACTGCAGCTGTCTGGGGTCACAACCAGCGTCCACCAGCAGGCAGTGACCCTGTGTGAGCCTGCACTTCTGGACTTGGAGAACAGCTGAGGAGCATGCAGGAGGCAAAATACAGATAAGATAAACTGCTGCAGTGCATTAGTAGCCATGGTCATTATATATTACCCACTGGTTCTTCTTCTTTGGGTGGGATGGTGATTTATAATAGTAGTATGCACACAGGGCCCCACATTTCACAGTGAGAGGGATTCTTGTTTTGGTCACTCTTATGCTGGGAGTCTGGAGACAGGCTGGTAAATGGCCGTTGTTCTATTGTCCAATTTATATAAATCATCTTAAATCATCATTATTTTTTTTCCCAAATATTGTTGTTTTAGTTCTTTACCTGTAGCTAATCAAGGGATGATGTCAATTATTAGTTATCACATCTCAGTAAGGAAGTTCTGAGACAGGACTTGCCGGTTGCCTGGGCCTTTGTGCGTTATGTCTACATGTTTTTCTCTTTGTAACCGACTCCTGACACGTCCAGCCTGAACCCTGCTGTCACCAAATGTAAGCCAGATAGACTTCATCCTCTGTGATCATCTGCAACATCTATCCAGTACATAGATCGTGGATAAATGTGTAATTATTGCATTATGATCAAAACACTTTGGAAACAAGTTCCATCTCCAGTACTTCACAGAGCATGAAATCAGTCCATAAAGTACATACATAGTTGTATCAACTTATGGTTAATGTTCAACCAGGCCATTGAATTGGAACACTGTCCTTATACATGTATAGATGTAGGACAGGGTAATGGAGCCATTCACCGAAGTATGTGTGGATTGTACGGGAAAAAACGTTCAAGGCCTTCTACCATTAACATTCTCTGTAGGAGATCGTTTTACATGTAGGTGTAGCTAAAATCACTGTAGAGATGTTACCTTTAAGTTACTTGAATAGGGAATTTGTCAGACAATGCTACAGTTATAAAATCAGGATTTTATTAGAGTAAAGCAACAGTCTGGAAATGCTTGCCTGCATTCCTGGGTGTGCACATCTTTGCATATAATCTGGGTGTGTTAGTCCAGTTTTTGAGTGTTTCAATCATGTAAGACTTTGTAAACACACTGAATGTTTCTGAATATCTATCATTTGTGGATATTCTAATCCAGCAACAATTCAGTGATTGTCATCAAAATCATGAGTGAAATACTTCATACGAGAAGAGATTTAACCGTTATTTACTCACACGAAAGTCTGCTTAAAGCAACAGTGAATACAAGCTCCTCGGCCTGATACGATTAATACAGTGTCTGAATATTTCTTCTCCATTTGCCTCATAAAGAACCAGTAGGGTTGACACAAAGCTGTATTTAGACCAATAAATATAAAGGCACTGTAATTCAATGTGAAAACCCTCCTCTCTTTTCTACTTACCTAAATATGCCACATGTTGTGGTAAGACTCTAAAGTTAACACACTCCCTGTAGCATTTTCATTTAATAAAAAAATGTTTCCTGGCAAGGAACACTAGATTTATATCGCACACAATTACCATTAAATTCCACTCACTTTCACACCTGCCAAAGATGCTTCTTTTAGAACTGAAATATGCTACTTCATTCGAAAACCCAGATATGGGAACTGTTAAAAGCAGACAGGCTTCTTTTGGAAACCAATCACCGGGTGACATTTGATACTATAAAGAGTTAAATAAAAAAATAAAAAAAAGCTTGACTGAAACACTCAAAACATCCCCTTGCCATGTTTTCTGCAGCTTTTCTGTTGGAGTCATTCACACTATCTTGTGAAGGACACAAGGCTTTACATCTCTTTCCTTACAAATAGAAAGAAGTCTCCAAGGGATTCACAGAGTTTCTTCTTTGTTTTTCTTTTAATCAGCTGCTACAGATTTCCACATTGAAAGTAGATTAGCATATTTATTCAGAAAGAGAATCTGTGTAAATGCACACAGCCTGTTTGAAACCTCACAAGCTGAGGAAGCCTCCGCTTGACAGTTCTGGGCCACAGAGTGCCGTTTAAGCAGCACTTGTGCTATTTTCCCTCTGACTGACATTTGGGAAGGTAATGTTTATCATAACAAAGCACATGAGCATTTATTTATGCATCTAAGTCACTCAGTTCTGCATAACTGCTTCTCTTTGGACCCTGTTGTTCATTCCGTTTATCTAACTTCATGTCTGAAATCTCAAAGACACAAATACATTTACGAAAAATACATTACACGTCTCTGAAAAAAACATCGCATCTGTCCATTATGTAGTTTAAATAGATAAAAGTAGTCTTTCCCCTTATTTTTACTGTATCTCTGATCGTGACCTGACAGCTTTTAGCTATCAAATCTATGATTAACATCAACTGGGTTTTGAGGATGAACATAGCTGCCTCCTCTCACCAGAGAAAGTCATTAATTTCCACACTGCAATTAAAGAGGCTGTAGGGAATAGATTTCCTTGCAAATTATGCCATGTGAGAGGGAATGAAGTACTTCTGGCCCATCATGTACTCAAGACTTGAAAAAAATGCTCCATAAAATGTGAGTAATGCCTGTAGAAAAATAAACATTTCAGGCGGTGGATTCAGTTTTTTCCCCCTTCTCCATGCAAAAATCTTCTCTGAGCATATCCATGTGCAGTTTTTGAATGCAGACCTGGGTTTTGCCTTTTGCTCAAGGAAAAACAAAACATCAGCCAAAGGAGGTTAACAGTTTAGGTTTTTTTTTCTTCCCAAAAATGGTTTATATGATCTTGAATAAATAACAGGAAGAGCAATTTGTTGAATTTACCCCTCAGTATCTCATTTCTAAATGGCACAGTGCCTATTATCAGAGTAGAGTGCAAGACAAACAAGCTGGCCATTGCTCAACAGGATTAGACTCCATTAAAAGCAGTCTGGGGATGATTGAAATATTAACAAAAACACACACCAGCAGTTAATATTGCACATTTATAAACACAACACAGCATCAGCTTTCTCACTACTGCTTTTCTGTTTTGGAAATGAACCTGAGGAATGTGTTTTCTTCTCCTGTACAATGTCAATTTAATGAGGTGGACAGTGTTGTTATGGTCGATACTGAGAACCATCTGGCTGTCTCGTATTTGTGTCTTAAAAAGAGGTTTCCGCAGGCCAGCTGTAAAATACAGCCAGGAAATATCACACCTAATGTGTCTGACTCGCTGCCGGCTTTGTTCTTTTTGTAACACTATCATTCTCCAAGTCATTTCATCATTAGATTCAGAGTGAAACCACATTTGAGATTTCATTTACTTTCATACAAATCAAAGCTGACAGTGATACTGTCTGTGGTCTGGTTAATGTCCAGCACCTAAAATATGGTGGAAATACATATTAATCATAAAATTACAGACATGTTGATAAACTTGTTGATGTCATTCACAGTGGTCTCACACTCACAATTCCAAAAATGACCATTAGTATTTGGTCTTACTGCATACCTCATACTTCACCAGTGGACCACACGTTAGTTAACTGCTTCATAAAAGTGACATGGAATTTTTCCGGACTATTATGTCCACTTGTGTGATACCATCATGTAAAACTGAGGTCATGTGAGAGTGCAACCTGAGTCTAAAATGGCATCCACTCAAATCCCGCAGCTGCCCCCCAAGGGCCACATCACACCAGGCCCCTCAGAAGTATTTCCCCTCAGCAAAACAGAAACAATGATCTGGCACGCTGCCTAATTTTAACTGCATCCCTCCAAGTGACCAACATCTAAAAGGGCCTTTAAAATAAAAGAATGCACATTTGGACATTCTCAAGACACCGGCTGAGAGGGAGGGAGCCGACACCTGTGGCCATCAGTCTCATTGTCTGGAGCCAGAGCAATGCCACCATGCAAGCCAGGACAGAGTGCAGGATCAGCTTAGACAGAGTTTTTTATGTGTCATATAGAAGCATTTAATTTACAGTACATGACTTATAGGTGCAGACAGGGCTATTTAGTCAAGTGGTCAAGCCTCATATCTGACCCACACAAAAAGACAACAACATTTAAAAGGGTTTAAAGTTTTCAAATTCTCAGGCTATAATTGTCATTTAATTGTCCAGGAAAATAAAGTGCTACACTACCAGCTGTAGTCGTTTTCACTGATTAAATTACATTGAACAAAAGGCAACATCTCCATCCTGAAATAACTGCAAAGTCTTCATTGATTGAATGTTCCTTTTCATTTAAAACATTTATAGAAAAGTACTAATCATGACATCAAGAGTCATGTAGCATTAACATACAGGTGCACGCTGATGTCCGCAAATCTCTGCCAAACACATAAGGATGGAATTAAAGCATTTAGCTCTCTAATATCCATTTAGTCTATTATATGTTAACATTTACTCATCCATTTTCTTGACCAGCTTTTTATGGCCCTTGGCTGCTCTCCCGGCATGCACTGAGCAGAGAGCAGGAAAATCAGCCTGTACAGCTTGCCAATCCAACACAGGCAAGAGCCAGGAAGAGGAACAAGATTTAGACTTTCCACTTAACCTGAAGTGTATGTTTGTGGAAGGTAAAAGCAACAAAATCATTAAGCACTAGAGTAAAAAACAAACAAAAAAAAACTGCTTGCTCCTCTGTGATGTGATAGTGTTCAAACAGAAACATAAGCAATACGTCACAAGGCTGGTGGGAAAAGGAATAAATAGAAAATTTCTTACCTGCACCTGCTGAATTGGTTGTGTTATTGAACATCTGTAAAGAAGAGAGAGTGACAAAATATCAGTAATTATAGCCCTGTGGCAGATGAATCCCTGCATTCTTTAATCAGAAAGTCAATAAAAAGTTTCCGTCATTTAGCACCTTATTAAATCACAATCTGATGTGCTGCTCATCAGCTGGCTGTTTTTGTAGAGGTGATACCTCAGGATTCAAACCAAATAAATACCATCAGGAAAAATTAATGTGCAGTGCACTTCTTCCTCAAAATATTGTTGTTAGCGTTGGAAAAATGGTGAATGTGTGTATAATGCAGAAAAGAACAGACGCAATCATTTATGTCCACGAAATCAGGATTTTTCTTTTTTATACGTAAAAGTACTGGAAATAAAGGTCCGAAATAACTGGAGAGGCCAGGAGACTGAAAACCTTTTCCTGATCTGGAATAGTCAGGATCACTTCCCGACTCTTGCCCAATTCTTTCTTCCATTTCCCCTCTGTGGCCCACTGCTCTGATTTATGTGCTTGTTTGCTTGCCCTGTTTCCACATTTCTCCCTGGCAGAGACAAAATGCAGCATCAACTCCCAGGATGCCTTTCTGTAGTTCTACTGACCCTCCATCACGACTCTCAGTTGGCAATCAACCCTTATGCTGTTGATCAGAACTTTTCTTGTCAGCATGTCTGCAAAGGCTTCTCTCCAAGTTGGAATAAGCATTCTTAGTCATGTGCTGCATGTTAAATGAGGGCTGCAACCCCACAGCGTTGTCATGGCAGCAGAAATGCCTGCAGCGTATGAAGAAGTTAGCTAGATGAACAACCTACAAGGCTTCCATGCTGCTGTGGCAGTTAAAAAAAAACAACAAAAAACTAAACATGGTTAACAGGATTAATCAGGACAGGTGAGTTTTTTTTCTTTCGGTAAGTTCACTCAAGTTTTTTGACACTTTAAGGCCACATCACAAATGAGGTCAAAGTAAAGCAGGTTTCTAGCATTCAAATGTTCACTTATTCAAGTACAAAAGATTTAAAGCAGAACAAGAATCACAGCCAACACATTTCTGCCAGGTTTCAGGCCTGAACCACCAGGGGTAGCTCCAGGGTCAGCAGCCTCGGCCACTCGGCTATCTCCAGGCACAAAAAGCAACCTCTCAGAGAATCAAGATAGAAAAACAGGGTCGTAAAAGTATGACTCATACCCTCATGCATCCATTTTTACCTCTGCTTAAACATAGAGGAGTTGAGTAAAGCCATGATGTGTCCCTCATTATTGACTGTGAGATTTGGCATAGTCTGGCAGAATTTCATCATGGATTTAAACACTTCTGTAACAAAACTCAAAGCCCGGTTTTAATAGGGACACAAGCAGAGTCGTTATCTCTGTACTTCAAAGCGCTTTCTGTACAAGAGATGGTCCTACTGAGTTGGTCTCCACGGACCTTTTTCAGACACAGTTTCAGAAATAAAATTAGAACTCCGAAAAACCAGATGCTGTGCCCCAGAGGAGATGTACTGAATTGACAAGGCTTGAAAAATGCGAACACTCTTACTCTCCCTTCCCCGTACAGCTAGGAGAAAGTACTTAATCCTGGCATATCTTAAGATCTGACCCACATTAAAACACGCATCGGTCCAGTTCAGACCAGCTGCAGTTAGATGAGCGACACATGTCAAAGGTTACAGGTCAGAAAAAGTGACATCCTGCACAGCGGAGAAGCACAGAGTCCCTATCAGGGCTTGTTGCCTGTTTGCACCACAGAGGATGTTTATATGGAGTGGCAGGTCTGTGTGGGTGAATGATAGCTGCTGCCCCAGCACAAATGACAAGTCAACGAGCAGTTACAGGTACGGTCAGTCTGAGTGACAGACCAATATGTCCTCTTAGTGCCCGTCCCTGTCAACAGCATTCAATAGTAGGAATCCTCAACCCAAATATGTCTCTATCCACCAACAACAGAAGCACTTTGTGGTTAGCAGCAAAATAACCTTCTGAACATAAATACAGTCTGGTCTGCTTTTTCCCTCTCATTTCATTCCATTTATTTATAAGTTAATTGACAAATTGTTTATGTTAGAAAATATTGTTTCTGAAATAACTTGTTTTGTCTATCAGCAGTCAAAAATTACAATATTTAATTGAACTTAATGAAATAAAGTCAGCAAATTTTGCCTTTGTACTGTATGAGTTTAAAGTGAAAGTTGCACACAATTCTTCTCTAAAACAATCAACTCCACCTGTTTTATTTACAGAAGTTTAGCAAAATTACAGAGAAGCAAGTTCACAATGAAAGTAATAACAGGAGGAATAAACACAACAAAAAAACAGGCATTTCCCTCAAACAAAAGTTTACAGTTTTGTCATTTCTTCAGAGGAGTGAAGTTCTCCCATTTTGGTTCCAGTTAAATTGGTGTGAATGAGGACTGGTTTTCCAGAAAGCACCGAGGTTTTTTAGATGGAGCAGGAACCAGAATCAGAAAGGTGTCTGTCCGACATCAATATTAGAGTTCATTAGAGTTCAACGATTTCTTACCAGATACTTCCATTAATCATCTCATTGATCTTTTTATTTTTTCATCCTTTTATCTTCTATATTTTTTGGTGAGAGAGAAACAGCATTTCAATTCTACTGCATATCCGGTGCATTAAGCAAATTGACAACAAAAGTTATGAATCTTTAAATGAAACTCATTAAGTTTATTCTTAGACTTAGAGCCTATAATTCAGACTGTATCACCTTCTGGCTCCCTGCTCTAGACGTTCAGACATTTATCGGGCTTACATCGTCTGGCAATATTTATTGCTGTTTTTATACTACAACATAATTGTTGGACACCCTAAAGCATGTCACCACTGGACAACATATGATCTTATTATAGTCAAGGTCACTCTGTAGCCAAAATACTCATATATAACATGTGTGATGATTCCCAGCTGTCAGGATGCCAAGTTTTACCAGTGCTGTTGTCATTTTCAAGAGCTAATTATGGGTCCACAAAAAGACACGTGGCATGTGTTCAAGATATCCAAACTTCATTTGAAACTATTTTTCTAGCTAAGCAAAATAAATAGAATATAATAAGCAAAATAATACAATAAAAAGTGTTTAAGGAGTATTCAACTGAGTGCTTGCAGCTTTTCTTATAAGCCTGGTGTTTACCATCCCACTGCATCAGAGCCATCAGAGAGCACAAAGGACACAGTGAGAAGCTTTGAATTAAACCCGCCCCTCATTCTGCAAATCTCTCAGTTGTCTGTTCCTTTTAGTGAAACTGAATGGTGACATTTCTATACTTTGTTCAGCAGAAGTGAGTACTTAAGCTGACTTTATTCTCAACACAAGACATAAATATTTACAGGTACATAGAGATACAAGCTGAAGGACAGAAGGGAATCTGAATGGATCAAATGCTTGATAATGGACTATCCCTAAAAAGGATATTTCTCTGTAAGGGTTCATTTTGTGTGTTTTTTTCGCTTTAACAAACTGACACAGCACTAAAAAAAAATAACTGTAAAGGTGTTTCTTTGTAATTTTGGTCATAAACCATATTTACTAGAAAGCCTGAATTTTTTTGTTGATAAGAAATGATTCTCCTTTCAACTATTGTTTCACTTCCAGTTGACCTTTTCAAAAAAAGACTGTAAATATACTTTTTTTTGTCAGAATTAGTGCTGGATATTGCCAAAGTAGGATGCACAGACAGAGAAGATTTCCCAACTACAGACTGACAAAACTTTGGAGTAATCCCACGATCAAACAGGCTGTGACAGTCACAAAAAAATACTAAATCCAAATCTGAGCTGAAAAAAAGAAATGTGGTTTCATTCCCAAATAAATTTAGCAGCTCACAGAAGCTTTGAAGAAAAACACATCATCTTTTATACGACACACTGCTGGGAAGTGGCTGGCTGCCTGCAGGAGGCTGCGATTTTTAGAGAAACTTACCGTCTTCTTGGTTCTTGCCCTTATTCCCGCTGAGGAGCTGCGAGGAGCTGAGGACCTGTCTCGGCTCTGACATTCCCCACTGTCTGGTCTGCAGAGAACTTTGTCGTTCAGGGTTTGGCTCAGTGTAGACTTTGAAACAGCACCCCACTGCAACAACATCACAACAATAATCAAGATCGGGGTCTGTCTCTGTGTGGCCGAAGAGATGAGGACAGGATGGACTCAACGGTGGCCAGGGGAAAAGAAAACAAGAGGCTGAGGTCAGCGGCTGGGGAAGCAAAGTCTCCACTCTCAATTCAGCTTGACAGAGGAACACAAAGGAGCCTGTATCTGTGGATCTTCTTTTGAGAGGACAGAGATTATGACCTTGTCAAATATCCCAGTAAAGATGTCTTGTCTTGGCCACTCGCCTGCCATTAGTTGAAGCAAGTAATAGTGAATGCCTGGGATGGTTATGCAGATGCCTAGGAGGCATGTAAGCCTCTCTGAACCATTCCTAATGGACCAAATCATACAAACTCCCTTCAAGACAACAGCTTCTCTGTGCAGTACATACATATAGAGTCCGAAAGAGCACTTTTGTTCCTGCATGCTAAGTCTTGTGGGATATTTCATGAAACACACCACCATAAGAAGGGCCCTTTTTACAAACAGAGTTGCATGGTCCCAGTTGCAACATGAAAAGTACAATAGCTGTCTGTTTCTGCTGCACTCCTCTGACTGTAGACTCCAGTGTCACATCTAAGAGCTGCACATCAACATCGTAAAACAGACTAAGAGGCACAGAGACACTGTAAGATGACCTTTTAAACTACACTGTGTGACAAACTATATTCTGATATCTCACAAGCCAAACAACTCACAAGAGACCAAGTCACTGTCTCTCTTCAAACGCTGAGTTTATGAGTCACTGCTGCTGAATTTCTTTTTGGAATCTGAACCTAATGTGCAACACTTTTAGAAACAGACTAGGACATGAAATTCTGAACACCTGCTGCATATAGGTCTAAATAATCCATTGGGATTTTCTCTCCACAGAGCAAACTAAATTGATTTGAGGAAGTTTAAAAAGCATGACCAAGTATGCAGCATAGGCTTTACAGGAATGTGTACACTATCAACCGTGACAGTGCACACACCATAAAGCACTGAAGGTGGAAGTGCTGCAGTCCAAATGCTGATTTAACCCATTAAGACCCAAAGAACCCAGTAAACATGTGCAGGTACACATGTTCCATTAAGTCTAAATGGGCTAAAACCCAGAGCATGTACTATTAATTATGCATGGAAGTAAAAAATAAAGGGTCAAACAGTTCTAAGTGACAGCAGGTATGATGCCAGGCTGTGGGAAACAGTCTCACCTGTTTCTTGCGGGTGGGGCAGGGTGTGTTGGCGGGGGACGAGTTTGCACTAAGAGCCTCCTCTATGTCCTGATTAAGCTGGTCCAGTTTCCTCATCAGCTGGCTCATTGACTCTGACCAGGGAGACTTGACCTGTGGAGACTCCTGTGAGTAATCAGAGAAGCCTTCAGATAAGTGAAGACAAGCTACAGAGTTAAAGACTACATTGATCTCAGCTCAGTTATACACTTATTGTGTTTTGGTTCTAACTGTCGTGCTTTGTGTTAAAAAGACTGGTATATTCTAATTACATTAATTAAAAAATAAGTCAAAATTGTTGAAATGAGAATAACTTTTACAATTTTTACTACTTATTCAATGCATCGGTGCAATGACTAAACCACCATAAAATTGAAAAAGTAACTGAAAAAACATTCTTGTAAATTGCAGATGGTTCATCGCTACCGCACATGGAAATGTGATCTCCTCTACTGGGTCTCGGGGTCAAAGAGCATAGGAGGAGGGTTCTAGACATGTGTGCCATCCTGCACATGATAAAAAACCTGCACTGGTTTTTGTGTAGCCCATCTTCACCCAGACGGGAGCCATGAGGTCCAGCCTCATAAATCAGTTACTGCAGATATTCCACTGTCAACAAAGCATAAATTATGATTGTTGTTCTGTAATTCGAGCATAATGTCAGAGTGACAAGGAGGGTGGATATCTGTATATGTGTTTCTTGCCAAGTCTGAAAGAAGTTCAAATCCTATTTATCGACCCAGTGTCACTGTGTGAAATTATCAAGGATGCCTGTAAGAAATCTAAGAGCCACAGGGAAGTGGATTTTCCTTAAGAGTTCTCCTTTGGATAAAAAAACAACATTGAGAGCAGCTTCATGCATTTCCCAGGAAAGTCTTCATGAAAAAGAATCTATTAGAAATTTATTCTGGAGAATATGGAGAGCAGAAAACAAAAATTGATAAGCATGATCCATCCATCATCCATCCATCCATCCATCCATCCATCCATCCATCCATCCATCCATCCATACCCTAATACTTAAGTTGTGGGATGCTGAAGCCTATCCAATCTATAATAAGGTTTAAACATGACCTTGCACAAAATTGAAGATTGGATCAGAAACAAAAATCAGTTTATCTCGCTTTAATCTAATGGAAAACCATAATGTTATTTAATTTAAATATTCATAGACATAAATCAAGTATGAAAGATATTTTGTGAAATAATTGCATCTACGTGATTCTTTATTATTCATATTTCGGACCGGCTTAAATTTTTTTCTTTAGAATCACGTAACAGGCAACATTGCAGTGTTTTTCCTTGCACATTTGTGCTTAAATATTGATGGACTATATCTTGACACGAAAACCACGTACACACAATAAAACTCCCAGGAGGTGATCCTGAAAGGTCCTGCCTGCTTTGATTGGTCAGCTGATTGGTCAAAAATTATGTTTGAAGTTGCTGTTTATTTTCTGAGGTGTGGGAAAATGTCCATTAAGCATGCATTGCATGATGTTACATGGAAAATCAAGAACTATGAAACAAAAACTATTTGGGACTAGTGTTCTCTTTGAGAATGAGCAATTTTCTTTAATGTGACTTTGTTTTTCTGTTGGCAATCACAAAAACCTATGTACTGTAACAGACTGAAGGACAGGTTGAACTCAAAATGTTTAATACGACCACAATAATTTCCATGAATTAAACTCAAACAGACCAAACAGTTATTTTTCTATCATTTTAAAACCATCTAAAGGCATAATTATTTGGCACTGAATGGTCTGATGGGAGACCCCTACAGTCTCTTAGACAGGGTGTGGTTTCAATCAAAAGGGCTTTGAGAAAAACTTTTTTAATTTGGTAGCAAATATCTCTGAAGTATCAATTCACAAAGTCCCTCAAGGAAAATATTTTGCTTTTGATTAAAAGATACATAAATAAATAATCTGTTATAGATATTATCATAAATCATCCTAATTGTGACAGCACAGAAGATCTAAACAGTCACCACCGTTTAGAGGCAGACTCCCAAAATAAGTTATAGCTGCAGGCTGTTACGTCACACACTGGTTTGCCAGACTGGATAACCATTTTGAAGCCTCGAGTCCAACACCATCTTGGGTTATTTTGGAGCCAGAAGTGACAATATTTAAACAAGAGGGAGGAGTGTTGAATTTGAAATTACATTTAGTAATCTAAATTTTTGTTTCCAAATTAATTAATCATCATGAAAATGCGGATTTGCTTTTTCAATGACTCTCCTGGTTTTAAAACCAGGAGAGTCACCTAATTTTAAAAGGTACAGTGTGTAACTGATTTGGCTTTTTATTAGCAAAAATTAAGTATTGCTTTCATAAATACGTATTTTACCGAAGTCGAATCACAATCGCATCCAAATAAAAGTGTTCTCACAGCTTAGAATGAGTTGTTTATAAATACATAGGTAGACTGCCATGTTTCATCGCCATTTTTGAATACGGTAGCTGAAAGGGGACAAACTTATTAGCCTTATGCATTTTAGCTGTGAATCCCAGTGTGTTGTTGGGGGAGGAGGAGAAACAAGCAAAGACGACTATGGATCATTCAACTTGCCGTTTTCCATTGAAATGAAGGACCATCCATACTCTTTGCCCCGCGAGAGGGAGGAAAATAAGTCAAGAAAAGAAAAAGAAATAATAACCAGGAGAAAACGAGAGTCTACATCGACCACTGTAGCGTTCACCAGATGGAGACAATTTATGAGGGAGAGGGACTTCAAAACTGATGCGGAGGTTGCAGGTTTGGAAAGGTAAGTTAATTCAATCTAACTGAAGTTTATTTTGCCGTTATGTTAGAAACAGGGCAGGGTAGTCCAGCAACTACTTTATTCTCCCGTTTAAGTTAGTCAGGTTTTTTTTTTTGGTTTTTTTTTGTTTTTTTCACTTTACAGATCATTTATTGTTATTTGCTACATAAAAACGACAGAGACAGCTAATTTGTTAGTTAACCTAGAGTGGAAAACCTCCATTGCAAGTCTTCAGTTGCTATTACTCTTCACTGAAGTCATACCAGTTGGCGACCGTGCGCTTCCTTTAGCCGTATTTTCCAAGTTTTTTTCCTGATTTCACACGATGACTGTTATGTATTGACATTTCTAAGAGGACAGAGTACATAACAATGACATTAGCTATTAGCAGTAGCTTGGTACCAAATAGTCTACATGGAGGGCATGCTTGTAACTTATCGGCAGCAATTTTGAAGTAGAAATCGATCTGTACCTCATCACCTGCCGGGACACTCGAACTTGTGCCAGACATTTTCATATTTCTGACTCTACGCAGCTTCGGTAGTGGTAATAACGCACTTAAAAAGGCGAGGTGCCAGAGCGCACTACTCGGTTGTTTGCATTCAATTAGTGCACCACTAGATGGAAGTAATTCTCACACACTGGGGCTTTGAGAAATTCCCTCATTCCTAAGACATCACATGCAGGAGAATGGGGCACTTTAATGAGCAACCTAACCTAAGAACAGGCCATCTTTGTGATCTTGACAGTTTATTAAAAAGAAATACCAGTAAGTTTAAAAGTCCCAACACTCTACTGTGTGCAGTTGTGCATTATAATTTGACATTGTAATATTACAAATATTTTGCAGGTTCCCACAAGTTTCATTAAGTACCACATCTTAACCTTATTACAGATTCATCCACTAGTAAACTTTTATGATGCATTCTCCTAAAATTCTGAGGAATTATCGGACCAGACACCAGGCACCACTCAGCCTGCTGACCACCCGGTGTCAGCTGACTGACCCAACACTCGGAGAAAGTACTTCTTTCTACTCAATCCCTGAGGAATAGTCTAAATCTGGCCAAACCCCTGCTGACCTCCGAGGCCTGAGGGATCACCCTGGGTCACCAAGAGGAAAAAATAAAGCTTCCCTTCTCTGCTATGTCTGTCTTTTCTGCATGGGGCTTACCAGGGAATGCAAGATGTTTGACGCTGGATTGGTATGTTTGGACAGCTCAATCCTCTGTGTCTGCTTCACAAATAAAAAGAATTGTCAGCTTTACTGTCAGCATCTATCTTTAGTGGTGACGTAGTAGGTGTTTGCGTGTGACTATTTTAACTCAAAGGATCAAGAGCAAAAAACTAAAATTGGAAAAACTGTACTTAATATTTGCTGGTAGATGGAGGGGAGGGGTTTGTATGTGTGTGTATGGGGCGGGGGGGGCTTGACATTCTATGCCAAATGACTGAAAACGTATAAGAAGAGGAAGCTTAAAATCTGGTGACCTGCGCTGCTAATTAACCCCTGGTGTCAGACAAACACAAATGCAAGAAACAGATGCCCCACTTTGGCTCAAACACAAGCCAAATCTGGAACACACTCACACTGTTTCCTTTTAGTGACATCCCCTCAAGGTGCTGTTTGAGAATGTGGATACTTCTACTCAGAATGAGACAAATTCCAGAGGAGGCTTGACGCTCATGTGAGACACTACTCTTGATTCATCTCCTCATGCCTCTTCCCCAGATCTGGCCCTGGCAATTGTGCGAAGCCCTCACACCATGGCAACTGAGCTGGTATGAGTCATTCCTTGAGATAAATGAATAATGTTATCTTTTGGGGACAGCAAAAACTGAGCTGACTATAACTTTATCAGCACAAATTGGCCACATTGTGAACTCCAACATAGCGGCTTTGACATGGAAATGAGGAGTTAAGTGTGTGAGCTCTGGGCTCGGTGCCTAGTCTACGCCACCCACAGAGAGTGCCAGAGATCACCATGGAGGTTTCCAAATGTAGCAGCCGGTCATGCGAAAGGGCAACGGCTACCTGGCTCCTTGGAGGAATAAATTACATTCTTAATATCCTGTGAAGCAAAACACCATGTGACACAGCCATGTCTATAGAGGACAGAAGACACGAGGAGAAATGTGTTTTCATACAGGCTTTGAGTCATAAATTTGCTCAACTGAAGGCGGGCATGAGATGACAGAGTGGAAACTTTATGCAGATGGTGCCCTCACATGGTTAATGTTAACAACTGCATTCATGTTCTATTCCAGTAATGATCATCAACTTCAAGATTTAAACTAGATTTAAAGACAGATCTGCGTGTTAGGGGAATTTAAAGCTCTTAAATGGATATTCAAAGACAATATTAATATATTGCCATGCTGTTGCATGTTTCAAAAATTTCTCAGGAAGTACAGGTGTGTCTAAAACATTTTACTTTCACAAAGTTCTCCTTGGCTTATAGCGATGCACGTATCGCTACCTACCTCTCGATAACACAGTTTGTGATGTGACGGCATGAGAAGCATTCACTGCTCTCCTTTGATAATATTTACAACAGACTCCCTGAATTCCCTGCATTCCTCTACTCCTCTCCAAAACAACCCATTCAGAGCAGAGTGTCATTCTGCACATAAAGCCGGCATTACCTCAACATTTCACCACCAGACAAGAGATGCTATGTACCCTGGTACATTACCTCTGACTGTTTCAAAAAGCATGCCAGTAATTTGCACATGGGTATTTTCCCTTAGCAACAGCACAACTCATAAGTACTGTATTACAACATGTTTATGAATGTTCACGTGAGCGTTTAAAAGAGCAGTAAAAGGCAAGGATGGTGGGTTACATGGACGGGGAAGAGGTTGTGTGAAAAGGATGTACTGACGCTCCTTGATAAAAAGGGATGAAAAGAAGGAGAAAGTTCAATAATGGAAGGCTAAGTTCAGTGCGAATGCGATCTGCTGGACTCTGTCAAAACACTGCCGTCAGTTGTGGGAGTGGAAATAAAGCAGAAGCTGTTTGCATTCCTCCTGGATCTGTGTTGCCACAGTCCAAAGTGAAGTCAATGTACTCCTACACACTTACAAGTGTTCTTTCTCAGTGTAACGATAGCAAGGTTGTTCCGGCATGACTTCTTTTATGACCCAAAGAGAGCATTAAAGTCTGAGTAAAGCCAATTCAGATTTATGTGGAAAAACTGTTATACGTGTTAGGCGGTAGGCTATTTGCTCAAAATATATGTTAAAAGGCAGAGAAAAGTGTTATACCTAAGTGTGAAAGTAATGTAAATAGTTGTTTTTGGGTTGTTGTTTTTTTACAATTTCTCTGCTCTGGATTTTTAAGGCAAGTCTAAAATCATAGTTGCCCTATGCAGGAAATGTCTATTTGAGCCAAGCAAAAGGTAACCGCTCCCTTAACTGAATATAATAAAAAGGCTTATAAAGGTGCATCTTGCTCGGACTAGAAAACTAGCTAGTTAAATCTTCTGCCTTTATCATAGAAATGAATCTTCCCTGGATGCCAGCATTGGCAGAACTTGGCTGTCTACTTAATTTGCAGAGGAATAATGAGAACAAGAAAAGTTGGATACGTTTGATTAAGATTGAAGCTGAAATGCCGACTTGACGACACACCATCTTGAACACCGCCTTCAGCATCATCCAGTTCAGAGAATCATATTTATGCTCGTCCTGGGAAATTGACTTTCTTGTTCTGCAGTTGTTACAGAGCGTATGTGCTTTTTTCTGGTGTTACACACTGGGAGTTCATTATGTGTAGAGTCACCAGTGGAGGTTTCAAGACTTTCAGGAGTAACTACGGTGTCACAGAATAACTCAGTGGATTTATTTTGTGCTGAGCCACAGGGACAGAGAGCACAGCCAAATCACACCTTGTTTTCACTCGACGCTTGATTTAATAATTTGGGCTTTTGTGTTGGTGAATTCATGTCTAAGCTAAGGTTAAAAACAGACTTCTATTTGCCCTGCAGAGCAGTGTATTTGAGCTGATCTGAGATCTGTTATTAGCAGAAACCACTGCTAATTTTCACATTATGTTGAGACTTAATATTCTTTCCTTACACACACACACACACACGAAACAATATTATGATTAAATAACATTATGCACATTAATTGTGGAACTTATATTGTTAAATAAAAAGCCTACCTCCCTACTGCTCGTTTCCCCCTCTGCCTCATAACCACAGCTGCTGCGTGTGTGATCGATTTCTGCTTGTTCACCCAAATAACCTTTCCTCTTATGTTTGTCTTTGCTTGTGCTTCTTTGTCTTTGACTCACAAAATCTTGATTGTGAGGCAGCTCCAGCAAAACATCTTCAATGTCGTCATTTTCCTCTTCTTTCTCCCCATCTTGTGACGATTCTCCACCATCAGAGCTTTCGTGGACAAGAACATCTCTGCTGGCATTAGAGTGGCAGGTGTGCCTGGAAAAGGTAATGGCACTCTGTCTTTGCTTCACAATGGGTGGTAGATCCAAGATGCCCTGACCTGGGTCAGAAGAGACCACAGGGGTGGGAGTGGAATCCAGACTGAGGATGGAGCCATTTGAGACAGCTTCAGCCTTCTGCTCCAAGTTTGGTTTTACATATTGAGAGTTTAAATTGAGTGTCTGACCAGGCCGAATCTGAGCCGTCTGGTTTGATTGGACTTCTGCTGCAGCAGCAGGGGGTAAAAAGCTCACACAGCAGTCTTTAATTGAAGTAGGTGATATGGAAACATTTTCTTCAAGGAGCTGAGCTGTATCCTGAGATGCTTTCACAAGGATTTGTTCAGGCTCTTGAAAGCACACAGTCTCTACAACTTCCACATTGCAACAATCAACACGATTCAAACTCTTCTCAAATTCAGGTATTTCCTGGTTTAGTGCCAAGATGTGGATTTCAGGGATGCAATCATTCTCTCTGTAGTCTGGTGAGGTGTTTGCCGAGTTACCAGCACTTTTTATAGATGACTCTTTTGTTGACAGAGCAAAATTGTGCAATCCTAAATGTGTCAGAGACTGATGCTCCTCCAAACTCACCACAGGTGGAGTCTCCATTGTAGTTTTGTTCTATAGTTTCTAATAAGTCAAAACATAAATCCAAAGATACTTCAGCTTCATGTATCGGATGGCCATCTTTTCTTGTCCAGGAAACTATGAACCAGGTAACCTGAAATAAACAGAAATAAAATATAAGCGGCTTGTGATGCATCTAAAAACACAGAGACAATATCATTTCCACAGACACAACAAAATGATACACACTTCAAGGAGTTTTTCTGCAGGTCCTTCTCTTCAGTGATCATTCATATCTCAGTTTTTCATGCACAGTGCGCAGTTTCCAAATCCAGCTTTGAACAGCTCTGATTACATGCCATCCAGCCAGGAATATGCGGGGAAACTACACTCAACATCTGTCTCAGGCTGAGCTGTTCAAGTCTGGATCTGTTTCACACACAAAGTGGTGACATCACTGCACAGAAGAATCTGACTGCTTCTACAGTTGGTGATTTACAGTGTTTTACACCATTCATCAGAGCAGAAGATGTCCCTGGTTGGTAGTGGTTCACATTATTTAGTTAATAAACTTTTCTTTTTCTTTTTTTTAAAATACACATTGGACAGCTCTGAAACAATCACACATGGAAAAGCAAACAATTGCATTTTCATAACTGTACAGAGGTTTATCATCGTATTCATCCACAGAGGCTTTCAGCAAATATGATAACGTCCAAATGCACCTGGTAACTTCCAGAATAAACATAACCCAAGACAGACCTGCTGTCTCTAATCAGCATGTTTAAACAAATAAAAAAAAAACATGACTGTCATGACAGAAGCCCGTAGATGTTTTCTACATATAATCAGTTTAGTCAGTCTTTACCTAAAAAACAAAATTAAAAAAAGCAGAAGTTGATTTGTGTAATTTCTGCACACATTAGGCTCTCCTGTTTTTGTGAGAATGCTGCATTTGGCAGCATGTTTCACAATGGCCTTGATACTTGACACAAACTCAAATAGAAACACACATACAATAAAGAAACATAGTATTTTGCTTTAGAACAACAAAAGCAGACAAAGCATAAAGCATCACTGAATATGTTTTTAATAAATCTGCATACACTGAATAGATTTTGCTGCTACATCACACAAGTAAACAAACTGCAGCAAAAGCTGCCCTTACATGGTGAATGTGTAGTGTACAAGCAATTAGAGCTTCCTCCAAGCAACCCTTGGGTTTCAAATTTTTTTTTTTTAAATCCCAGTATGCAAAGAAGGTCTAATTACTCTCAGATGAATACAGGGCAGATTTAGGTGAAAAGGAAGTGTCAGAGTCAAAATGAACTGAGTGTGCTGTGTGCCACGGCAAGACTTATTTAGAAAAGTGGAAAAAAAACATCCAGTGTTGGAGAATTTTCAGCAGAAAATTTCAGAACAAGTCTCCTCATGTAGAAGCAACATATAGTGTATATTGCACAAACTCAGCCAGGTATGAACAGCAAAGAGAGACATTAGGAGTTCTTATTTAACTTCTCCTTCAGAAGCCATCACTGAGCTGGTACCGGAGGAAAATGAAAAAACAGAGGACTTACCTGACGAGTGGAAAACAGTTGTCTGTGTTGCCCACTGTAATCATGGCATAACAGTGGCTGCAAGGCTGGCTCCTGGAAGAACAGAGAGTTGGACAGCCCCTCGAGGAGCCACACTTATGTTCCCATAGGCCTATTCTGGCAAGCTTGCCATCACCCCCTCCATCTCATGTGTTTCCCTGGGGGGGGGCTGCAGGACTGATCAGCTAGCAGTGACTAAACCATTCAGAATATGCGTAAGAGCAGGGAGAATGTGTACTTGTTGAGAGATGGAAAGGGGAGGAGAAAAGAGACGGGGGCGGGCATGGGGAGTGAAGGGAGCAGCAGTGGTTGGCACTGTAAGAGAACAAGGTGAAATGAGTCTCCGGGCCTCACAAATAAGTTGTGGAAAATGGCTGAATTGTACAGGAGCAAGATGAACCACAGCTTTGACCCATCTTCAAAACACCAGACTGTGGAATGCCTGCAAGATAAAGTGGGAAGCTATGAAGCTCCACGGTTTACTGAGGCATACAAGACGTTATCTTCATAAGAATATCTGATGTTGAATTGAAACCAAAAGCATGTTTTCTTCAATTTTTATTTGAAACTACAGATCACGTTATACATCATTATTACCTGGATGCATAATGGCACTTAAGGAGGACAGCCTGCTCATTTCTACATTTTGTGAGCAAAAAAAAAGCAGAAACCACTTGGGGGGAGGGGGGGGGGATAGCCAACCAACTTACTAACCATTAAATCTTATTCAAAAGTAGCAGAAATCTTTCATTCTGTTTTGATAAAATGCAAGTTACAAATTCAGTGGGCTAAAGCAGAGGTAATATTCAGGGACTGTGAATGAGAAGAGCTGGCAGACGTTAGCGGTTTGGGCAGGTTTCCGGTCAGGTAAAACATCATAAGACAACTGTTTGGTGTTAGGACTAGACACTTCGGTTCAAGGGAAGGTCAGTGACAAGAGAAAGAGTCGAAATATTCCCAAGAGCTGGAGTCTAACATCTTTGTAACACAGCTTCTAGCTCCCTTTGACTATAGTTCTAGAACTTGAACAATTTTGAAGCAAGATGAATGAAATGAAATGAATGAAATGAAATGAATGAAAAATACTTTATTTATCCCTTTTGAGGGAAATTATTGTTGTAGCAGAAGTTTTTTTTTTTTTTTTTCATTACAAAGATCGTCCTGTGAATAGAATAAGATCGTCCTGTGAATAGAATAAGGTGGTTAAACCAACACAATAACCATGGATTTGGATGCAGGCTAACTTCTAGCTAGGAAGAGAAAATGAGTGTCTTCTTTCACTGCCTCAAAGCAATGTCTCAAAGCTTACTCCTCTTTGCTCTATGAGAACATAAAGACTTTGGAAAATGGAACTTTGCATCAAAGGGCCTTCTCTTTGTCATACTGACTGCATTAGTTGGATACTAATTATTACGATATGAACACGAGTGCCATCTTTCTGTAATTCAGAAACAAATAAAATCAAAGCAGGATACAACAGGCTCACAAAGCAACAAATCCATAGTTTGACAAATTAGATAACATGTGTGCAAAGAATTAGTTTCTTGCATTCTGTGCAGAGTTAGTGACATTCATGATGCCCTTGTTGGGTTTTTTCTCCATTGTTTGAATGCTTAAATAGAAAAGTTGCAAAAAGCACAAAAGACGTGTTCCTTCTTCAAATATGACCTTTTTGTCTTCGTCATGCCCATGTTGATACGGAGAAATGCAACCATAAATGAATAAAGCATGTGACAGAAAATGTGCCATGGCCTCATTTATTCTGTCTGAGAGGAGAGCGAGCAGTGTAGGTGTAATGGGAGGACAACTGTGGACGAGACACAGAAGGAAAGAACGAGGTGAACAGAGCGAAGAGTTGTGGAGGTGAAATGTCCAAGGCCAGTGGGAGTGAGAACAGCTGAGTTTGCACACAGCTGGATGTTCTCACAAGCTAATCGAGAAAACACAACCAGAAAAACACTGCCTTTTAAGTGGATAAAAGTCGGAACCGGCGACAGCAAGAAGCACCAAGTACTGTCTCTGTCAGTTAAATCTGATTGTTAGTCACACCGTGATCTCTTTGCTTTGAACTTGGAGTCTATATCAGTTTTTATTGTCTCATTTGCTATTAAGCTATATTATCGCTATTATCATTACATAAAGTATATCATCTAATTTTGAACTCAAAATTGCTGTTTTGTTTTTTCCTATTAAGACCTTTGTCTGCTTAAGTCAGTTTAGCTTTTAACGGGACCATAAAGCCTGCCTGTGGTAATGCTAGCGGCTCTGCAAGACTACCTGTGAGCACAAAATGCTCTAAACTACATGCTAATGCCAGGTTAACATACTGTATTTGCAAAGTAAATAATAACATGTGCAGATGACAATAAGTATAATGACTGTGAGTAAAATGCTTTCTTACAAAATTCGAGAGGGTCTTCAAAGTGTGCGTTTAATTTCATTACAAACCCTTCAGCACTTACTGAGACATTCATTAAAAATGTGAACCTGCTGGAGGTGCAAGAGAAAAGGCTGGGCCACCACAACAGTTATAGAATATCAGCTCTGATTCATAAAGTTATATCCTAAACACATGTCTATATTTATGTCTTGAGATCAAAAAGTTTTTTGATGGAAATCTGTACTTTTGAACATCACTGACTCTTAAAAGAAAGAATATTTAGATTTAGCTTACAACACCCTAATAAGTTAATAACTAACTTTTGGTGTTGACCACATATCTTAAAGCCTCTGTTTCCTTTTTTTCCCCAGGATTTTTACACCTCCATAGTATCTGCACTAAACACGACCTTTGGAGTGCCATGAGCAGAGCTGTGTTGAATTAAATCCAATATGACAAGACTTCCTGCTGCAGATCACTGCTATGACCAGTATGTCAAGACAGGACTGCAGCAGGGGGACGTAGACACGCCGGTAAAGCAAACTGCCAGAGACGGCGGGCATACCAAGGCCCAGAAACAGCAGGCAGTTGAGGTCTGTGCCAACCCCTCGAGAAACAAGCAAATGTGAGACAAAGAGGATATTACTGCTTGCTTTTGGCTGATTTTCAGAGTGATAAGAATGATGATATCCCAGTCTGTTCACCATTCAGTTACCCTCCTCTTCAGCTGGAAGTATAGGAGACTGAAATTCATAGAGTTCATGCCGGGGGATTGCAACACCCGAGGGTATACACGCTACTTGTGTCAGTTAAATATTAATCTGAAGCCATGCTGGAAATATACACTTTTATTAAAACATTTTATCAATCCATTCAACGCATTTGTTTCTGTTTGGTTTCTTTACTTGTCTGTTCTTGTTTTAGAAAAGTGACAGTTTGACAGAGGGAACATACTGATCCAACCTTGGAAAAAATATTTCAGCCTAAAACAAACTTTAGCAAAGAAATGAATGAAAATTAGACCAACAGATGTGGATTTCTAACACATATATCTCTACATTCAATTATTTGAAAGGCTTATCTTTTACCGTTTAACCTGCGTTAAAGACGTATTAAATAAATAAATGATGCATTAGTAAAATCTAACTTTATTACTTTAAAATTCCAGCTTGACATTTTTTTAAAAACCTTTTTTAGACATCTGACAGAAGCACGTCTGGTTCTGTTCAGTGATCTGTAATGGGCATTTGCATAAATTATCTGAAATATCAACATGAATGAATTACTATTGCAATTTTAAAATGAACAAAAAATTTAAAACTTCTTGAGCATTTCATGCACTAGCTGTCCCTTTTTTAAAATTCAAAACAGTTACTTTCTATCCCTCTGCTGAACAGCTTCTAATTTATCAGCATATTTAACAGTGTATAAAGAGAAACACATTCTGTGCTATCATTTCACACGCCATCTACTCACCTAGTCCTTATCAGCAGTATCAACATGGCTATCAATACAAAGCAGACGTTTTCAAGTACCCGTGGTCTTCACACGCCATCGTGAGATTAAAGTAAGGGGAACAGTATGGAGCCAGCTGTGTTCGTGAAACATGTGGAAGGTTACCTGCCAGCAATGAAATGTTATTCACAGAAGAGTGAATTTCTTAAGACAATAAAGACAAAGCTAAACTACTTGTACAACAATTTATCTGCTTCTTCTAAACTGATAATATTCACAATGGGCTCCATTAATAGCATTGTTTATGCCGTTTCATACAGTACTCTTGCTTGTTTTCAATACAAACTGTACAGAGCTGTGACAACAATACAAAATGCAAACATCATTAGAAAACATTCCAGCAATACCACAGTCTGACTCAATATCTCTGCTGCTTTTTTACTCTCCTTCAGATTCCCAGCATACCACAGATCATGGGCAGATGTTCTGAATTATCACTTCTTCCTGTAGCTTCACTTTGTCTATCTGAAGAGCTGCTCAAATCTTCACACAGCTGCTGTGTGTGCATAGATAACAGACTTTAAGATCCCAGTTTTCACACTGTGCTGAAACAAACTGCTGCTTTTAGGCTTCGGCATTTATTTTCATATGACCGGAGGGTAAATGTAGAGCTATAAAGAATAGCTTCACAGTTTGACGTGTTGATACAGTCATTCAGAATATTTTCTCCCTAATCATTCTGAAAAAAAACTTGGCAGTGATTAAAATGCCATTCACTTCCTCGATGACTAGAATAGCTACATGCTGAGTAAAAATATCAGCTATTGAAAAGGAAACTTGGGAGGCAACAGTATTAAAAGGAATTTAGATAATTGTGGAAAATCTAAAGGTTATGGTCTCCATTTTTATTCAACAGGTTCAGCAAGCTAACCCACATTAATGTGTTAAATCTGGTGTTAGTTTAAACTATTCATATTTTCATGATTCCAAATTGCAGTGTCACTGCATATATTCAATTTTTTACTTTTCCACGTTTTATTATTTATCATTCTCGTGAGGCCACACCTGTGTTTACTTGGCAATATGCTTCAGGTCAATGTCTTGTTGAAATGTAAACCTTTGCATAAGCGTGAGATACCAGCATTATTACCTTTCTCTGCTTACTCTCTCCCCACAGAAAGATGCTGCCATCGCAATGTTCAACTGATGCTCAGTAGCTGCTCTCCTCTGCAAATAAAATCTCAGTTTATGATCAAACTTTTGATCAGTTCAGATCTTTTACGGTATTACTGAGGGCTCAGAGATGTTGAGGAGCTGTCATGATATTTAGTAAGAAAAATAAATGGCTGGTTAGTGGAGCGCTGCATTGATTGATCTTCTGTAAGAATCTCTCATCACACTCTCTGGATCTCATTTTGTAGTGATCATTGGACATTTAACTCAGTTTATCCGGGCAATCAACACCTAGAAAGTCTATTGCTGGTTTCCAACCGAGCTCAGAATCATTGAGGCAACTGTGCTGTTGGGCTTTTAACATACTGCAGACACTGTCCTCTTAACCTTATGGCATTTTACTCTGACATAAACCATCAACTGTGAGACCTTATAAAAAAAACATCTGTGCCCTCTTAATCCTAGTCAGTGATTTCAAACATGAACAGATCAAGTCAAGCTGCAGAAGCCTCACAAGGACCACTGATGAGGTGTTGCCGTCATAGCCAGTCTGAATTATTTCAATTTTTGATCAATAAATGAAAACTCTCAATTCCTTTTTAGTTTATCATTGGGAATATTGAGTGTAATTTGATAAGAAAAGAAACATAAAAAAGATAGAGGCCACCTCTGACTTGAAAATCATACATTCTTTTGAGTCAATTAGAACAATTGTTCCTTAAAACCCCATGAAAGCCGTTACTGTTGGCAGAGAGCAGATGTTAATCTGGTTTGAGAGAAGTTTTCTCTTCCTGATTGGACAACCCACACACCAGCTTGAAAATTTGCAATGTAATGTGTATGATTTGTGAAAAAGCAATGCCTGTGTAATCAAAGACTTGTGTAAAACGTCAGAAACCCCCTTTCTGAAAAACTGGCAGTGGCATATTTAATAAATTGATGGCTCACACATCCCTGCTTTGACAGCACATCACATCCATGCAAGACGACTCGGTTAACAGTTGTAGGGACATTCTTAAACAATGAGTGATGCCAGAGAATAAAGAGATAATTTCCTGTGATTGTGAATGCGATGGAAACACTCCTTTACAATGATGGGAAATTATACTGCAGAGCACACACATTTCACTCCTGCCTGTCTGTGATTATCGGAGGACAAAGATGGATGCGAGGTGAATCAATCTGGCTGGGGGATTGCCTCAGAGGAACGAGGCAGCAGCCCATCATCGTCATACACCGACAGCAGCTACAAATTAATTCACTCCAACAACAACCCTTGTCCTCACCTGCTACAACATGCTCTGCCAGCCCTCACAATCAACCAGCAAATTCCTTCCGCTCAAAGAGTTGTAAGGCAGAGGGTGAGGATGGAGGAGTTTGTGGGTTTTTTTGTGTTGTGATAGTGATGTTGTGTAATTGACAGGTATGTTCAAATCCAGCATCTGACACAAACATTACACCACCCAGTCCCCTACTGTTGGACAATGAGCACATTTGCAGCTTCCAGGAGCAGGAACATACATGCCAAGATGACAGGGCTTTTAAGAGGAGTTATTCACATGGTTAAACATATACTGTGTGCAGGACTAAATTAATCCCACCTGTGTGCATCATAAATATTGCCTAAAAGAGGTCTTATTTCAGTTGAATAACTTTAAAGGCTTCTATCAAAGCTAGGAAATAACTTGGCGACCCCTGAAATGATGTATGACAAGACAATGTTGAGACAGTTGATTTAAGCCCCCCCTCTCCCGCCTTTATTTTTCCTAATGAAGAAAAGAAAAAGGAAATATATCAAAGCTCAGTAGCTGTCAGCTTCTTTTTTGGTACTGTAGGAACTAAGATGCAGAGCTGCAAAAGTCTCAAGACCTCCACCCTGAAGCAGACTGCAGCTCACAGAATCAACCATCACGTCTGCTTCCTTCCAAGATGGAAAAATATTAAAGAAACATGGCGATGTTTTTGTATGGTTTAACTCTTATTAAATCTTTTTTATACCATTTCAAAACACTGGATTGCAGTTTTACGAATTTAAGGTACGATGTCTTAAATTTGAGATATCTTAGGCGTTAAAACAATGAGTTTATTACAACCCCAAATCCTGACCAGCTAGAATCTTTTATAAGATAAGATACGAATGGGACAACATTCACCTCCCAAAGGTCCAGCAGCTGCTCTCTTCAGTTCCCAGATGTTTGCAGTCTGTTGTTAAAATAAGAGTGGATGATAGACAGTGTTAAATGTGGGCCTCTCAAACCTTTGTCTTAATATTCAAATTCAAGATTACATCCTATTTTAAATTAAATCAGTTAAATGTTTGTCTTTCAACAATAATTTAAAAATTTTTTTAATGTGAACAAACTATGGGCTTATTTATCACATATTTGCATTCTGTTTTTATTTACTAACTTTTTTTGGAATTTTTATTTTTATTTTACAGGTTTTAAAGATTTTATTTGAATATATAAATTGAAGATGCAATAATAAAATTACCTTATCGTTGGCTGGAATTGTTTCTGTACTTCACAACAGTTTTAAAGAAGTTCTGGTGAGCTACTGTGAGTGTATGCTGAGACATTTACAATAGCAAACTCTTCATAATTCATGGAAATACATGCAATGTAAAATAAGATTTCTAATTGAAGAAATTGAAGAAAGGATTTGTCCTTCAGCTCGCATATAAAACAGGCTTCTAGAACCGCCTTCTTCCAATATTGCCAAAATTAGGGACATCCTGTCTCAGAGTGATGTAGAAAAATTAGTCCATGCTTTTGTTACTTCAAGATTAGACGATTGTAATTCTTTATTAGTGGGCTTCCCCAAATATGCCCTGAAAAGTCTCCAACTCATCCAAAATGCTGCAGCCAGGGTTCTGATGAGAACCAGCAGGAGAGATCATGTTTCTCCAGTTTTAGCTTCTCTTCATTGGCTTCCTGTTAAATCCAGGATACAGTTTAAAATCCTTCTCCTCACATATAAAGCTCTCCACAACCAAGCTCCAGTGTACATCAAAGATCTCATAGTTCCATATATTCCCAACAAAGCACTTCGCTCTCAGACTGCAGGTCTACTTGTGGTTCCCAGAGTCTCTAAGAGACGAATGGGAGGCAGAGCCTTCGGCTATCAGGCCCCTCTCTTATGGAACCAGCTCCCATTTGGGTCCAGGAGGCAGACACCCTCTCTACCTGGTTCTGCTGGAGGTTTTTTCCTTCCTGTTAAAAGGAAGTTTTTCCTTTCCATTGTCGCCTCTAACATGCTCAGGATGAGGATTGGATCGAAGTCAAGATTCGATGCAATTTGTTGGTTTCCTTAGCTAGGCTATTTGTTATGAATTGGCTCGTATGAATACTGACTGATGACAACAGATTGGCTCAAACTGACTGTCTATTCGTATAGCGCCTATTCACGACAATGTCATCTCAGGGCCCTTCACAAAGCTGAACTGAATCGGAAAAAAAAAAGCTAAAGCATGATTTGCAAAATAGTTACTTTCAATTGGCTGTAAAAGAAAGAACTCCTGTTTTTAACAAGGCTACATGGAATAAAGAGGGCCAAAGCAGGAGCAGCAGAAAAAAATCTATATGTTAATGAATTAAGATAACCTTTAAAACCTGCACAAAGCTACACAATCTTTTTGTCAAGATAAATTAGAAACCTTGAATAGGAAAGATAGCCCTGTCTCCTCCCTCATCTAACTCTCTATTTGAAATGTTAACAGGGCTGAAGTCAGTAATTGATTTTACCTCTCTAATCTCTTTTCTCTATTATGCAGAGATTTCTCCTCTGCACCTGGGGTCAACACGCTCGCCTTTTTTCTCATCTGACCGTGAGTACACTAGCCTATCCCAGGGGAGGGATGTGCTAATCCCCTTCCACCAGACCCTTCACACACAAACACAAACAGAAATGAGGAAGATCCTCTGTGCCGACGACAGTATGCTAGACAGTGCCTTGAGCTGCTTGCCAGCAATATAAAACGGACAGATGGAGGGGTAAAAATCACACACAAAAGCAGGGAATCAAAGGCCATTTCTCTACAGTGACAAGAAAACTCAAATAATTTTACATCAAATTACCACATTTCTCATCCACAAAGAGAGGAAATTGCTACAGAATTGCATCATTTTCAGCAGAATCCTCTCTTACTTGAAAGTGCAGCATGTGGGATTATGAATGATGAGGCTCAGGCTCTGAGTCTGACATTTCAATGTGACACCAAAAAATGATCCCCCATCACTGTGACTAACCACCTCGGCAGCAACACGCTTTGACTTCAGGGGGAATGGACTGTGGTTGCTAGGGAGCAGAGAGAAGGACAGCACGAAGATGGTCAGAGATCAGAAGTAAATTAAAGAAAAATTTAAGCGAGAACGAAGGAGAACAGCCTGGATACATGTCAATGCACAAGAAGGATAAATAAATTTGTCATGGGTTGAAATTTAAGAAATCTAAACGGAATATGAACTTTGACCTCTTATAGTGCAGAATGTGTGTTCTTAAAAACTGCAGACTGGATGAAGCTTTATGAATAACTCTACCGAACGTAATCATCCTGACTTTCCTTTTTCGAAAGAAGTAAACAACCAGCAACACCGTCGCTGAACAGGAGGTAGAAATGCAATAGGATACAACTAGACTCAAAAGGGAAGCTACAGGCTCACCTCATTTGTCTCATTTCAGCCTTCTCATCGCTTCCCTCAAGATCTAATGCTTATAAAACAGAAATGAGATGATGCAGCTGCGTCACAAGTTATATTTTCCAGACGCTCATTTGAGATGAGAGCTTATGTATGTTGTTAAATTCCTGTCAGCGCGAGTCCTCTGCCTGCATCTCTGATGGGAGGGACCAAGACAAAGAGACATGAGTCGAATGGAGGAATTGCATGTGTGCAAATTGGGAAATGGGATAAGAGGTTTGAATGCTGCATTCAGTCAATAAAGAATGTAAGGTCAATCTTATCTACACTGCATGTGTTCTGAACGACTGTAACTCAGGAATGCGAGCAGCTTGTTACAACACAGCTCACCGGGTGATAAAGAGATGGTTTGGTTTTGAGCTTCTGGTACCCCAGGTGCTAACAATCAGGCACCTGATTGATGCCTGATTAGCAGCATCTGTGAGCATGGACCCTGCTACAGTGGACAATTGGGGTCATGTAGTCAAACTGTGAAGAAGACAGAACACTATGCTGTTTGCTGGACTGAAAGAGTGACAGGTTTTGGTGGAGAAAGTGTGATGGTGTGGGGCAGCATCTCCCTCACTGGAAAAACAAGGCTTATCCTACCTGGAGGCAACCTCAATGCAGAGATATCAAGATGATTTTCTGCAAACATTCCCATATCTCCACAGTCTGGGACCAAACTCTATCCTCCAAGATGACAACACTTGCCCCCACTGTGCGGCATTTATCAGAAACCACCTCCAGAATTTAGGAGGAGAGAGGATTGAATGGCCTGTCTACAGTCCTGACCTCTACCCCATTGAACACGTGTGGGATCAGCTTGAGCATGCTGTTCATGCCAGAGCGACCAACACAACCACACCATCTGACTTGTAACAAATGCTGGTTGAAGAATGGGACGCTATCCCACAGCAGTGTGTGGCCAAGTCGTGACCAGCGTGAGGTGGAGGTGCCAGGCTCTTGTGGGTGCATGGTTCCTCCACATGCTACTGAGGCCCATGTTTGTAAACGAATAAACTGCTAAATCACTTATCTTGTTTATTCAGAATTCAATTATCCAATCCAATAAATAACAACAAACAATTGTCGATTGGTCCTGCTCTCCCTTAGAGATAGGGTGAGAAGCTCGGTCATCCGGGAGGGGCTCAGAGTAGAACCGCTGCTCCTCCGCATC
>JAOXYM010000009.1:10870367-10881569 GCA_028567055.1 Leptatherina wallacei
GGGCTTCCCTGCTCAAGCTGCTGCCCCCGCGACCCGACCCCGGATAAGCGGAAGAGGACGGTACGGTACGGTACAATTGTCGATAGCAGAATAAGCCATTTGGCATTGGCAGAGATTTGGAAATTTTTTCATGGACACAATGCACTTATTCAATTCTGCTTCACACCAATTATAAGGGGAATTAACAAGCTTTCAAACGGTTAGGTTATTATAATATTTATTGCCAAAAAGCATTGTTAAAGCAAATAAATACTAGTAAAAAAAAACTAAAAAAAACGTGTGAGCTCAGGTTTATGTTTACACCCGCAATGTTCACTTCCAACCAGTAGATGGCGTCAAAGCCCCATGATGTCAACAAAGTGTCATGTCCACTCCGTGTCGGAGGATGGCAGCAGCTGCATGGTTACAGCCAAAACATCCGCTACAGTAACGTAAACGTTTCATAACATGTTAAAAAACCGGGTATTTCTCTGCCTTATGCAAGAGGCTGACATTCAGCTTTAGTACGAAATGACCTGTGTAAAGCGGATACTTTCCAAATCTCCTCGCATTCCAAATGTCCTCGGGCGGCTTGTCGGAGCAGCTCTCGCCTCCTGCAGGTGTTTTCACGCTGAATTAGTAAGAACTGTTGTGTCTTGTTCCGAACATTATACACACAATGCGTTTGTTCCACACTTACCTGACCAGTTTATCTCCTTAAATGCACCGTAACCTCACAGCTCACCTGTTCACCTTGCAGGTAAGGCACGAGTCCAACGCACTTCCCATAATTCATCACAGCAGGTATGTGTGTGACCTTCCACCCAACCACAGGTTTCCAATGGGCAAGTTTCCCCGGGTTTTACACTTTCTACTTAAAGACCAAGTCATTACCGAGAAACAGGTGAAAGTCGCAGATTTTTTTTAATATTAAACATGGATTGTACTGATAACTATTACAATTGAAACTACCAAAACTGTAATCATGTTTTTCATTCATTTTTGGCAATTGGTACATAATACCATTGAAACTACTGTCATTTTCCTCCTTAAAGTACACTTTCTAGTTGTGTATTTCCTCCATCACAGTAGGTGTGGTATCCTGAAATTGCCTCCAAAGATTTGCTGAGCGGTGTGCACACTGAGGATTACCTGACCAACTTCATAAATGGGAAGATAAATGAGCAAGAACAGAGGAGGACAGGTTTTCCCTGGAGCGAAGGCATAGTTCGACGCTGTCGATATGAAACGGGTAGGACAGAGATGCACCATGCAGGGAAGCTGGCAGCAACACATTACTCTGCTGTCCTCCTCTCTATGACAGGTGGGACTGTTCTCGCAGCGGAAGTAGCTCTGCACAGGGGGCTGGCTTGCAGCACGGCAGGAGGAACTCACCATGCTTTTCCCAGCTACGGCTCAGGATTTTGTCTCCTCAATGACTTGGCAGTTGCAGCCAAATACCTGATGGACAGCTCCTCGACCAAAAGGAGGGTTCTGATTGTGGACTTAGATGTGCATCAGGTGGATTTTACTCATCTGTTATTTGTCTTAATGGCAGCTTTTGTTAATTTGACCAAATTTGACTTAACTTCCATGTCTTTGTATCCAACAGGGTGATGGCACTGCTTTCATTTTTAAAGACGAGCCATCTGTTTTTACATTTTCAGTGCATTGTGGGAAAAACTTCCCCCTCCGCAAACAGCAGAGTGACCTGGATATCAGTGTGGAGGATGGGCTAGAAGATGAGGAGTATCTTTCTACAGGCATGTTTATAAAGACCATAATAATAATGACTGAGTCCTTTTTGACATACCAGTAGAAGTACAGTTTTTTTTAACAAACATCTATTTAATTTAGCAGTATTTTGAGTCATCTCACTGAAGATCTTTTCCCACATTGATGCTGTTATCAACAGTTCAAGCTCACCTCCCCTGGCTGCTGGAGACTTTTCGTCCAGATGTGGTTCTGTATGACGCGGGTGTTGATCCTCATTGGGAAGATGAACTAGGAAGACTCCGTCTCACTGACCAAGGTGAGCTACTCTCTTTCACAAATATGCAAATATCTTTACCGACAGGTCCTGAAAACTAAAGACTGAAAATATCTCTAAGGGCTCTACCAGAGAGATTTGTATGTGATGAAAACTACAGTCAGCAGAGGTGTCCCTGTCGCTACTGTAATTGGTGGAGGATATTCGAGAGACATCGATAAACTGGCGCTGAGACACTCCATTGTCCACAGAGCAGCAACTCAGGTAAAGAAAAAAAACAGCAGGTTGAACATGTTTTATTAAATGAACCATTTCATCACTGAAATAAATCAAAGATAAACTGGTTGCTGCATTTATGTCCTTCGTATTTCAGGTTTGGAAGGAGTGTGGAATGTAAAATCTTCATCTCTTGAATCAAGAGGACCCTCAGAGTACTTACCCCCACTGAGGAGTTAGAAGAGTGGCTAAAGTCTGATAATGAATGGTTTTACTAGTAGAAGTATTTGTTTTATGATGTAGCTCTAACAGTATTTGTACAGGAACATAATTCCCAAATTTTTCCTCTGCACATCACCACATGGAATTCAACCAAAGCAGTCGAGTTGGGACTTAAGTGTAGACATCTTTCTTTAATTTTGGGAGTCTAATAAAACATATTGTTTAAACATCAAGTAATTGGATTTAGTTTTTTTTTCTCTCTCCTCAGAGGCTCAAACTTGACTGGTTTGGTGTTTTACAATCAGATGTGGGCTGCTTGCTTGTTATTTCAAGAGAAATTAAGGGATTAAGAGTCTGGAGTTGAGTCCAAGTACTCACTTTGGATTTGGCAGTTTCCATGGGAACTCTGAATATGTGGGCCAAAGATGTGTAGATGCAAGTGAAAGAGGCCATCATTCAAAACAAAGAAAAAACAAAAACAAAGCTGTCGGCGTTGAAACTGCAGGAGTGGCCAAAGAAACAATTTGGCACATTTGGAGAAAGAGACGCAGTGTGCTCATCAACACAAAAAAGGCCTGAAAAACAACTAAAGTCTGTGAATTCTTTCCTTGGTGGTGAAAAATCTTCTTCTCTCAAAGAGTTACACCTGTCGTTGCCAGAGTTTGCAATCAAGATAAGTCTTTGCAGATGGAAAGAAAAGGGGTTTCCCTGGGGTTACAAACCCCTTGTAACATATGACCAAAAAGAGTGGACTAGACTTTACCAGGAAACCTTTCAAAAAACTTGACCATTTCTGGAACAGGAAACCTTGGACAAATGAGATCAAGATGACCATAATAAGGGAAAGCTGGCAGTGATATCAGTCCATTGACAGAGTTGCGAAAAACAAGTATTTCTATGGTATCATTTCTTCTGTCAGAAGCCCCTGGTATTTAATGAAGAGCATAAGCTTGAATTTTTATTCCAGTCTAGTGGCTTTCTTGCCTCTTACATGGTTCCTGGAGCTTAAAATCCCCAGGCACTGAACAGCCAATGTTTAAGAAATCTGACCTTCACCCCTCAGCTCTCTCCAATTTTAGGTCAATTTTTGAACTGCCATTCCTTTAAAAAATCCTGGACAAAATTATTTTATCCAATTAAATGCATATTTAGACAGAAATAGCATAGCTGTCTGATTTTAAACCCCTACACAGCACTTAAATGGCACTTTTAAAGGTTATGATGACATTTGTTTAGCTAATGATCCTGGTAATGTTACCTTTGTGCTTTTAGATTTGACTGCTGCTTTTGATGCCGTCGACCACTCTATTCTTTTTTCCCCCGTCTGGGAAGCAGGGTGGACATTAGATATGCAACCCTGGACTGATTTTACTAATAGGACTCAGAGGTTTTTCGTGTTAACATTGAAGATTTTATTTCCTTATTTCCACGCTCTTGTGGTGTCCCACAAGGCATGATTCTTGGGCCACTTCTTTTGTCTCATCTGCTTCCTTTGGGCTCTACTATGAAGAAATATGGAATCATTTTGCACATGACTGTCAGATTTATGTACCCCTACAGCAAAATACAAACTCCATCAAATGCTTATTGGATATTAAACTGTGTATGTCACAGAATTTTTTAAGTTTTAATGAGAAGAAAACTGAAGTTATTTGGTTTAATCCAAGTGGCACTTATGTTGCTACGTTTTAACTGATACATTTTTCTATTAGTACGAGACTGAAAGTTGATCTGCCATCTTATACAAATAAAATAATAAAGTAATTACACAAACAATAGTTCCAACAAAACTCCAAAAAAGTATTTAATAAGTGAAAAGAACTTAAACCTCATGAGACATTTAGGTACAAGTATCACTTTAAAACAAAGACATTTGGTCATCACATACAGACATTATAAGGATGTACACTCTCCTTGGCACGATGGGTACAGGTAAGCTCTACATTTCCAGCGTCACCTGTCTGACATTAAGCAGTGACGTTTGCAGTACAGTGCAAAGTTTGTTCACAGTATACGAGGCAGTTGATTTGCTGAAACACATTTCTGGTATATTCAGCCGGCTACAAGACATTATGCAATGGTTGCAAACATCAACATCAAGCACAAGCAACATGTTCTTTGGAACATTTTTTAGCAAATAAAGCACAAAAGTTTTGGAAGATACTCTGCACAACTTTGAGCTCTTACAATAGTAAGATTGAATAAATTACACGATTAGTTTACAGATCACCTCACAGAGAAGTCCTTAACGGATGTGTGATGCATGTTTAGCTTCTCTACCAAACATGGATCCATAAAGCAGGCAGAAAAAAAATTAAATTTCCACAGAAATTAAGATATTAAAACATATTACAGCAGACGGAAGCATACGCTTTCATCTTGCAAATTCTTCTTTGGCCTATATTTAAACCCAAAGACAGAAACTGCATTTATTAGCATCTTTCTTTCTAGACAATACCTTGTAAAAGAATTAAAAACCAGTAGCAGCAACAAAGCTCACTGTGATTTGATATTTAAAAAAAATTAAAAAACAAACAAACTCACACTGGTTTAGGATACTGCTTGTCGGATTCATGCTTTTAAATAAAATAAATACTTGAAAATGTGGTCTTTTGTAAAGTTACAGCCATTGTTGAACACCAATCCACTGTGCTAAAACAGAGTGAATGCATCTAAAATACTTCTAGATCTGATACACAGCTGGTTCATAGACTGCTAAAAACAACATTATAAAATGATGCTTTCCTAACAGTTCACAAGAGAACTGTAGCAATGAAATCAAGTATTAACGACGGAAACATCTGTACTCATACACCCTCCCTCATAAAAACCACTATCATTTAAGTGCCGGATTTAGTGCTGAAACTTACCAAACATGACAAGTTATAATCAGATTTTCCATAACCGAACTTTCTCTGCCACCACACACCAGTTGGCATGATCACAGTAGGTGTGTATTACATGAAGCTCTTCAACATAATTCTCTATCAGCTCTGCCAATTCTCCCTCCCTGAAGACGTGATAGTACCTCAAACAGGAGCCCTTCACCTGCCCTCCACTCCCCATAGGACTCTCTGTGCTTTCCTGCTGCTCTCCTCCCGGTGGCCCTCCACTGCTTTCATCTCCAGTCTGCTTCTGATGCTCCTTTTGCAAAGAAATCAGATCTGGCAGAGCTAAAGAGCTACACTCCTGGGCTAAAGATACAGAGACACCCTGGTTTTCTGTGCAGTTGTTTTTTGTAGCGCTGTTGTTGCCTCCAGGATCATTCTGTCCCTTGTGCAGGTCTGTGACCGAGTCAAAGACGTCCTCCTCTGATCCGATCACAGATGGAGGGGAAAAGAAGCTGGAGACCTGCTTAATAAGGCCACGCCCTTTTCCACGCCGGTCGGTCTTGTTTCCCTCACTTTCACCTGTGGGTGAAGATAAAGTGTTCAGGTCGCGAGAGGACGGCCAGGAGATGGCTAAGCTCCCAAAGTCAAACACAGAATCCAGAGACCTGGAGAAGAACCACAGTCTCTGTGTTCTCTGCTGCGGCACGGTGCGGGTCAGGTCTTCCCCATCGGCCACGGAGGATGTGCTTCTAACCTTCCTGTGCTTTTCAGTGTTGTCTATGGCTTCACTCACGCTCTGTGCTGTGGCTCTCCTTCTGGGTTTGACGTGCTCCCTGCTGAAGCCAGAAGGTGAATGAGGATTGGGGTTCCACGGGACAAAGATGTCCTGTTTCTCAAATTTGCGGCGTTTCTGCTCCATGGCCCACACGTAGATCATGATGCGTCCACCCACTCGCAGGGTGCGGGCCATCTCCTTTATTGCTCGAATGCGGCGCTCTTTGGTGGACAGGTGATGAATGACTGAGTAAAACAGATAGTTTTCTAAATCAAGAGGAATGAAGTGTGGGCTTTTATTCAATCAAGATGTGGCACCACATTCAGCAGTAGATGGTGAATCATTTGGTTTAGAGGATAAATTAATATGTAGGCGACTGCTGCTCTCTTTTAGCCGAATTACACTTGTTTTGAGGAAGACATGAATTATTTCATGCTGTTGGCTAGGCAACACAAGATGTGCTTTGGTAAACTGATGTTTCTCATTAACAGCTGTCGAGCTCGAGCATATGTGGGGATGGACTTATTACTGACACGGAATAATAAAACAACATCCAAACCCATCTTTTAACTGCTGGTGTGTGCATGCATGTGTCTCCAATTACCTGCAATGGAGAGCACAGCGTCGAAGCACCCATCTCTGTAAGGCAAATGCAGCCCATCACACATTTGGACCTCGTGTCCTTGGCTCCAAGCAAAGTCCACCAGGGGGCGACAAACGTCACAGCCCAGCTTGAACACTTCCTTGTTGATATGGAGATACTTGCCATTGCCACAACCTGCCAAGGACAAAACAGTCAGCTACGATGAAAGAGGCTGAAAATCAGCTTGTGATAAACAAAACAAAAAACTAGAGACAAAGCACAACGTGTAAACAGTCACATGCCCATGGATTTTGTATATAACGTTATTACTTAAGCTGGCACTCACCAATGTCTGCGACGATGCTCCCAGGTGGCAGGTCCAGCAGGAACTGTCGCACTTTTGGCCAGGCTTTATAGCGGCAGTCATTGAAATATGGAGCAATCTTGTCATAGACACTGTGTACATGGTCTCTCTCAAGCTGGCTGGCAGCCTCCTCCATCATGTTTGTCCAGGCTGCCTCATGCAGCCTCACAGCATCATTGCTGCAGGGACAAAATAACCTTCATTAATCCAGCAAATACTAAGTTCATTGAGATCATAAATAAAAACATACAGACTATGCCCCTACAGACTATGTTGGCCATTGAAAGGGAACAGTGCAGTCGTCCACTTTCATGCTTATTAAGGTCCAACAAGGTCAGTTGGCAACCTTTAACAGCCGACGACTCAAACACGTGTGAGGCTGCAGTGGTGATTTAATGCCAGATCCGATGCCGTGTTCCTCAAGTACCAGCAGCATCAGTGAGCCCTTTCAGCAGGAAACACAATGATCAGGTTTAACTTTTCATCCATCTTCCATGACTAAAACCAGGGACCATAAATTAATTAATTAATTATCCAATTAACAGGCAGCTCTCATCTCACAAAGTACTGAGCAGGTTCATTTCAGCAGCAGCTGTATGTTTGTTTTTTTACAGTAATCCAGAAGCACAAAGTCAACACATACATCATCATCAGTCAGAAACAAGATCCAAAATAAATGACATCAATCATGTTTGTGCAAACAATTTTCACTTCTTATTTTACACTCTATAAGAGCATGTTTGCTGCTGGGGTTTGTATGTTGTGATATTTCTTTCTGTGTCATGAGAATTGCAAGGGAGATTGCAGTAGCCATATGGCTTTCATTGGTTTCTGGGGTGGACTTTCACTTTCCCTGGAAATTCAGGACTGATAAATACACATTTTAAATGTCAGTCTGTTTAACATAATCTTTGATCATCTGACAGCATCTCCAACTGTAACAGTTTTAGATGAGGTTGCCGTTATCATCATTGTGTCCTTTTATTCATCATACATGTCCTCCAAACTCCTGCATTGAAAATTTCAAGGACTCTATGATCATAATCACATCTCATACTGCGGTCAACAGTTTATTAGGATGCAGCTCTCAGCTCCTGCACAGTACTGCTGCAAAGCCCTAAAGCAATATAATTTATGTAGAGACTTTTCTTAACGCACAAAGGAATACATTGTTATTTTAGTCTAAAATATCATATATACAGACTTCTCATTTGACATAAGTTATCATGTGATGAAATTATAATTCCAGTTACCATCACATGTTGACTTTACAAAGAAATTTAAAGGCAACACTTGTAAGCAAAGATGTAGAAATAGTTATAGTAATCTTCAGACTTCCAGGCATAGCTTTATCCAAAAAATAGTCACAGGATAAAATCATAGCATGAATTCCTTGCAGCATATCGTCAGCTTGGTAGTAAGATCTTTTTCTTTACTTTTTTTATTAACCCTGAAAATAAATGGAATTTCTAAACCTTTAAAGGTAGAAACATCCAACTAAATAAATATTCAATATGCTGCAGTCTGAAAGTTCATCTCTAGGTGTCACTAAACACCACCAACTTAAAGAGTTAATTTTAGGGTGAAAGATGACAACTGGAATATACAGAATGGACTTTTATAAGCAGACTATTTTGGCCGTTAAATTACTTTTCATTTTCAAAGGAAATTCACTTATTTACAAAACCTCAAATGAATACATTTACATTTTTTATATGGTCAATGCACCTGTCTATTTATTCATCTACTAATTTATTAAATTTGTGTAAAAAATTATTCAAAAAGAAAGAAAGAAAGAAAGAAAGAAAGAAAGAAAGAAAGAAAGAAAGAAAGAAAGAAAGAAAGAAAGAAAGAAAGAAAATCGAACAGAGTACTTTTTTTTTTACAGTGTATTTAAATCCTTTTTTGGGAGCCGGTACCTGACAGAAATTCAGATGAGTTCCAAATTGACCGAGCCTTGAAAACCAAGAGCATACATGGATTTCTAAGATTACCAGATTTCTAAGCACTTTACAAATACTGATTAATATGACAAATATTTTCTGTTCCCCATAGTATGACGATGAGTTGGCAGATCAGTTATTCTTGTGAATCACATGTGATGAATGACAGCCGTTAGTGCTAACACAGCAGGCATCATATGTCATCGCCGACATAAAGCTGCTACACACATGTAGTTTGCAAAATCAATCAGTTCTGTATATCAAATGCAAAACCTAAATATGTCAGCGTTCATATTCATACCTTCAAGCTGGACAATCTCAAGGGAACTAGCTCTATTTCACTTGTGTAAGTAAAGAAATAATTCACATCAATTAATCCAAAACACAGCATTGCGACCTAATGAACCATCTCATCCCACAGTGCACTTGGCTAATGAGGTTAACCACATGGAAATATGTCAGACGTTTCACCATCACCTCTCCGAAAAGACATTAGGCCTATTTGTTCTTGAATTCTGAGATGCTCATTGTGCAGACAGTTAACATTACTGGAAAAAGGGATATTCATCACAAGGGCTGAGTTGAGCTGTACGAAATGCAAACATTCCTTTCTATAAACTGTTTTTCAGAGCCACACACTTAACGTGCATTTACAGGCTTGTTCGTGCACTGCTGTATCTAAAAATGTAGGTTATGCAGCATCCCTCTCTCAGACCTATTTCTGGACAACCATCATCTGCATCATTCCAGCCAAGTGGAAGAAAATAGTCCTTACGTAAGGCTGTAATCTCACCTCTTTCACAGCATTGTCTGAATTCAATTCAAGTTTCCCCCTCTGCTCACTAGACTAAGGCAGTCCTCAGCTGACATTATGTAACCAGCAGCTAGGGAGCCTAGAGCACTGCCTCTGACTGACAATTGGAACTAAAATTAAATCAGAGGACAGAGGCAATGCCTGGCACACAGCTTTGTTCAAGGGATGAGTTATTCATCAGATAAAGTTAATACCACTCATTACCCTCTTCTTCCGATGCATATACTTTTGCTGACAAATTATCACTGAGTTTTGGTTGCAATTAATCCACAGCTCACTATATTTGCTTTTTAACCCCCAATGTTAATATATTTGTTCAAAGACCATGGTTGACATCATAGGCCTCAGCAGTGCTTTAATGTATTAAATAGTGTTGCAAAGAACACTCTGTAGGGAACCACAGAACAGGTTTACCCATTAAGTCTGCCACTAGCTAATGAATTAATCAACATGTGGTGAGAAATGTACAGTTTGGGTGTACTGAATAAAGGAATCGTAATGCTTAGTTCCAATATGCAGCAAATGATAGCCTAAGTGAACTCACATGCGATAGATAGCTGCACAATCCCTGCTTATCAGTCATCAGTCTCCAAATTCAAATATATTACACAATTATATGTAAATTTCAGTGGTACTGGGTTGGGTGCAGGACTCGCCATCAATACCGCCATCCACTTCATGTCTCAAAGTTTCCAAAATAGCTTTTCCAATCAGAAGGTATGGATGCAAACCTTTATCTTAGCTTCTTAATGAATTTAAAAAAACTTATTCTAAACTAAAATTTGATTCATACACTGTAATAATTGCTATTATGAAATCAAAATGTTCTAATCTTATCCAGAACATTTCTTTCATGATGTAAATGCACTTACCGTCAACGTACAAAGCGCCGTGTAATTCTCCGCCCCAGTCCTCCTCAGGTCGCCGGAGTTAAACTTCCCTGTCTGCAGACGCCGTGGATCTACATGACCTGTCCTGAAGACCAGAGACAGGCGGTGGACACGGAGGCTCCGAGGAGAACACACTCAACCACATCATGAGGACGAATGGAGTGAAGCTAAAGAGAGACCTCCTGCGTGTGTGTCCGCCTGATGCTTACTAACTGCAGCGCGGCATCACATCCATTGCATGTTCAGCTCCTCAGCTGTCAAGGTGACACAAGTGTAGAATGACACTTCCGGTCATGTGTTTCAAAACAAAGGCAAATTAAAACTGTACATGCGCTGATGATAATGGACAACAAAACATTGGTTTTTTTTAACCATCCATTTTCTTAATCCAATTCGGGGGGGGGGGGGCTGGAGCCTATCCCAGCAATTATCAGGCGAGATGCAGGTTTTAGTTTTTTTTAACCAACAGACTAAATTACAATTATTATTATTTCAAATGGGGCTGCACTGTAGTGTGATGGTTAGCACCGCAGCCTCACAGCAAGAAGGTTGCTGGTTCGAGTCCCGGGCTGAGTTTGAGCCAGAGGGGGTTGCT
>JAOXYM010000009.1:10884785-10909746 GCA_028567055.1 Leptatherina wallacei
TATATACATATATCTATATATATATATATACACACACATATATATAGATATATGTATATATATAGATATATCTATATATATATATATATATATATATATATATAGATATATGTATATATATATATGTATATATATATATATACACATACATATATCTATACGTGTATATATATATATAAACCATATATTGACACTGATTTGAAGAGGGCTGTTAAACTGTAGCTGTCACTACACTATGAAGTGTTAATTCAATGCATGTCCTTGAAAGCATTTTTCCGAGTGTGGACGTCATGTTTTTTAGGAGGCTCTGCATTTATATTTGTCCAGCACCTACGACATGTCATGTGACCACGTTTTCAGACCCTGTTTATTTGCCATCCAAACGACCGAGAAGAAAATGTGTTCAAATATCCTTTAAAGCTGCCTAGACAGTTTCTCTTAAATCTAAGTTGCTATCTTACAGCTTTAAAACACTTCTTTTACTTCTATTAAAACACCTTATACAAGTCAGATTTGAAATCAATCAGAAAATGTCCATGAAGGATAATTCATCCCAGTTTAATGTTGTGTCTCTTTAGACTTCACTGACGCTTTATCAATGTTTTGCAGTTCACATATTTACATGAATGTCTCATCAGAATTCCACTCAGTCGTGGAAAAGCCCTATACAGATTATGCTTCAGGAATATATCAAATATTAATAATTTATATGATTATTTAATATCTGACTGTACAGATAACCCTAGATCAAGAAACTAATGCATTAATGGCTTATTACTGTGCTTCAAATATGATTAAAAGATGTAGAAGATACTGAATGAGATTGCTAACTGCCTTCATCTTTTATCTTAACATCATTCATTTTTGTGGATAACGTGCTTGTAATTCCAAAATAAAAATGTTCATTCTTTGGTTCAAAGGTTTTTGGATTTCATTTCCTGTACCTGCTGCAGATAAGGCATTTATAATGATGCACCACTTAGTCTTTGAAATTCTCTGAGATCAGTTTTACCGTATGCATCCAACCTACACTGAGGAAAAAAACTGATTTTAGTTTCTGAACTGCACATTAGTCCTGAATTCTGAGGATCAAAGTCAGTGCTGCGTTGATAAGCTTCCATAGAAATAGCAGTCTGATCAATGCATCTGGAAACACTGCTACCATGTGAAGTGAACGCCAACTTCCCAGTTTTATTCATATCAAAAACTAATTTACTCTAAACACAAAAACAAAAGACTTTGCTGGTGGAGGGATCACATGCTCCTCAATGCTTCACAGCTTCTGTGTATATAAAACACTTCCAAACAAATTGGACAAAATAATCCACAGCAGTCAAGATAAAAGCACAGCTTGTATCCGTGTGATGTTTCTGTCTATCAAAGAAAAAAATAAACAAAATAACGTGAAAGCCAGTTTAACTGGCAGTAAGTCCCATTTGTGGTAAAAGGAAGGAATCAAACTCCGCATAACAATGTACCTTTCTGGAGAGAGAGTTCAGAAATCATGCAGATATATAACATCAAGACAATTTAGAGCTTTAATAGTTAGTGACCAGTGGCCCTTCACTACAACAACCTGAAAGTATTATCTACCATAAGCCTATAAACTTCCCTTTAGAGAAAAACTGGCCCTTTCCGTCTGCGGTATATGTCTGTAGGTTGATCATGTTTTGTACACCCTCCTTTATTATCATCTTTAGTCTTTGAGTGATCATGTTTTCTTAATCGAAAGCAGCACATACTTGTGCACCTAGCTGCCATTTTTAACATCAAACAGTAAAGTCTGCATAATGTGAGTCAGAGAACAGGAACACTAACCCAGATCTGTCACAAAAATACCAGAAGGAAAACTCATTCCAACATCCACAGGGAAATTAAAAAAAAAAAAAAAAACCTGTCCCTGACATCACAGAATTTCTTTAAAACAACAAATTAAGAGGAGAAAAAAATACCAGCATGTGGAATTTCAAACAGACTGAAATATGTTCTATTCTTTAGGTAAAAACAGTCCCAAAGTTCAGGCTTAGAGAAAAACTATTTCTGATTCTGCACAGCACTGACTGGAAGGAAAATACCAAGCAAATAGCACCCGTGGGCTGTTTAATGAACACCAGAGGGAATAAAAAGATAGTAAATAATCTCCTGTGAGACACAGCAATGCAGGTCATCAGACAAAAAGCACTCATGTGATAAGGTCTCTTTATGCCGACTTTCCCCTGTCATTTCCTGCCTTGGCCAACTGGTTTAATGAGAAATCCTGTTTACCAAGACAGTTTGTGACTATTTTGAGCAGATGGGGTATTTATTATTCCTTCACTTTCACACTGTCAATTAAAATGAGGCCACAACTCTCAAGTCTGTCCACAGAGACAGAGACAGACATAGTTAGTGGTGATCTGAATACATACAGGTGTTATATTTACAAGTAAAATGGGATTAAATCCAGCCTGTTGTTCAAATGCTTATCTGAAACTAAAATGCTACTAAGGTTCAGCAGTCTCATGGTATCCTTAAATATTTTAGTCCAAAAATTCTTCTTGCCATTTCTGCCCCTTTAACAGGAGCTCATCACTGGGAAAAAACAAAAAGGGAACATCAAAGATTATTGTGGATTTGCCAAACCCATTGAGACCTCATGGTAAATGTAGATTTTACAAACTGGGGACTGAATATTTTCTTCAAGTTTTGAGAATATCTTCAGCTTAGTTGCAACAACTAACATCACACAGAAAGTATTTCCCTGTAAACTATTCTTGTTAAAAAAAAACATTTGCCTTGTTAACTGTAAAACACATCAGTATCCACACATCACACACAGTCATTAGAGAATACTATTTTTCATGAATGGCATTGTTATTCAACAGACTCCTGCTTGCTAAGAAGATGGTATTTAGAATTTCCAGGGAAGAGACCAGAAAACTGCCTTTTGATCTGCCTTGCAGGCATCAACAGTAAACAACTCTTTTCCTTTGAAAAAAAAGGCACATGTGGGCATAACCAGAGAGAGAAATGAGTTATGACACTAAGCTGAGGTTTCTCTGGGAATTTACAGAAATATGAAGACGCCAAACAGAGTTTAACCAGAGCAGGTTATCAAATAATTATCAAATAATTCAGGAACAAAAACAGTTCTAAATATCAGCCATTGAATACAAAAACAACTGAGATTTTCTTTCCCAGCAAATGTATAAAAAACTAATAATGAAAAAAAAAAAATCATTTGGAAAAATATGCATCTTTTCTTTTTATATAAATTTTCAATATACAAAGTAATAAATTAAAAATCCAGTATGAACAGCAGCTGATAATATTTACATAAAAGTACAAACATGTTGGTCTTGAAGTAAAATCATCTAGCTAGTTAATACCTGTAGAAGTTAATGGAATCCTAGTTTTTTATCAGTTGTCTGTGGCATCTCTGGTTGGCGTCTCTGGTTCACATGAGGTGGTTCTTGTGAACTCATGACAATGTCTATGGATACGGGAAATGAAAAGCGATCCATCATCTGTGCGATCTTTTCATGAGGAACACCGTGCTTGTTCCGCCTGGAGGAAAAATAGTACAGTGTGGTCATGCAAGGCTGCAAAGCTTTCAAATCTATTCCTTTTGGCATTCAAATATAAAAACCAAGATAGCGTACTTCTCCAACTCGTAAGGATCACATTTCCAGCGTGTGTCTGGTTCGCAGAAGTTCACTTTGTATCCTCTCTCCAAGGCCTGTTAAATTAATTTGAGTTTCTTTAAGGAGCTATAAAAGAACCTTGAAACATTTTATTCAAAAAGCCAAAAACAACTGATAAACAACATTGACACCCACCATTCTGACATATGGCTTCATTTCCCAAGCTTGAAGGTTGGTGTTATCGATGATAACTGGTGAGCGTCCATCATGCAGGGCATCTTTAGCTGACAGACATTTGTACAAAAATGTTAAACCACAATTGTTCTTTGTTCCACATATTAACTGCTGAAACAAAAACACTTTTTTTTTATACACCGATACCACATTTTTTCAAACCGAGTACGAGTACTAGTAATTACATCTGAGTACTTGCCAATACTGAGTACCGATATGAGTACTATCAAAACCCATTTCAGTTCACTGGTAAGGAATGGGAACCAGAGGGTCGGATGTGACGACAGAGTGATTAAATGTGTGATACACTGCCTGAGCAAAAAAAAAAAAGGTCATACACTCTAATATTTTGCTAGACCGCCCTTAGCTTTGATTATGGCATGGACTCGCTGTGACAGTATTTTGACAAACTTCTACAATGTCAAAAGATTTATTTCCACCCAGAGTTGCATTCATTTTTCACCAAGATCTTGTATTGATGATGAGAGAGTCCGACCACTGCGCAAAGCCTTTGCCAGCACATGCCATAGATTCTCAATGTTGTTCAGGTCAGGACACTGTGGTGACCAATCCATGTGTGAAAATGATGTGTCATGCTCCCTGAACCACTCTTTCACTATTTGAGTCTGATGAATCCTGGCATTGTCATCTTGAATATGCCTGTGCCATCAGAGAAGAAAAATAGTGTTTGATGGAATAATCTGATCATTCAGTATATTCAGCTGACCTCATTCTTTGGACACATAATGTTGCTGAACCTAGACCTGCACCTAGACCTGACCAACCAACCTAGACCTGACCAACTGCAACAAGTCCAGATCATAGCACTGCCCTCACAGACTTCTACGGTTTGCACTAGGCATGATGGCTGCATTACTTCCTTCTCCTCTCTTCTTACCCTGCGTCCATCACTCTGGAACAGGGTAAATCTGGACTAATCAGACCACATGACTTTCTTCCATTGCTCCAGAGTCCAATCTTTATGCATCCTAGCAAATTGAAGCCTTTTTCTCTAGTTAGTCTCACTGATTAGTGTTTTTTTCTTATGGCTACACAGCTGTTCAGTCGTAATCCCTTGAGATCCCGTGTGGAAATGTGTGAAAATACTCTTACTTCCACTATTAAACATAGCCATGAGTTCTCCTGTTGTTTTTCTTTGATCTGATTTCACCAAACATTTAAGTGATCGCAGATCACGATCATTCAGGATTTTTTTCTGACCACATTTCTTCCTCGAAGATGATGGTTCCCTACTTTCCTTCCGGTTTTTAATAATGCGTTGGACAGTTCTTAACCCAGTGTTAGTAGTTTCTGCATCTCCTTAGATGCTTTCTCTGCTTGATGCATGACAATGATTTGATCCTTCTTCAACAGACTAACATATTTTCCACAACGACGAGGTGTGTCTTTCCACATAGTTATTTAAGAAATGAGATGAAACTCATTGCATCACCTGGGGTTAAATAAGTTGCAAGCTAAAAAATTCAGATCCAGAAAACTTTATCGGAATCCAGCCATAGTGTTTCAGCATCACCATTTGATTAAGGTGAGAGTGCAGAAATAAATGAATAAAAATATATATAAGACCCCACACTAACTACTACCGCTGGTGTTTAAAAGCCTGTTAGAAGAAGGAATAAAAGAATTAGCGTATCTATTTGTTTTCCTACTGGGAGCAAGATAGCGTCTCCCAGAGAGCATCAAGACAAACCTCTCCTTAAGGACATGATTTGATTGATTGATAATACTTTTTGCTTTCTGGGAGCACCTGCCTGCTCCACAGAGTGTGTAGGTCAGGAATCTGTATCGGCACACTTTTATAAATACCGAGTGCGAGTACACGCATAGTTTTGGACCAATACCCGATGCTGGTATTGGTGCATCCCTAATTTTTTCACTGGAGCATTTTCATAGAAAATACCTCTGCTCTGGTTCCATTCGTGTGCTGCTCCAAGAAGACCTGGATCATAGCAGTAGCCACCTTTGTGAGCAAAATAATCATCTGTGCTCAGAATTACCCCACTAGGACCAGTGGAGAGCAGCTCCCTGTGAATGTTTATACAGTAATCAGTTCAGACGGAAATATGCTTCAATGAACAAAAAGCACATTTATTTCAAGATTAAGCAAAGCTGTACCTGGCCAGTGTCGTTTTCCCAGATCCTGGTAATCCTCTCATCAAAATCATCACCGAAGCTGAGTGGTATGTGTGAGTACCATCACAGGGTTGGTGGCAATGTTGTTGTACCCATGGTTCATTTTCTGAATAAAATTTCTGTGGCCTGTCATAATCTTCATCATGCCAAGACCATTCTTCTTTTCTTTCTCTAGACCACCCAACAATTTCATTATCCAAGTTTGTGTCATAGTTGCGACCATGGCCATCCCGACCAAAGTGTTGTGGAAAATTTCCATAAAAGCCCTGAGAAGGGTGACTGCATAGATTTGGAGGTGGGGAGCTAAAAGATGCAGGAAAATTAGACTCACTTTGATACTGGTTTGCCATCCCTGAGCTGTTCACAGGAAGATGTATATGTTGAGGCAGATGGTGTGGATTAGGGAATGCAGACTGGTGTGATTGGGGAGGGAATGGTGGTGTGTTAAATCTTGGCTGTGTTTGCCTGTTCTCTGGGTGAGGGTAATGCCCCTGGCTTTGGTTAGAAACAGACCTTTCATTGTTTACCTCTGGCCTGTGTCTATTTAGGTGGTATGGTTCATTTTGATACCAGTGAGGCCAGGACTTATGTGTTTGTCTGCTATTGCTCTGGTTTCTGTCTGTTTCTTCAGTATTTCCTCCTGGGGAAATGTTCACCGCAGGCACAATCAGAGTCTGTTTGCTGGTAGATGTCCCAGGATGTTTGAGTGGCTGGACATCTTGTTTCCCTGGGTTATTATTAGCTCCATCAGGTGTATCGATCTTCTCAATCTCTTTGTAAAACTCACTCAAAGAGTCCTTGAAATCAGACTTTGCTGTTGGCACTTCTGGAGGAAATGCGGGGCCAATGAAAGCTGTGCTGGTGAATCCCACCTCCTTTAACACTCGGTCCCTCACACATGGGTCTGGACTGCTACGGTCAATGCTCAAATACTTTGGACTTTTATCGGTACAGTCTCCACGCTTTTCTGCATTTTCTTCCACGCAAGACTTTCCAATGGCTTTAGAGCTCGTGAGGGACAGTTCAAGATCAGACATCTGCATGGCAAGATTACCACAACGACAAAAAAATAAAGTGTTATTTTAATTACACGTTTCTGCTAGCTGCAATTTCGGTAGCTATCTAAAGATATATCAATGTCTATATTAATACCTAAAAATCGTCTTAATTTTCTGGTGTTCATTAATCTAATGAAGTTACTGCTTGTGTCGAAATGAGCTCAAATCGAAACCAAAGCCAACAGTAATTCATTAGCTAAGCTGTGGTGACATGACAGACATTTAAAACACTCAAATTAACCAACTGCTTCGACGTAACTACAAATAAAAAAATTTACTCGGGATACCTACCGTTTGTACACATTCAGCGTGGGAAAATAAAAGGGGAAAATAATATAAGCAAAAAAACCGTCGCTAGATTTCAACATTTCATCAGTTGCCTTGTTTACGGAAATGACGTAGTTCTTCTTTGTCTTCTTGGACCCCCAATCTGCCCATGAATAGACAACGTTCCCGACAGCGCCCCCAGTAGGACTGAGGTGTGACAGGACAGGTCATGGGTTCCTCAAAAAGTTTAAAGACAGTAGATCTGATCCAGGTCAACAAAGTTACTGGAACAAAAATATAGTCTTACACTGTTTTTTTTTTGTTTTAAATCTTTTTGTGCTGCTAGTCAAAATCTGACTGGATGAAGGATTGATTATTGAATGACTAATATATTTTAGTGTAATCTGATCTATTTAAGATACACAGATGGTACCATCAACAGTACTTCAAAACTTACCTCATCCAGTAAAAGATGTTGTAGTGAAATTACAATTAGTCATTTTTTGTCATTACCTACAAATTTTATGCATCCTATATTAAAAAAACTACAGACAATATTGTATTCATGAGTCTAAGTAAACTAGTATAGCTATTATTCACAATGACAACTTAATTTTCAACTTTCAAAGTAGCTTTATATAATTTTTTCTAAATTACTATTATTTGCCTCAAAACTAACCTCTTTATTCTATTGTCTACATCTCGTATCTAGTAATGGACATTTGAAAATTTCACTTTAACTCAAACAGAATTTCAGTGTGTCCAGTTTACTCATTCAGCAGCATTTTCCTTCAATCACTTCCTGTCTCTAGAGAAAAAGCAGCATCAAGTCTGCCCTGCCTAGCCCAAAAAAAGGAAAAACCCTTAAATAATGTATATAAATGCTGAATACAATTAACAATATTGAATGGGAAAAAGTTTTATCTCACAAACGTTAAGGACAAGTCAACTAAAGAGAACTGTGGAAGTGATAACAGGATTTTACTGTGCAAAGTACTTTAACCACTTTAATAACTTCAGTGACAAGACAAAAATAAAAACAACCACAGGGTGTATTTTTCAAGCATCTTTCAGTGTTCTTGTTCACTTACTTAAGAAGTTTTTTTTAAAGGTTGGTCTTGTTGCCAAAATACAGTCTTAAACATCTATATCAAATCACCACCAAGCAGCGCCTGAGTATCAATCATGGCCAGTTCCTCATCATTCACCCATTCATCCTCTCCTAGTGAATCTTTGGGTTTTGTAATTGGAGTTGGTGCAGTTTTTAAAGTGCTAGGTGTCCCAGACCTTCGAGGGGGATTGAATGTTTTGTTTACACATGGAGAAGCCAATGAGCCCAGGAGGGAAAGGGGTGGTGGAGATGGGATATGAGACAGATAATCCAGAGCTCTTCTCCTTTTCAACCTTTTGGGGTCTTTTTCTGTTGAAGATGTTCCTGCAGGAGGGTTCTTGTTGACAGGTGTGAAGACTCCATGGTTTCTGATTGGTTTCTGATGTGTCACCTGAACAAAAGACTTCAGCTATTAATCAGAATCAACCCTAACCAATGCAAACAGATGAAGTTAACAAAAAACTCACACTTGTCCTTGAGTCTCGTCTTCTGTCTGATGTAGAAGCTGGGGTTTGTAGTTGCGGAGCCAGTGAGGAGATTGAGCTCAGGCCATCAGACTTGACCAAATGTGAGAGCTTCTCCTCAGCATTTAGAAAGAAGTTGTCTTGACACTGAAAACACAACACAAACTATAATCTGGTGACATTTGAACATTAAAAGTCTTACTGTATTTCAGCAAAGATGATGAATGATAATGAAGAACGAGGTTCAGGTTTAAGCCAAACAAACATTAGTTTTAGGTCTATCCTTGTAAAACATATCACTGACTGAATGAGGAGTTTGGCCTCATACCCTCTTACAGAACATTAATGAATGCCAGTATTTTAACTGACTGATCCACATTGGCTACAGCTTTGAAATTTCATCTTCTACAGATCCATGTCTACAGCTGCTAAACACAACTTTAAAAATGAAAGACAAGCACATTGGCTGACAAAGGTAAGTAGCTGACAGTGAAATTTGTTTGAGGTTTTTGCACTTTACCTGAACCAAGTGTTTGATATGGCTGAGGGATTCCTGTAGATGGACTTCTTTGGGGTTTGTAGAGAAGACAGTCAGATCTCCAGCATACACAACAGGAGTGGGATGTATGGACTGGCCTCTGAGCTGCAGGTTGCTCAAAGCCAACAGGACACGAGGTTTTACCACATCCTCCAGGCCAGCCTGAGACAAGCTGCTGAAGCAGCGTACTTTCACAAAGTTCAGTTCCTCGTCAGCCAAATAAAACGCAGGAGAAGAGCCTGTATCCAAAAACACAAATTATCATTCAGTACACAGTATGAAAGAACACAAATGGAGAGTAAATTGAATTTCACCAACCCTGTCCGTCAATGACATTGATCACATATCCTGTGAGATCGACCTCTCCACACAGAGGCTTGAATTCTGTGTTTTGAAGATTCACAAAATTTGTGGAGACTCTTGGCTGAAAACGTGCCGACAACCATTCCTGGGAAGCCTAAGTGATAAATCAGAAATGTTTCTGTGATCTAAAATACGTACTGCACATGAAATTGCTTTTGCACGCCATATGTGCCCAGGACAGTGTTTCTCTTCAGCACCTGTAAGTCCTGAAACTGTGTTTTCTTGGTCCCGGTGAGCTGAATGGTGTCAATGCTGCTGCATTTCTTTCCAACTGAAGTGATGAGGTTATAAACTTTGTATCGATTGCCTTCCTTCAATAAAGACTGAAGATCTGAGGAAGGTCGCCAAAGATTCAGCTGATAAACTACAAGGAAAAAGCAGAAATAATCAACACATAATGAGAAAGTTAAAATGATAAATATAGTTAAAGAGAGAAAAAAAAAGAGAAAACTTACCACAGCTGGGTTGGGCCAGAGAGTCAGCAATGCTGATTCTCCACACAGGTGCCACATCTCTTTTGGGACAGTTCATTTCATTGTCCTCTGCATCTACAGCATGGCGATATCGATCCTGCAGCTCAGCCTGTTTCTTCTCCATCAATGAACGCCTGTAGCTATGAAGAGTCTCCAACTGTTTTTCACTCAAATGAGCCTAGGACACAAAAATGAACCAGATCAGGAGCTGGAAATAATAATGAGAGAAATAAAATCAACTATCAGTAAGTTTTATATCACCTCGAGGTAAGCTGGGTCATCTCCAACTGCTTCGTAAAGTTCTTCTCCATCCTGCAAATCCCTAATATTCTGATGACTGATTTGCTTTCTCCGCTGTGGTTTGACATTTCCTGAAGATGACAAATTGTTAAAACTAATCTAATTTAAGTTTGCAATTAATAGGTGAAAATGAGGACTTTTACCTTTCTCCGCCTTTTCAAATTCAGCTTGAATCTTGGCAAATAACATCTCCATAGCTTTATGCTTGCGGTTGTTATATTGCCTCGCCTCCTTTTCTTCAGCTCGAGTAGAGCGGAAAACAACACTGCCATCTGGTTTCCTCTCCATCCACTGGAAAACAGCAAAAATGGACAATGTGCACCAACATAACAGACAACAACACATGCTTATGAAGAAAACTGTCAGCTTGTGTACCAATGGCTTTTTGGCACTGGATGCTCTCTTTTTTCCCCTTCTGATGTTTACTCTGCTACACACCAAACTGTCCCAACAAACACTAAACATGAACATCAAAGCAAGATTAAACACACCTGTACGGGGTAGCTTCTCAGTAAAATGATATCAACACATCCTACTGGTCCTCCATTACTATACAAACTGGAGAGTGGAAGCAGGTATGGCCGTGGATCTTTGTGAAACCCCAGCTTAGCATTCCATCGTGCACGTCTGCAGCTATTAGCACAAATCTAAACACATAAGAAGATACTTGTTATATGGCTGCTTTATGGACGGAATCAACTTCTTGGCTCCTTAAATACCTTCAACATGAGAGATTCAGGTGCCTCCAGAGGGGAGCAAGCATCTTGTGATCCCACCAGCTGAGCCCCATTGATGATCAACTTGCCGCCAACAGCCAGTAGACCTTTGTGAAGCATGGCAGTTAAAGGTTCGTCCAGTTGGGCTTTAATGGCATACCAACCATCCGTAAGCCAGACAACGGCCGATGGAGTTTCCACCTTGGCAGCAGCAGTTTGAGGAGTCTTGTTGTTGTTATAGTTCTGTTTGTTTGGGGACTGACCTCTGGACACAATCTCAGCAACATACAGAACAATAGTTTTGGCGGCTGTGTCATCCTTTTCCATGATCTTCCTCAGAGCTGGCCGGCGGCTGTGGTCCACCTCTACATCATATCTATCACATAAAATAAAATCAAAGTTTTAGAGGATAGTTCAACTAATTTCCAGTGCAAGTCTTTAGTTTTTTCTTCCAGTTTCATGTCACTGAAAACAAAGTGTTTCTTGGATTGCACATATTTTGGAACAAACAAGATAGCTGGTGCCATCAGCAAACAAGTATGAGAATTCAAAATGTACATTTTAATTTGCTAATTGAAAAAAAAACACTACCGATCCGAAAAGAAAATGACCATTAGTGCTAGACCCAATTAAATTAATACATAAAAGATAAATCAACTTAATGTCATTGACAAACACCGCTGTTCAACAGAACTTGTTGTAATTACACAAAAAGTACAATAAGTACAAACTGAGTTTTCAAATAATTAACAAATAGATACTGTAAAGAACTACAGTAATGTGTATCCCAGTGTACCTGTACTTTAACTGGAGGAGAACCTGCTCTGGTGTGAGACAGATGCTGCCCATTGTTTCTGGATAGGACTTTTCCATGGAGGCCTGCTTCCACACAATCCATCTGTAGTGATTGTACACCCAGGCCTCACTGATCAGCTTAGGATCCACACCTGGAGTGTCACATAATGCTCTGTGGAAGAGAAATCCAGGGCTTTGAGCTTGAAGTCACCTGTAACAATTGATGACTCTAATATCATGATTAGTGTAACATCAGTTTCATTTCACTAATACCTGTAGAATTCTTCTTTCCCTGCTGTCCAATCATTGCTGGGGATCAACCATCCCCCATCAGCGAGCTGAACACCACCTCCATCTACTAATGTTTCCTGTCTGATGAAGTGCCTCAAATTGAAGCGAAAAGATTCAGCAGTGTCACTGCAGACCTCAGAAACATGCCTCTGGACTCCATACTCGTAAAGCTAGAAAAAAGAAAATCAAGATGTGAAATGTTTAGATGACAGGTTTTAGTAGAGAAATGGATAAAAAAAAAAGAAATATATAGCATGATAAAAATCCTTATAACCCCAATGACAGTTATAGCCATACCTGTTCTGGGGTGCATCTTGCTGGGGGCTTTCCATCCACTGCAACCTTTAAAGGGATCCTCATCACTCCTGATGTTTTTGTTAGAAACAAGCTCCCCGGTAAAGGTCGAATGGTCAGGCGCTTTTTTTTCCTTATCCTCATGTCCTGCATATCCCGTGCAAGCTCAATGTTCTGAAGATTCTGATGCATGTCTGTCAACACACAATAAACACCTCAATATTTTTGCCTATTTTAAGCACAATATTTGCAGTCTTTTAAACTGAGTTCATAAAAAAGTTTTACTGTACCTCCGCTTCTGGAAAATGCATCATCTACATGTGATGCCACTGCACCAGAACTGACTGACCGACAGCCAACAAGAACACTTTGATTATTCATCGCACTGTTGTTCGCAGCGTCATCTGTAGTGTCTTGGAGTTTTTTAGAAGGTGGCACATGAGTGTTACTGTTAGACTGCGATATTTGCTCATATTTATCATCCTCTTGTTGCCGAGAGGAGCTTTCTTGTACAAAAGTTTTTTGCTTTTTGAATGGTGGAGTAAACACAGGCGTGCTTGCATTTTCTTTGAGCACCGGAATCTTCTGAGTCACTGGATTTGGATTTTTGATGAATGGAGGAACAAATGCTGGCATCTTGCAATGTGCTGATCTGCCGCCTCCTGTGGCAGAGCCTTCTGTTGATGTGGTCTTTTGGAATTTCGTGTCAACATAGCTTTTTCCATCTCTATAGAACAGAAAAAAAAACAGGACATAGAAAAAAAAAATGTATCTGCTCTTTGAAAACATGACTGCTTACTCTTTGGCAACTTACCTGCATGGCTTTGTGATGTTTGGCTGAAGAGAGGCACTGTACTTGAAAACTCTCCTGTCCTTTATGAAACCTAAAAGAAGAGACACAAAAATTATTCCGATGCATATGACAAAATATGTGCTTCTAGATAATCTGTCACAGTGCAAGTCTTTTACCGTTTGGACAACTTTTTACAGGGTGGAGTGTGGGAACTTTTTGACCATCAACAGTCCTGTCAAATTCTTCCAGTAATCGTCTTTTCAGTGGAGGTTGACCTACATTTAACAGAAAACATCTATACTTAAGCACTTTAATGAGTTTTAAAATACTGACTTGTGTGCAATACAAAAAGACTTGCATTAAATCAAAGGTATAATAGTTACACAATAAGGAATAAGACTTTCAGCTAACACTGGCAAAATCTGTTGCCTCCTATTCTTTAGTCATTTTTTTTCATGTTTATCAAAAACTTACCAGTCAGATCTGCATCTCCCATTATTCTTTTCTTCGTCCTTTTTTCCTCCTCTGAAGATCTGTTGCTGACTTTTGGGTCGTCTTGCAGTGGCTTATTTTCTGAAGTCATTGACAGACTTTGGCCAGTGAGACATTCATCTTCTAGCAAGGCCTTTGTGCAATCCAAAGCCTCCTGAGCAAGAAACGTCTGCTGAGTCTCTGTGCAGCCAGTGAGGTTTAGCGACTGCAAGTTTAGATCGGAAGATTCAACTTCAGATCTCAGATTTACATCACAGTCCAACACATGTGCCTTTACTGGTCCATGCCTGGCACATAGGTGGGCTGCCCCTAATGAGACCATTTTGTCTTCCTGATGCTTAAACACATCTGTAAGCATCTCTTCTTCAATACAACTAGAACCCTGGACATCTAAGCTTTCAACTGTTGTGTTTATATGGTTAATCTCTTGCAAAGAAGGTAAAGGTTTAACTTCAGATGAGGTCTCTCTCTTAGCAGGAATTTCTTCCTTCCTGGCTGTGGGAACACCAGAGTTTGAAGTTCCTTTCGCATCTTTAACTTTTGATAAATCTAACTTATGGAGGCGATGTTGGCTTGTTGTATTTGAGTCTGAATTATGATACTCCCCATCATCAAATTCCCTCAAAAGATTGCTTGCCTTCAAAAGACTTTCCTCTGACACATGGACTTTTCCTCCCCCTGCAGTTGTGAATCCACAGTGTATTTTTTCTGTATCATGTTGAGCATCTTCATGTTTTTTATCACTTTTTCTTACGTCTGAAATAGCAGGCTTATCCGTTTGCAAACTGATGTCACTGAAGAGAGCTTTTGCCTTCTGTAAGGCCTCAGATGAAAATGCAACAGGTTTACCAGTGGCTGCAAAAAACCCACCACTCTTGGGAAACGGACCTGTAACTGTATTCCTGACTTGTGGCAATAAAACACCAATGTCATTCTCAGCCCCTTCATATTCACTTAACATGGTCTTTGCTTTCTTCAGGGCTTCAGATGAAACAGCAACAGCTTTGCCACTGGCAGTGTGAAATCCACCATTCTGTTGTGGCAAAGTGTTTTCTTTCGGTTTCTCTCGTCCGATTGTGTCCACGGTGCTTCCATTTCCAGGCTCTTCAGAAGCACCCGCCTCTTGTGCTGCATTTGCAGAGGCAGAAGCATCAAAGTCCTGGAAAAAATGTTTAGCTTTCAAAAGACTTTTCTGTGACACATGGACTTTTGCTCCCCCTGCAGTTGCGAAACCAAAATGTCGTTTCTCTGCATCATCTTCCCTTGTGTCACTTTTCCTTGTGTGTGAAACATCGGGGATCTCTGCACTGAAACTGATGTCACTGAAAAGAGATTTTGCCTTGTGAAGGGCCTCAGATGAAAGTCCGACAGGCTTTCCACTGGCAGAATGAAATCCACCACCCCTGAATGGCAGAGCAGTGACCTCGGATTGTAATGGTGCTGCATCCATTTTATCCTCAACTCCTTCACATTCATTTAACAAAGCTTTTGCTTTTTCTAAAGCTTCAGCTGACAGAGCAACAGCTTTGCCATTGGCTGTCTGAAATCCACTGTTCTCTGATAGGAACGTGTTTTTTTTCAGTTTCTCTAGTTTGTTTATGTCCTCAGTGCAATCAGGATGTCCAATCTCTTCGGGAATGATAACAGTCATCCTTTTATTAGGATTAAGTTGTGCAAGATGCTTCTTTTCACTGTCACCCTTGCTCAAAGGTACTTTAGCTTTCCTGTCTCCTGCCAGAACTGCATCGTCACCATCCTCATCTTTCATTTCTTTGGATAAAACCAAATCATCAAATTCTTTTAAAAGATGTTTTGCTTTTAAAAGATTCTTCTGTGAGACATGGACTGCTGCTCCACTTGCAGTTTTGAAACCGCAATCCATGTTCTTCATGTTATCTTGAGCATCTTCATGTTTCTTGACATTTCTCATTGTGTCTGAAACAGTTGGGATATCTGTACTCAAACTCATGTCACTGAAAAGAGCTTTAGCCTTTTGTAAAGCCTCAGATGACAATGCCACAGATTTACCACTGGCTGCAAAAAACCCACAATTCATGTCAAGTGGACCAGAAACTTGAACCTTGGAACATGATGGTAAAACACTGATTCCATCCTCAAGTTCTTCACATTCCCGTAATGGGGTTTTTGTTTTCTTTAGAGCTGCTTCTGAAATGACGACTTCTTTTGTCAAAAATCGGCTTTTCTTTCGTGGTAAAACCTGAGCGGTTAGCTGCCCTGTTCTTGAAGTTTTTTCTCTTTGATTAGGTACTCTGTTAATGTCCACAGGTGTATGAATTTCACCCAGCAGACATTCAGCCTTTTTCATTGCATCAGCTGAAACTGAAACTTTCTTCCCACTGGCAGTAGAAAATCCATCACCAGCGCTCCATTCATGAATAAAAACAGATGAATCAATATTCTTTGATGTTGTCTGCTGCAGGGAAGAAAATGGATTTCTATGGAGAGAAGCTGCATTTCTCAAAGCCAGGGCACGATTAGTGTTTAGTTCAACTTTATCCACACGTGGCTCTTTTGTATGATGTGCAACCGGTTCGGCATTTGCATTTTCAAACTTTTTGACTTGTTCCTCAGAAATGTTGCGCTGTAAGTTTTTTAATTTTGAAACGCTTTTCTTATATTCAACATTTTCAGCAACATGTTTTATGCTCTTCTTAGTAGAGGTGCCATCATTACAGTCCATCACATCACAGTCTTTGAAAAAAGCACCAGCCTGCTGCATGTATTTAGCTGAAATAGAGATCTGCTTGCCACTAGCCATGTGGAAACCACTTTGACAAATGGTTGTGTCAGTTTTGCCATTCCTGAAACTTTTGATATCATCATCTCCAAAACTTGTGACTTCTTTATTGGAACAGACAGACTCCTCTATATTCTGAATTTCACCCCCAACATGATGATCATCTTTGAGGGTGAACTTCGTATCCTTCTTGCACATGTTAGAATCCATGTTGCACTTTTCTTCCGTTTCAGTATCAGTTTTACCGTTTTGCTTATTTGGTGATTTCTCTGTTGGACTCTCCTCGATATCTGCAAACAAAGCTCTAGCTTTGTTCAGACACTTTTTGGAAACTCTCAAAACATTTTCTCCTGCAGTCTTAAATGCAACATCAAACATCAAAGTACTGTTCTTATCCAGCTTGGTAGCTTCACTCTGCTCAGCTCTGTGAAGATTATTTGGATATCTCTCGTCCTTAGCGAAGCGTTCCGAGTCGGGAGGTAGAGAAAAATGTTCTTTTTTTAGTGCGCACACATCTGTGGACTGGCTTGTTGTGTTTGATATTCCAATATCTCCTTGATCATTTAGAGCCAGGGTCATTTTGTCAGGCATCACATTTACAATCACGTGATCTTCAGCATCAGAATTAAAGCTGTCATTGAAATCAATACCTGCGAGAAATTCAGGGTCAATTTCTTTGTCTGCTTTTTGTGGAGAGTTGGTTCTGTCTTGACAAAGTTCTTTGAGTTTTGTCGTTTTGAACTGTGTAAATTCAAACTGACTGTCGGCTTCTTCTAACAGAGAGCACAGTTCGGTCACATCAGCTCTTTGTGAAGCTGTTAACTGAGAACCACATGTCCTCCTAAAAGATGGGAGCTGTTCTGTATCAGAAGTTGTACTTTTAACTGATCCATTACTCATGCAATTCTTATGTTTAGTGGCATGGCCGCATTTGGTGGACCGTTCCTTAGAAGTCTTTTTACCTTCAGTCTCTTCAAAGAGAAGCTTGGCTTTCTCCAGGATGGCTGAGGAAATGTGTATGCCTTTGTTTGAAGCGGTTTTGAACCCTGAGGCACAGCCAGAGGGAAGAGAAGCAGACGTTTTCTCTGACAAACTTGGATGACTGTGACCATTTAATGGCACACAGTACATGTTATCAACAGCTCCCTCTGAACTGCTGGTATGCCATGTTGAAGCGCTCTCCGTGTGTGACTCACTCTTTTCTCCAAGGTCTTGAGTCTGCTTTTTATTGAGTCTCTGCCCACTTGTCAATGTAGTTTCTGCTCCAGCATCCTTTTCATTTTCTTTCTTTGTAGATGAGGAAGGGGTGGTCATGTGGATATCAGCTTTAAAACCAGACCACACTCGACTCTGACCAGTGTTTTTTGAGCAGGGCAAACCATATGATGCTGTAGTCATATGGGTAGTGTTTGAAACAGCAGACTGGAATCCACTGTCAATGATGGTGCGTTCACAGATAGAGGAATTTTGAATATTGTTAGAGGTTTTTGCATTACTGGTACCATCATAGTTATGGTGAAGGTCTGCTTGCCTTGGCTTCTGCTTGGCTTGCTTCATAGCTGAGAGACAGACTGATGGAGAGAAGCCATGTTGAATATCCTGTGCTCCTTTAATCTGGTTACCAGGGTCTGACATTTGACTGAAATCTTGTGCAAAATCTCGACAAAGCTGCGACATATCAAGATCTTGGACTTTTACTTCTGCAGATTGAAGGAGATTTTCTCCATGAAGTTTTAGTTGCTTTTTCACTGCACTATTCCTAGTACTGCAGCGGTCTGCTTCATTTGGGGATTTCTCCAACTGCTTAACAGTCACATGTTGTCCTGATGTGAGAAAAAGCACAGTTTTAAAACGTAAACACAACTTCAGCCATTGTTTGAAATGACTTTTCTCCCCATTTCATGAAGAATATATCATCATATTTATACGCTTAAGAGGTATGAGACATGTCTTACCAGATTCTGGCATCCTCGATGATGAATCCATCTTCTGAGAATGAGTCTCTTCATCTAGACCTTGTGGTTTCAAAGTCCCAACAGTGTAAACAAAATTTCGCTTTTTCCTAATAAATCCCAATTCTGCAGTTTTTACTGATGGTCTGCCAAGCTGGTGAGAATCAGTGTCACCTTGCAGTTTTTCTGTTAAGATATTATTGTCCTCAGTACAAGGTGGGATTTCCGATAAATTCAAAGGAGACCACTGGCTGATTGCAGTATCTCCAGTTTTAACCGGCGGGGATGAGGGAAATTTCCTAGGTTCCACATCAGGTGTTACCTCTTCACTGAATGCAACGTTGTGTGTTGCTGACACATCTTTAGAGCTGCAGTTGATCGCTTCTGTCTGAATGATTTGCCTCCGTTTGATTCTGTCAGGCTTCACTTTTCTCAGAGCTGAGCTAGTGTTGGCAAAAAACATGGATGGAACATTTTCAGCTCCATCGGGAACACCTGCTTCTGTGCTCTGGAGATCTCCATCTTCATTAGCATCAGGAAGTTTCTGCTGCCAAATACCCTCACTCTGGTTTAATGAAGTTTGAGGGCTTTTGTGGGCTTCACAATTAACAGCACCTATAAATTATAGAGCAGTCAGAATTATGCATATTCATTTCATCTATATTCAATATAATTACACAATTTACATTTCACTTGTAAAGAAAAAACTCAGTACCTTGGAAAACAGCAGGCATGTCCTTGCTTTTGGCTTCCCCAACTATGGATCCTTTAGAAAGTGAAGGGAAAAGCTTCCGCACAAACTAACAAAGAGAGAAAAAACAAGTGTCAGATAGCCTGAAACAACACACCAGATCAATCTTACTTTCATAATATGCTCCATACATTGCAATGTACACGTATTCCTCTTCTTTTTTTAAAGAAATATTTCAAAACATCAACTCTTTTCTTTAGTATTTATTTTTCTTCTATTCAGATTTTACAAAATATGATGGAAAATGACTTAATGTCCACATGTTCTGTCTCTGGAGTTTGTGTGTTTCAGTAGGGTGGAATACTTACGATGACATTTCTTTCTGCAGTAACACTCGCTGGACAGGGACTCTCATCAGCCTTAGCTGTGACATTGAAAGGGCAAATTGTTTAGCAATTCACAAATTCTGAGTTTCAGTATCAAACTCTGCAAAGTACTTACATAAAATCAGGGTGGATGGCAAAGCTGGTGGTGTATTCAAGGAACTGGTCCATGAAATGTCAGGATTAATCTGTGCACCAAGACTTTCAGAAATACTCTTGGCATAGCTGACCTGCATCATTGACAAAATCATAAGAAAGAAGAAACTTTGTTTGTATCCATTTCTCCACATTCAAAAAATGGTATTGCTGAGAGAAAGATAATATCAGGGTTAAATTCCATATACTTACTGGGGATTTCTTTGGGGTATCAAGTAAATCTGTACAAAACATGAAAGCAAAGAAATTAAACATATATTATTAAACTTTGATCCGATATGAAAAAGAAAACAAGATGAATTATATCAAAATTTTCAGTTTACCAAAGCTATTATCATTCTGAGACTGGACACCTCCACATTTCACACCTGGGACCCTGAAAAGACCAAAACACTCATCAAAAACTGCCAAAAGAAGGGATAATATCAGTAAGAACACTGGTGTGAAAATAGCCCTTTTTATAGCTGGCAATGACAGTATAAACCTTTCATTATGAAGTCAAAAACCTTTCTGAAGAAATATTATTTGACATCAATGACCTAAAATCTGCATTTTTCCCCCCTTTCTGCTTTGATTAAACAGACAACTACCTTTCCAGTCCCCATTGATGATGTTGATTGAAACAATCATAAATAATTTGTATCGTGTATATATAAGAACTAATAATTTGTTGGATGTTTTACTTACCGCACTTTTGAATCCTTAAACAAACAGGGACTTTGAGTTACCATCCATGGTAGTGTTCTTTTTTCTAAGAATAAACACAGAGTAAAATTGTTTAAGCATAATCTCAAATAGGTTAATCAGTATACACAGGTAGGTTATTACAGTCTAACAATTAAATAAAAACAAACGTCACATTTTAATTGTTTGTTTTTACAATATCCTTATTTCTGAAGTAACCATTAAGACAAAGATGTCCGCAGACAATAATTACCTTGTGGAGCTGTGAACGACTGCTCATCCTCAGTTTCAGGAGACACAATCTGACTGCGTCTGAAAACTTTGGGCGTTGAAAATAGCTGACTGTCTACTGCAGATTTGTCCAAAGGTGCTTTAAAATTTCCCTCTTGATTAGCACACAGGTCATCTTGATCAGTGACATTTCCTTCGCTAACTAGCGTTTGTGCTGTCAATATCTCAAACCAGTTTGGGTCCACTGGTCCCAGCTCTACAATGATAAATCATAAACAAGTTATTAAGTATCATTAACAGTTAAAAAAATGTAACATGAGATTACTAGATACCTAGTGTAAATACATGAGCACCTGCACAATTTATCATGTTTACTGAAACAACTACGTTTTAATGAGCTGACGACCCAAGTCAACGTCTTTTTAACATCACATATCTTACCTTTCCAGATTTCATCTTTAAATATGTCGTACATGTCTTCGGATGGTAAATCCATTCCACGCGACTTGCGCAAAGTCTAAAGTTTGTCATATGACATACCTGAGAAGGAAACATAAACTTTAGTAAGCTAGTTAGTTTCGAGCTCAATGATGCAACGAATGATGAGCAGCCTTTAACTCCCACCTCACTACAACCAAAACAGCAGCTACTTAACTCAACTACCACACAGCTAACGTGATAGTAAAGCTGTCAAAGAAACGGTCGACACGGTCATTTTGGCTAACGTTAGCCATGTAGCCGTAGATCTTTCTATGGCTGGCTGACAAACTTAAGAAGACAGGGGTAACGCAAGTCTGCTAATTATAACATAAAAGCAACCACTCTATAAACGTAGATTTGTTTTTTTACTTAAACTTACCATGGCCAGATGTTGGCTTCCATGATGCGATAAAACTCCAAACAACACGTTGACAGTCACCTACAACAGATAATTCAACAGAAAACTAGTCCAAACTAACAGATTTTGCTAGCTGCTATGTACACGCAGCAAAAGACAAATCTCGCGCGCCGCTTACCGGAAGTCGCCACTGCGGTCAAGCCAGCCGCCTCTCGTGGATCATTTACTCCCAACTTTGTGGTAAAAGCTATATTTACAGTCAATGGGTAAAAGCAACGCTAACCAACAATTACTTCCGGATTTCAAAATAAAGCATTTCTCTTTCTCTCTGTGTATGTCTTGTCATAAAGTCCCTTTTCTGAGAGCAATAACCCACAATTTTGTCGAAGTTGTGTGAAATAATTACTTGCAAAAAGTACAATGAGATACTTTTACTGTGTACTTTTCCAGTAATTAATTGACAAATGGTCTTGTGTATAGTAACAAAAGCCATTTTTTGGCTGAGTTCAAAGGTCAGTAAAATTAATTTCCATAAGAAAGAAGTCAACAAAACCTGTAATGTTGGACTTATTACTTCACAAATTACTTGTACAAATACTTTTACTGTGTAGTTTTCCAGCAATTCCTTGCCAGAGTCCTTGATGGATAGCAAAAAAGCCATTTTTGGCTGAATTTGAAGTGGAATAACATCAATTTCTTCCATAAGTAAGTAGTCCACAAAACCTGTACAGATTAACTTAGTACTCCATCAACTACTTACAAAAATACTATAGCCTACCGTAAGTAGTCCATTTTTCTCTACTGTGGCGTTTTTAGGTGTCAGAATGTACACGTTTGGATGAGCCATTGAACCACTGGAAGACTAGCTGGCAAATGCTGGGTGTCTCAGGCCATTGAAGAGCATTCAGGTCAAGTACCTGCTGGTTCACGTTAAGTTTCAAGTGGTCCACAGAGTCCGTGGGAAATTTGAAAGGTTTTTGAAAAACTGATGACGAGAAATTAATTTGGTAACATTATTGCGAAATGAAAAAAAATACTTTAGCCACAATTTTCCACTGTATAAATTCAGTAATTTCAAAAAGTAATTTTTCTTTTTTGTTTTGTGACCTGTTCATTTTATTTTCATTTCCTGGTTAACTATCCAGTTGAATGTACACTTTACTGGAGCTAGAATTTAGGTCTATGAATACAGAAAAATGAGTTCAGGACAAGTAAGAATATGATTTGATGTCAATTTAATGTTTTCTATCATAAAATGAACTTTTTGCACACTGAGTATTTACATTATCGGTATATTTCCAAAGAATACAACAAGTACGAGACAGTCTTTCTAATGTTGTTTTTAATCTTGGTTTTTCCTAAAAATTTGTGCTGCCTGGTATATTTTGGACTAAACTCAATGTGAAATAGTTTGGCATGTCTACAAAGACATATCTATGAAAGCCCCTTTCACACATACCATCATACTCTCACACAAACAATAGTATACTCTTACACATACAATGGTATACTTTCTCACAAATACTTATAAAAACTGGAAACTACACAGAAAAAGTATTATAGTATTTGTACAAGTAGTTGATGGAGTACGAAGTTAATCTGTACAGGTTTTGTCGACTACTTATGGAAGAAATTGATTTTATTCCACTTCAAATTTAGCTGAAAATGGCTTTTATTCCTGTCCATAAAGGGATTTTGACAGTGAATTACTGGAAAACTTCACAGTGAAAATACTTCATAGTGTTAGTTCGGAGAGGGTATGAAGTACTAAGCCCATCTGTACAGGTTTTGTGGACTACTTAGGGAAGAAATTGATTTTATTCCACTTCACATTTAGTAGAAAATGGCTTTTTTGAACTATCCATCAGGGACTTTGGCAAAGAATTACTGGAAAAGTACACTGGAAAAGTACTTCATGGTATTTGTGCAAGTAGTTGATGGAGTACTAAGCCCATCTGTACAGATTTTGTGAACTACTTGAGGAAATTGATTTTACTGACCTTTGAACTCAGACAAAAATGGCTTTTATTACAATACACAATTTGTCTTTGTCAATTAATTACTGAAAAAGTACACAGTAAAAGCATCGGATTGTAATTTTTGCAAATAATTATTTCACACAAGTTAGACAAAACTGTGTTATTGCTCCCAGAAAGGGACTGTATGACAAGAAAGACCCAGAGAAAGAGAAATGCTTTATTTTTAAATCCGGAAGTAATCATTGGTTGCCGTTGCTTTTACTCATTGACCGTAAACATAGCTTTTACCACAAAGTTGAGAGTAAATGAGCCCTTGAAATTCAGCGGCGGCTGGCTTGACCGCAGATAGTCGCCGCAACTTCAGGTCGCAAAAATGACGGCATATTATGTGTCACAAAATGTGAGTTGAGGTGTAGACATTTGTTTTTCCTCAAACGTATAACAGTGCTTCTGAGATTTTTCTGGTACATTTTTTAAGTTTAGGCTATATGCAAACCCACTCTGATTTATTCCACCCATGACTTTAACAGGGGTGTTCCCCCCGAATTGACGGTAAAGGAACGATACACTATCCACTAAGCGTTTAAGTCCTACGACTGGGAATTGGAGTGAAATATAATTATAGAAACAGTCCACAAATGAAAAACACGAACCATTAATAACCAAATGTAAGTTTTATTGTTACATAAGTGTACAGAACACCAAAATACAGAACATTGCCAAGGCAGAAGTATTTACAAGGCAAGAGGCTACATGAGATCTCGTGGAAGCTTTACAAATATTCTCTATGCAAGTCAAAGCTTTTTTTCATAAAAATACAACAATATGAGTCTGAGCAAAGCCTCCATTTCACTATGTACATTATTCAGTTAAAATAGTTTCTATACTTGTTCTTTAACATTACTATTCATTTTATAGTAGCCTACATCGAACTGCAAGCTTGGCATGTTTAACAGATGAAACTAAATATTTGTATGCTATAAATCTAGTCTGATAAAAGCATCTTTTTCTCTTGCATAAAATATAAATAATTTACCTATTTGCAAAAAGCTGCACAGTTTAAAGGTACAGTAAGATGTTTTAAGTAACAGATAACCCACAGCAGCCTGGAGGTTTGAGACATTACAGTAGATTCGCAGGATGTCAGAGTAGTTTAACATGAACAACTCATACACATCAGAATCAATTATTCCATCTATGATGGTCTTCATAACTTAATTCACACATTCAAGCACACTCACCACATATCGGCACACACACACACACACACACACACACACACACACACACACACACACACACACACACACACACACACACACA
>JAOXYM010000009.1:10909846-10939506 GCA_028567055.1 Leptatherina wallacei
ACACACACACACACACACACACACACACACACACACACACACACACACACACACACACACACACACACACACAAGGAACCCATTACTTTAAAAAGTAATGACCCCTCCCTTTTTCTTAACTAACAGTGTTTTCCAATGCTATGATATTCAAATACATTCTTTCAGGAGACAGAAAGGTCTTCCACTTCAGTGAAGAATTGCACATTTTCCCTTAATAATAAAAACAACACAACTGACAGAGAATCACTTAGCTTTGGTATGTTGTTTGTTAAATGGGACAGTCAGTAGCAAGTGGTCGCATTATGAAGGTTTCCAATATTGGTGAAAGAAAAGCCTAACTTTGTTACAACAGCAAAGTCACTCAGAGTAAAAACGTGTTGCTGCATATTTAAAGATCTGAATTCATGACATTCAGATGCACACCAAGAAAAAAGAGGAAATAAGGTTTTGGTTATTCCCAGGAGAGTGTTGAGTTCTTGTTGGTAACTTAAACGATAGCAGCTGCCTCAGACAGGAAAAGATGGTAGGTGCTGTGCAGTCACATGTGCCACACATTGCTAGACCACCATCAGAGAGTTGAGCCTGAAACCCTGGAGTCTGGAAGAAAAGCTGTGATTGCTCTGTAGCCCTGGGCTCGCCGGATCATGTCCCGAGTCTCTCCATTAAGTTCCATCAGCTTAACAGAGATTTCTGTGAGGTCTTGCTTTGAGCCCACCAGAGCGAATGTTCCCGTCTGGCCCAAAGTTTGATGTCTGAAATAGATGTTCAACAATGTTTGGACCTCATCATCAGACTGGCTGCCAAAGATGTCATTGGGCCATGTTGTTCTGAAAACAAACAATGATGACAGTAATATATGAGGGTAATATTTCACAACATATACTCATAGTTAGAATGGAAAGAAGAACTTGGTTTTTGCACCTGCAGTCACGAATGTAGCGAATGGCTGTTGGAAACTCATTGTTCTTCAGACCGTCAAGGATGGCCTGCACAGCAACTTCAGAGGAGCTGAAGATGGGCTCAGAGCAGGAGCTCTGACAGGCAGCAACTTCGTCATTCGTCACTGAGGCCGCTGCAACCCTCAGGTTACTCCTCAACTCATTTAACTCTCTGGACATATTTGTGAGCTAAAGGTTGACAGGGATTAGTATTAATAAGCAAACAGAGGCATCACAGCCTCAAAAAAAGACAATAAAATGCAGGTTGACCTACCTCTGGAATAGAACTTATTGCATAGACCTGTTCAATCAGCTTACAGTAGGACTGAAAAAGTAGCAGCAACTGAAAGTGGAGTTTGTAGAGTCTTTGACAGAGCTCCAGTTGCTACAAGTAAGAGCAAAGTTTCAGAGTTATTCATTCAGTCAATCACAAACTTACTGTACATATCAGCACAATTAATTGTGAAGAAATCGTTTATCTGAAGATGACATGACAGTAATTATAAAGTCGGCTTTTAGTGATTGGAGAAAAGAAACAAGCCATATCAAACTTACAGCCAGAGATTCCATTTGCTACCAAGCAAGCATGTTACAAAGCAGAGAAGAAGTAAAGAAGAACAGAGAATCAAGAGCATGCAGTTGTTTGGGATTTCCCTTCAGAAGTGGGTGAAAAATATCAGAACAGGTTATTTATTTGACATGCACTATGGAAGCAAGTGATTGTTGACGTATGTATAAATTACAACTAAAACAGGGCTGTCAGTTTCTGTGAATTAATCAAAAATAGAGGTGAAAAGCCAAGCAAACTAATCAAAAAAGAAAAGATGCACAAATGCGCTCACTTCATCAAAAATGTTTCGGCTAGTTCAACATTTTTCAACAGCAAAACATTTTTTGTTAAATAATCCTCAGATATGAAGTGAGTGTAAATTGTTTACGGCTGGATAGATTGTAACACAATAGACCCTGCTCCCATGCCCAGCAGAGCTGAAAGTGACCACAATGCACACTAAATATGAGATAAACAATATTTGACATGCACTAACTCGATGTTGACAGAAACAGAGAGAAAGTAAGAGATAACACTCACAGAGCTACAGTATCACACAGTAACCGTAATGCAGAAAGTACAGATGAAGCGGAAACCTTAGTATGTTCAGTTACTTTTGTAACAAGTACAGATTTAATAACTATTTGCTTGCACACTATCTGAATCCAACAGCTAAGCCAAAGAACAGACAAAAATCTGTTTAATGCTATCCTTCAACTGATACGACAGCATGTCAGTTACTGCACAAATCCCCTAAAGCATAATGTTTTACCTTTTCCTCATGCTCTGCTGGTTGACATGTTATCACCGTGCCTCCAGGACTCTTGGGAAAGGTGTCCTTACAGTTGTTCAACCACTGTGAGTGACAGATACAGCGTGACTACAGCTCAAACAACAAAACAATACAGGTGACAAAATTGGAAAAAAACAATATCACATCTTACTGTGACAGCTGCCTCCTTTCGGTTGTTGTAAGTGTCAAGATATTCTTGAAGTTCCAACACACTGAATTTCATTTTTTCCAGGAGTCCATAAGACATTATCTGCAGAAATAGTAAAAAAAAAATCCTTTTCAATTATCCATAAAATGCCATATTTAAAAAAAACTGCATTTACTTACTGTGTCAGCATCAACGAATAGGGTTGGACAATCTGAGCATGATGTCAGCATCTGAGAAGACCTCAGAAACTTTGATCCTAATCCTCTCAAGTTATCACCGAGGTAAGTCACAGCGTCACAGGTCAAGGAACAGAATTTGGTCTGGATACTCTGCAAACCAAGAACCATTCTGGCTGTCATAGTGTCAAAATCATTTTTTATATCATGAAGGATATTTGCAATCTTTGATATGGCAAATTTTCAGAAATGAATTGCTGTCAGCATTGGTCAGTGAAGTGAACATCATCTGGTTAATGAGTCTCAGAAGATTTTCAAACTGACAGCATCCATAGATTTTCCTCTATTTGTAATTAACAGACCTTTTCTCTAGAGGTCTATCTGCCAGATAACTAATCAAGTTAACTTTCTATAGCTAAATGATTTAGTCAGACTACAGACACACGGTTAAAAGCTGGCTGAATGGTTTTAGAGGAACTCAAGTGTCTTTATTTAGCAATTATATAAAAAGGCTTTGCAATCAAAGAAAAAGTTTGATGGCAAAATTCACCTGAAAAAGTGAAGAAAACACTTGAAAAGTGTAGACTGCACAGGATCCATCTGAGTCAGACACAAGCTGGTTGATGTGGCTTCGCCAGGCCTCCTCTGCATCATCGCAAACTGCCGGCTGGAAAGCCGCGAGAATGGCAGAGAAGAAGGGTGACGGCGGCGGTGAAGAGCGTGAGTCCAGCATGTCGTCCCTCTCTTCTTCTGCAAGACTAAATGGACATAAAACCATGATGAGATGATGAGATGTGAATGTATTTAAATGTAGACTGAAGTTGTGAATGAGTACCTGGGCAAGCAACTGTCAAGGTCCAGCTCTCCTTTGTAATCACTGTAAACGACGTCCATTGTCAAACTGTCACTATAGGGATATTCAAGAGGCAGCTCAGTGATGGAGAGAGACAGGTTCTCTTCATGGACATTTGTGTCATCCTCTTCTTGGGACTCTTCATGCTGGAGAGATAAAAAAGATTCTCACCAAATGATCAAGTGAACAAGAACCACAAACTAGCATGCATTTCTTCCCATTATTCCCTCTGTTATTCTTCATTATTAAATAGATCATTTTGTGGATAAAACAGACACACTAACCTTGCACTGGGACCCTATGGGCACTCCTTGTGGTGTTTTCTTTTATTTGATCAATTTAGTGTGCATAAATTGTGCCAATTAATTATTAAATATTATAACTTGGCCAGCACTGTGGCTCTGCACACTCATGGTTTGGGTCAGGCAATGTGTAAACCTTTCTTGACTTTCCACATGCCAAGAGTTTTAGTTGTTGCTTAGAACCACCCACACACAAGCAGTAGGTATACACATTGCCTTAAACAGACAAACACAGAAAAAGAACCCCCCCCTTAGAGCTGGCTACGACCCCTTTCACATCCCCATACAACCTCTGCCACAATGAAAGTACAGCACAGACTAGCCTGCAGCCCAAACTATTATAGGTTGCCTGTTTTTATGTTTTAGTTCATGCAATAACTAAAATGATAAGAAAATTGGCACATGCTCTACTCTGAAGTGAGAAAATGTAAAAAGAAATAATCATAGAATAATGCAATAATATTTAACATACACCGAGCCCAAAGCACATTTAGCATTCAAGACGTTACACAAGAGAAGATGCAATAGCTGCTATTTAGCTAAATTAGTAAAATATTCCAGTATGGAATTACGATAGGATTTAGAAGTTCCCAGAATATCAGACACTCTGAAGCCCTTATTCACCCGCTGCTTCGAGTCCTCTGGCAGTTGGACCTCGAAACTGGGATTTTTGGTGCTCAGAGGAGTTGAATCTGCAGAAGTTGTGTCAAAAAAGGCAGATGAGGTGTCCATACTACTTATCTCTGCTGTTGGAGAGAGGCTGACAATCTGAAAAGAAAAACAAAATGTTTTGGAATCTTAAAAAAACACAAATGAAAAAAAACCACTGGGTTATAAGACTGCTACATCCTCAGCACCCTGGCAAGCGACAATGGTAGAGTGGCTGATATGTCAGAGACAAGAAAGGAGTGGAATGACAGCTGTTGCAGACATATGGCACTTCCATCTGCCAACACATTTTTTTTTTTACAAACTAAAGCTAATGCTGTTTGAGGACCATGTACTCTCATAAGTTAAGACCTTCAACAACTGGTATGCAATTTCATAAACTTACAAGCTGTGAGTGGGAGAGTATCTGGCTGGCAGTCAGGGAATCCTCTTCAGATGACTCATCTGAGTCTTCATGGGCGATCTTGCTGAGGCTGGGCATGCTGCTGGACAGCTGACTCTCCTCCAGGGGCTGCAGGTCACTTTGGTCCAGACTATCCATAGAGCGTCGACGCACACCCCAGTTAAAGTTGTCCATAGTTTCTCCCTGCAATGGTGAAAAACCTTGAGCTACATAGTTCCAATATGTAACCCAGAGTAAAATCTCTTCTTTAACACAAATACATGCACACACACGCAGAAACATGCGGTGCAAATTCAGAGAGGGAGGTGTTTCTGCTAAGTTTTCCCATCATAGCCAAGAATCGAACTAGTAGGGAGGTCAGGAGCCCATTGCTTTCTTCTACAGGCTTTACTGAAACTACAACAAAAATAGCAACAACACTATAAAAATGGCAGAGAGCTTCCTCATTGGATTTCTAAATATTTACAGGCTATAATCCTCTAGGTCTGACTGCCCCGTCTCCTGTTTAAAATGCAGGGAGACTATTCATGTTGACACGACTCTGAAGTTGTCAGCCAACTTCCTCATTCCATAAAAGCTCCCTGTCACCAGGTCAAACAAGGGAGACTTCCTGTGGCGACTAAAACCTACAACAGTTGGAGAGCACAAGCTTTGACTTTAGTCTGTGTGTTTCTTTAAAAAGGTAAATAATTTCATTTTATAAATGCAAAGAGAGCATCTTGCCATTCAACTTGTAATAGTTCAAATGGATTTTAAAACATAGGCTGCATGTTATTTTTTCCCAAATTAATTTCCTCTTAAAGGTTTTCACAAGTTTTTTATTTAGATACTATTTTTGCCCTAAACTAGTAACAGAATCTGCACTCAAAAAAACACTTCAATCCAAACAATGATCGAAAATACTCAAGGCAATGATAACTAAATAACAAAGTAAAAGGATCAAAACATGTTAAATCTACTTTAAGATCCAAGGATGTACAATTAGAAAAATATATCACCGATCATTACAGCTGCCTTATGATGAAATGCTTTTTTAGTCGTGACTGTTTATGAGACTCACTATTACACTGTGAAGCAAATTATAGTTAAGCAGTTGTTGGAGGGAATATGTCTCATCACTCGGCTACGTAAACATGTCAGTCATTTTTGTAAACTACACCGCATGCTTACACATTTCCTACTCTTTGCCAACAGAGAGGCAGCTAAATTATCTGCACAAGCAAACACTTATTCAGAGGGCACATCAAATAAAAATGTAGCATGGCTAAACTTACCTGCAGCTCCTAGATAGCATAAACAGAAAAAAAAGAGACAGAAACGCCATTACACAAAGCTGGTAGGCCTGACCCAACACAACCCAAAAACTGCCCTTCAGGGGAAATATCTTCATTCTCAATGCTGTCGCTCACAAACCCGTCATGTATGAAAACTCACCTCTCCATCCTCAAGTTCAACATCCAGGAAGTCAAAGTCTCTAAAGACTCTGAACTGTTGCTCTGAGGTGGTGTCGTCCATGTTGTCAAATTCCCGGGTCCCCTCATCAGAAGACACCAGGCTGGGTTGATGCTCCATGAGGTCCAGGTCCCCACAACTGGAGAAAATTACCTACACACGAGAGAAAAAGGAAAGGTTTAAAGGTCATTTTGGAATGAAGGACACACAAGTTGTTGAAAATTTTGAAATTCATGTAAAGCTACATTCATCTTACCGAAGGATTTTTTGTGAGTCCCACTTCTTGTCCACACAAAGACAAAACATTCACCAGTTTTTCCCGTGTTCTTTTCTGCAGAACGCAAAAGGAAATATTTAGATTATTTTTGTTAATGACATAAAAGATATCAATATCTGAATCTGATGAATGACATCTACGAATCTTTGAGCTCCCCAAACACAGTTGGACTGCATGTTACCCTAAAGATGTTATCCTACAAAGGAATGGACGAAGTTCTAACCTGTGAAGACTGAGGCCTCTTCCAGCTGACTGGCACTAGGACGTTGTTTGAGGTGGATCCAGAGGAGGTGGAGGAGGTGCTACGAGTCGCTACTGTGGTTGTACTCTTCACATCGTGGCCTGGGGAGCGCTGAAGATCATCATAACGGCGACCAATCACTGGTGTCTAAAAGCAAAAAAAAAAAGTGGAGACAAAAACTGTCATGACTTTGGAAAAGTATGACGAAGTGACAGTCCTTTTCTCCTTAATTAGTCCTGAGCTCCATGGCTGCTCCTGCATTGTCTGGAGGTCCAGGGTGTCTGTTAACAGATCAGTGCTTCAAGATAAGTAGGCATTGATTTTTTTTTTATGGGTGGATGCAATCCTTTATTAAATTCAGCACTCCAATAGCGTTGAGCATTTCAAAAAAGAAATGACTGCTTTATCCTTTAGCCTAAAAAATATCAGAGTACTCTAAGAAATATCAGTGGTTTCTTGCTGTGTGTTTCAAGAGTGGACTGTTAACCACACCGCTGGCAATCCACATCCACGAGAACTCACTCATTCACATAGAAAGAGCAGCAAAGAGTTGCATCATTTCCTGCAATTCATGAGTTACACAAATAGCTCCCTGTTCAGTTCCCACACACATGTGCTGCTCTGCATGTACAGTATCTTTCACATCACTTTCCAGCTCTGTTCTTCTTGGCTAATTGTGTTTGCTTTTCTAGCCTTAAATCTAATCTCATGGGGCTTGGTCAAAAAAGAAATTTAACCAATAAGGAAGGGGAAAAAATATTTCCTTTCCAAATAGCTTCAATAAGCACCACACCCTGGAAAATACAGGAAAAAATACAGAGCCAAACACAGAAGCATTAACATTTCCATAGGCTAGAGAGATATTAAAAGAAAAGTAAGAGAAAGAGTCTCTTGCCTCAGATATGTCAAAGTGAAAATCCAACGTTTTCCCAGGCAAGGCCTTGGAGGAGCGGTCCCAGATATGGCTGATGTCCTCATAGGAGAGGTCACTCTGTGTGAGTGACGGCTGCACCAAGCTGGCTGATCGAGAAACCACCAACTTCAGGATATTCAGTGCTTCTCTCCAGTGGACAGACTACAGCGAACACAGACAAACACATCATTTCACCTGCACATGCAAACAGAAACCAACTTGAGTAAAAAAAAAAAAAACTAAAAAAACAACCACAAATGCCCTTTTGGGGGATTTTATATGGTTCTATTTTTGGATCCAGAGGTGCAAGAGGAAAATGGATACATTATGAAAATAAGCAGCGGCCTGGCCTGAGGCAGACTGTTTATAGTTTGGGCGTGCCTACAAATTTACTGCTCTGACATAAGACCGTTTTTTTCCCCCTCATTCTGTGCATGAGCACTTACAGAACAAATAGGGAACATAAAGTTTTATTTAGAGCCATTATGCTAAAGATTTCCAATTATCTCACCAGATGCAAGTCATCCAAATCTTTTCAGCCTTTTTACTTAAAATTCAGTTATCTTTCAACTTAAAATCATTTGTGAACTCTGCATTATGTTGTTTAAGTTTTAACTCACCTGGACAAACTTCTCAATTGTCTTGAGCACCTCCATGTTGAAAGGTTTAGCTTGAATTCCACTCAGGTCCATGTGACTCAGGAGGCTATAGATGATTTGTAAGAGTGTCTGCTGCATACTGGGGAGGCCCTTCTCCAATAGCTGTTACATCAGTTAAAAACAATATTCAGTTATATTCAATATTTAGTATATATTATTTTAGTCTTTCAAACAGACTATGCCTGTGGCAAAAATAAATAAATAAAAGTAGATCAGCTGCACAAACCTCTGCCATGTAAGTGACCAGGCTCAGGGCGATGTCTGAGAAAGCTTCATGGAGATATCGACACACCACATTGACCCAAGAGAAGCAGTCTCGCGTGTAGGAGTGTGTTTTATACAGAGTCATGACATGAGCAAGGTTGGAGAGCTTGGCATTCTTCTCCTCAAGGCATACCTACACAGAAAAATGTGTTAAATGTAATTTAGAGAATACAGTTATTCAAATGAGAGGTGAAACATTAGCGTAGACAAACCTGGGCTATCTTCTCAGCAACATCTTGACAAAACTGTGTTGGTGCATCAAAGTTCTGCACAAGATGCGGGAGCAGGCAGAGAACATTCAGGGGAAAACCTAATAGATGAAACAGACAAATTCCCATAACAGTTTCCAATCAAGTTTACGTGCATATACATTTGCATAAATATTTTCCAAAGTTTCCTACCTATGGCTTGTGTTGTGTCCACTACAGGCACTCGTGACACAGGTGTGAGCTGGCAGAAGAGCTGGAGCGTGAGGTCAGTGGTGGACATGGACGTGAAGCCTTTTAACAGTAGCTGCTGCAGTCCAGTGAAGCTGCTCCATTTTAACTGGCTCTGTAGTTTCTCCAGTTTCTCTCTGTTCTCTTGTTTGTCCAGCGACATGTTGGCCAGCAGCTTATTCAAGAGCCTTAAAGACATCTGATACTCAAACTCGAAGTCTGACTCCATCAGTGACACTGCCACCCAGAAGATAGTGGCCAGCAGGTTGCTGGGGTGGTTGATGCTCGTTGGGTCGGTGATATTGTCTTTAGATGAAGATGAGCAGCGGATCTTGGCTAACAAAACCTGCTGTTCACAGGCTTGGATACGGTCCAGCGTGGCACTGCGAGGTGGATCAGACAACCTGTCAGCCTCTCCAAACTTTTTGGGGACAGAAGAGCTCCTCTGATGCCGGTTCCTCTCTTCTCTTCTAAGATTAAGCTGTCCTGTGCTCTTCCTGTTGGACAGCTGCTTAAAACTGGTGAGGAAATCTGGAGATGAGGCTCTGTAATTCAACAAAGTTAGAGTGTGTTTTATCACTTCATTCCATTTTTAAAGATAAACACCAATAGAGGAGACACAGACCTTGTCAAGATTGCCATGAGATCATTGTTCTTGAGACATTCGGCTAAGTTATCCACCACAGACTCCAGAGTGAGTAATACTTCCATCACATAGCCCTATAAGAGACAACATAAGGATTTTTTACAGTGTCATTTTATCAATAATTTAATTATCTATAACCTGTTGGTGCTTTTTCTATTTGTTTGTAAAAGGGAAAAAGAAAAATCTGGGACATCCAAGTCATTTTTCAAACAGAAGTCAATTTATATGCTATGTTTTTATAAAATTGAAATACATTTATAAAGGGCACAATAAATGAATTACTGAGGCAATTTTTCAGTTTATAGAATTCCTCTGTTTCTGCCTAGCCAATGACTCTGATAACTGTTTTTTCCATTGATGATGAGATCTCAATAGTAAGAAAGATGCAATAAAGATACCGCTCACTACCGACACCCTTAAATTAATGAGTTCAACAAATGTTTCTGTCATTAGCACATCCACATGAACTCATAGAAAACTAACCTGTACTTCTTCTCCATGTTCACCAATGACTTCCACCAGTCTTGAGAGCAGGTCGGACACGGCATGGGCAGAAATGGGTTGACGAAGGGCTCGAAACACCTGGAAGGATCGGCCGGCATAGTGACGGGATGAACTGCACAAAGCTGTCTGCAGAGCAATCTCACTGAGATGCTGCTCCAGGTGGAATTCTAACCAAGAGAAATAAATGATAGGTCGTAAGTGGTAAAGACAATGTTCTCTTGTATAATTAACTCATAATTAGTGACAAGTATTTACTCTGGGACTACCTGACTTGGACTCTTTAAACACAGACACCACATGTCTCAGAAAATTTGTCAGCTGTCCAGTGCTTTTTGAAATTTGGTTCTTTGGTGAAATGTCTTCATGGCACCACAGTGATCCATATGGCCTGTAAAACAACCACTTATGTTCACTAACATGTCGTAGTGTGAAGTAATCTCAACTCGATGATTACTCTAAGCATTAAATATCAAGCCCAAACTAAGGTTTATGATGAACTTCAGTTTATACTATTAAGCATTGTTTGATGCAAAAGCTATTTTACATAAATACGAAAAATTTGATTGCACAATTCAAACAGTCAATCATTATAATGCAATGAATGCCTTATCTTCAGTTAACCTGCAAAGCTATTAAACTCCTGCACATGCACTACACATGCATCACCACTAGGTGGAAACCTGCTTCAAGAAAAGTTATACTAGGCATTATTCTGTCAAAGGGCTATTTCTGACTGCTGTGTATGAATGTTCTAGTTATTACTTTATTAAGTAAAATATCAGGTACAAATGTCAATTAACTTCAGTACCTTGTGGTTAAAAACTCTATGAGTTTATTTGCCTTCTCATTCATTTTACTGGAGCCCACCAGCTCTTCCATCTCCTGTGTAATCTCAGGAAGGTTGTTGCTGCTGCCCCCGAGACTCAAACTGGATGACGTAGAGGAAGAGCTCAAACCCGAGTCTGGCACAGGAGATGCCTGGCACTCCCGTAGGAAGTCAAAACCTCCTGAGCAAAACAGAGGAACAGAGGTGTGTGATCGCACACTTTTGTTGTTTGTACTTTTTTTGTTTTCCCTACAACTTGAAGCTGGATAGGCAGTGCAAGCAAGAAGAATACATGTACTGAACAGCATGACCTGCATTTAACATCTCCTGAAATGTGCATCCAATAAATTCTCATCTACTGATCGAATTTACTTAATGAGGTGAAGCTGTCAAATTTAACTGGCAACCTGCTGCTCATGTAATCACATTGCTGTTCCTTAAAATTGGATTATTTTTGCAAACATTTCAGAGAAAACATCACAGGCTTGTTTTCATTGGATTTCAATGGAAGAGTAACTTGTGTATGCTATTTATAATTGTTTTAAAAAAGAATGGTCCACTGGACAAAGAAAACTTTGGACATTTTACAATGTCTAGACATTTGCAAAACAGTTTACCAGCCGCCTATTGAGGCCTGAGCAGATGGTCCCAATTTGAGAAAGAGGATAAAAATAGCAGAAAGGAATGCTTTAATCAAGACCTTTGATGTCCTCTCTTCTCAATATTGCTTTTGGCACAGCATCCAAATATTTTCTTCCCAGATAAGAAACATATCTATTGTCTTAAAGGAATGTTAACCATCCCTTTCTGACATTCAAGTTCATATCAGTCAAAGAGAAGAATCATGTATCAAATACCAAGCTGCTTTGTAAACTGGACCCAGGCCACACTCACAAATTGATTCTGATAGTTAGAAAAAGCAGATGTTTCTACCTGAAGGTAAATACTCTGGCTGCAAGCTTGGTTTACAGGTGAGGGTCTTGGTGACATTGATCTCACGCGTCTGAAGTAAAACTGATGCAATGGCCTGAAAGTTGTTGTTACAAGACAATGTGATGAGCAGGTGGAGGAGGAGACGTTTGCTGTGCTCAAACACTTCTGGCCGATAGTGATCCATGCCTGAAGTAAACAACAGTTCAGTTAGTCTTTTTTACAGCAGTGTGAATTGATTCTTTTATAACTAACAAATGAATAAAGATGGCAAACTTCTTTGTAGACTAAATATCTAAAAACAAAACAGCAATGCATCATATTGGACACATTGTTATGTGTGGTTATGTTATGGCTGATTCTGCAGTGACTTTACCTAAAAACAGAGCATGTAGGAGTAAAGGCAGATGCATGCTCCAGTCCTCTCTCACACTGTGGTCCACTACCATCTCTGTCATGAAGATGACTGCAATATTACACCTACATCAAGCAAACACATCTGTAAAACCTCTTTGTTCAATGAAAGATAAGGTTTAAGACAGATTTAAAATAATAAAAATGAACAGTGACAGATTTATTACTCGAAAAGAAAACATCCAAAGAAACTCTATTGGGAGTAACAGATTAAGCATGTTTTACATGCAGCTGTCTAACCTGTGCAGTGGTCCTCTGGGAGTGATGGTCTCTGGTAAAAAGTCCACCAGTGGAGCCCAACATCCTCCGTTGAGCGGCATGGGCAGAGGTTGGGGCTGGTTGATCTCAATAACAACCATCAACCAATCAGCATAGGGTGGAAGAGGTTCACCTAGGAGGTTATAGACCATTGTTTGAACAAATCAAACACCATTTGAATGTGGGAGGAGATGCACTTAAATTGTTAAATTTTAGCATAATAAGACCAAAGATCATTTTAATCTCAAAGCGCAGCTTGAAAGAATATTTCAGTATTCATTTTATTGTGGGCTTATTCTTACTCACATTAAGAACAGTTCAGCCAAACAAAGCTGTTTTGGGGTCAGCAGGGGCCCTGGGCTCAACTGCTTGTGTGTTAGTGCCAGTTCTCACAGAAGCCCTTTAAATGCTCCAGGCCTTTATCCACACTGCTCATGCATTACCAATGGCTGCAGGCTGTCTACCATCTTACTACAAAATACATGTATTTTGCACTCACAAAACCATGGTAACACCATTTTTAAAGCGTTTTTATAAGAAAAATACTTACTCTTGTCTTCATCATAAGATCCTCCTGAACTGTTGCTGTACCTTGATTCCAGACGGTTGTGTGCTCGTATTATATGACTTAGCCTGACATCAGAAAAGAAAAATATCATCTTGCATTTTCTAATGCTGTAATCAGTTGAATCACAAAATGTAAAAAGTTATTTTATACTGTACCTCTCCTCATTCTCCTTAAGAGTCTTGGTATCATCTGTGTCTGGAAAGCTCTCCTGGCCTGCCACAACTGTATTGCTGCTTGATGTTGTGCCTAAAATTTAACCATAACCATACATATGTTTTATAAATATGCTTAAGGAATGCTAACCAGCTCTTTTTGGTTTATAGCAAATATAGCTAGACTCAGTCCAGGGTTCCCCAGGGAGAATGAATGTGAAAAAACTTACCTGAAGCTGCTGTAGAGGCTTTGCTTGTGGCAGTGAAGCGGTAGAAAGGAGGGCTGTCACAGTGCTGTACCACAGGGTTGACTGGATCTGTTTGTTGTAGCTCAAATATCAACTCTTCCATGGTTTGTATGGTGTTGTTTCGGCAGAGGTAGATTACCACTTTCTTGATCTGAACAAACATACCACAAACTATATGTGAGAAACTGAAAAAAGTTACATAGATTTTTCCAGTAGGCCTAAATATCTTACATATGGGAGAAGTGTGGTGTCACTGCTAACACCACATAAGCTGATGAGGTACTGCAGCGTGGTTCTCAGGTTGTTGCTCCACTTCTCGTTGCTGACTAAAGCATTCCAGGCGTTTTCCATTTCTGATCCAGGAAGATCGTCTCCATACTAGTCAGAACAGTCAAAAACCACCATATGAGCTGCACTAATCTCATGTTGGACACATAGTATCTCATTTCCCACAAATGACCATACCTTTGCTGTCATGAACATGAGGTTATTGAGAACCATAGATGTGGCTTGTAAGGATCCCCAGCCAGTTCCTTTCAGGTGTGGTGATGAATCTGTGTTGGTCATCTGGCTGCAGGAATCGTAGCTTGGGGTGGACGGAGTGAGGACTGGAAGTAGCAGGCCACTATCCACCAGCTCAATGTTACCGAGCCACGGCAGGAGATAGGTTAACATGATCTGTCTCCCATTGGTATGAGTGGTGGGAAACCTTTGGCTAACCTCTGGAAGAAGAAACATAATACTGACACCAGAATAACATCAGTGGACACTGCTGTACGTCTTTAGTCTGTGTGTTGATCAAATGGAATACTTAAGGCATGCATAGTTTCACTGTCACTGGCACTTTAATCCCCAGTTAGCATATGTATTTATTTTAATATGGGATGTTTCTCTGGTCAGTAGAAGTGTCCATACTCAAACAGTTACCTGAAAATAGAGGAAGTGTCAGTTCGGGGTACATCCTGGCCAACTGACTGGAGAGCTGAGGCAGGGATACACTATAAAGGGGTGGTAGTGGACCATGGGTGCCGTACAGGATACTGCTTGGTTTCTGCTCTGCTATTTTCTTTGAGTACAGGAATAACTTAGCTTCAAGAATCTGTTCAAAAGATAAAAAAAAAAGTGTTATTTAAACTTATTCATATAAACATATGTTTGCAATGAATAAGAATAATCTTAAGATAAAAGCTTTAGTAGATTTAAGGTTTGTCCCAATGGGTGCCCATGAACATAAACTGCATGTACAGAGACACTGTGTGGATAGCAGGAGATGTGGAATATACTGGTCAAAATAGAACCAGAAATCAATTGGCTTTCAGCTATTGATGGCTTAGCTTTTTATTAGCTCTTTAAAATGTTTCCCTATTCAATTGACGATTGCACAAAACAAAAATCATTGACTGTGTTATCTGTCCTCTGGATATCTGCTGGCTATAATGGAATCCCAGAAATATTGGCTGTTGCACACAGAGGACCGGCCATGATACAAAACCTTGTATGTTCCCAGACCAAACCCCCCCAAAACTAAACTTGTATTTCTCACCTGCATTAGCTGCATTGAAATCTCATAGATTTCTCTGTTGCTGTCTGATGCCTTGAAGAGCACCAAATTCAGCAATGTAACAATATCACATGGGTAGTTTTTTCTGGTAAAGACAAAAAATATATATATAAGTGCCCATATCAAGAAAAAGAGTGATTCACATTGTGTCTGGGTTAAATGTTTCTTAGAGGTAAAGAGGTAGACTTCAAACAGTTTAAGTGGATTAGATGAGTAACACTTAGAGACTTGAGCTAATTTGCCCATGGTTTCATCACTTGAACAAGAAATAGGAATGAGGCAAAGAGGCAAGTACAGGGGTTAAGAGATATTGTACCTGCTGCCACAGACTGTAGCGATGGCTTTGAAGCACCCTGAGGCAAGCTGGTAGGAGCCTGTGTAGCAACGGTCCACAGCCCAGCTGAATAGGTTGACCTGGTCGTTATTGAGCTCCAGGAGCAGGATGACGACTTCACAGCCAAGCTGATGGACCTGAGCCAGAAGCACACCACAACACAGACATCCTTGTATTTCTGTCTTTTTTTAGGCCAAGTTTGAATGTTTTAAAGATGTAGTGTAACGATTCCAGTAGCTTAACTTTTATCAAACTAAAAAGATGACACTTGATGGCAACACGCACAATGAATTTCTCTGCTCAAGCTATGTAATGAATTTAGCAAAGGAGGAATGAATTAAATAAGTATGCAGGTGCTTTATCCTGTATAACAGTAAACTATGACAGAGATGTCAATCAAATGTATTTACTCGTAACTTGCTCGTACACTTTAAAATAATGGCAAGCAGGTAGCAAAGCAGCTAGCCTTTGGCAAGCAGCTAGCCTTTTGAAAACAAGCCCAAGCATGCAATGATGCGGGTCAGCTCTTTGTTTAAAAGCACCATAGTGGTAAAGTATTGACTACAGACCCGCTGATCCTGGCAGGCCAGAATGTTATCTAGCCACTTATAGAGGTATCCGTCTGGAGAGAGGCCAACGTTATCAAAGACCGGTCCACAGCATAGCACAGCAGACATGGCCTGGAAAAACAAATGTCAGTTAAGTATGCTCACAAGTAAACAGCTTTAATGATCATGACAAACTTCTTTACTGTTCAACTTCACTTCATTGCCACCACTCTACTCCAAAGCTTTTCTCATTCTATGATAAAATAACATTTAACTCCATCAGTGGATGAGCAGGTGAATGTTTTCACAGGTTTAAACCTCAGTCGCATTGAACATGTAACTCAGCTGATGTGTATCTCTACCTTTAGTGCGCAGTATTGATATCTTGTTATCTGGTGATTCCTGTCACTGTAACGGTCCAGGGGGGTGAACATGACGCTGAAAGGGCCAGCCCACTGACTGAAGAGGATAAAGAGGTGATGCCGAAGGCTCTGCTGTGGAAACAGGAAGCGCCTGTGGTGCACTGGGTAGGGAAACAAAGAAAAGCTGCTAAACGTTTACATATTAAAAAAATATAGATTCATTCAAATTAAGCATAATAACAATTGATATTTAAGTCTGGCTTATAATGATAGTGTTGAAGTCCCTCGATGAACCATAAGCCATTCTGTGGAGACTTGTGAATGCTTGGTAAACCATGAGTCATCAATTGCCCTCCACTGCTCTGCCCTTAAGATGTTCTATTTTTGGATCTACTCCCAAGAGGCAATGTCCAAATCAAGCTCAATGCCAAGAGTCTAGTGCTGTGTGCTATCTGTCTGAGCTACTGAGCACTGTAAGTGACAGGCCTGGCAAGAAAAGACTAAAGTTGAGCTAATGGTAGGAGTACCTGGTACACATTGTATAAAATTGGCCACCATGGCGCTGAAGTGAGCTCGGATGTCCTTGAGGATCTCTGCATCCTTGTCATTCTCAGCTTCCAGAAGCATTCGGGTTAGATCCACATACTCCAGGAAGAGAGCGCCAAGAGCAAGGGTATCGCGTTCCAGAGCTCCGTTTGTACTGCAGGGTGACAGAATAAATGCAGAGATGCTCATTTCATCATGTCACAGAAAATCCAATGTTATGAAACCATTTTGGCTCTTTATTGTTGTTTTGTTACCAAAATGTGATTCTGCCCAGTTCTGGACCCTAACCTGTCACTGATGACACCTGCATCAGCCAGCAGTTCAAAGATGCGCAGCAGCTGCAGTCTCAGCAGGTCTCGTCGCTCACGTCGCTTCTTATTCTACAAATGATCATTAATACAAATCCTTAATGACACAGGCTACGAATAATCATGTAAGATTTAAAATATACGTTTTATGTCTAGTCTGTTACAATTATAAACTAACAACACATCTTGCTTTTGTGTAGTGTGAGATATGGCCAACAAACCTCAGGTCTTCTTTCTAATGCTTCTTTCATGAGGGGATGTAACTCCTCCACAAGCTCCCTGCGCACAGACAGTGAAAATATTAAATAGCTGAATTGTACCTTTTTAAAATTTTAAATGAAAAAATGGATTTGACCAGCAAAACCTGATCTCCACGAAACAATTTGGAAGCAACTGTAAATGGTGATGAGGCACCACTCACATATAATGCCCTATTTACTTCAATCCCCTCAAATTTAGGTCACTGCAGACTTTAATTATGCTGAAAATAATGGATCTTAATTCCATTTCAGTGATTCTCTCATCAAAAGAGACAAAAATAAACTGCAGATTAAATCAGTCTAGCTAAGCCAATGTAAATCTTCACAATTTCACAAGGGTTTTGTGATATAAATCATGACTTGTAAAAGGAAATTTTGATACCAATTCCTTGATGTTTTATATACCTGAATATGAGTGAATTAGTGCGACCAAATCCCAGAACTAATGACTCCGTCAACTCGATGCTCTCTGCTCTCATCAGTGGGACCAGCTGCTTCAGAAGCCAAGCCACAGATGGGCTCCCAATAACCTGAGACATTGAACGTACATTGTTTAGTCACACAAATTCTGTCTCACTCCTGAACACCACTAATTACTCAGGGCTGCATGGAGATATGCGTCCACACAGTTAAGAATATATCTGCTTCCTGTTCCATTCATGTGAAATAATTGCAGTGAAATTTAATGCTTTGAGTGTGAATGTCAACAAGCTCACTATGAACACCTGATCCTGGGGAGACAAAGCACCAAGGGAATTATTAAGACCAGAGGAAAGGGAGAATCTACCTTGTTATCGTAGCCGACACCACTGTCAGGTGTAGGAGCCGTGATCTCAGGTGTCGATGCTCTCAGGTGGCCAGAGCTCATGATACTTGGCTTTGCCACTCCAAAGCAAAGGATCAGGTAGTTTCTCCATAGAGTTACATAATTATCCCCACTGCCAGAGGTGCTGGTCTTCTTTGCATACACTGGATTACTGGTAAATAATACATAAAGGAAATATTGCTCAATATCATTTGTTATCTTTAACATGAGATCAAGAAAAGCTCAATGGGGAACTGCTACCTGGTGGCAATACCAAAAACAGGAACACCAAATCGGGATGTAAAGAAAATAGAAAAAAAAAGTGTTTCAGGGTAATTCCTGATCTGATTGCCATGTCTTAAGACACTTACTTTGGGTCTACAAGTGGCATGAGCATCTGCAGTCGAGTAAAGGCATACGGCCAGGCGTAGCTGAGAGCTGTGGGGCAGTGCTTGGGCAAGTTGTCCTTTCGGAGAAGGCTGTATACACAGAGCACCCAGGGGTCCTTCACGGACTGGGCAAAGATCCACACATGTGATGGGCTCATGATGTCATAATGACTGTTGACGAGCAGCGCGTTCCAGTCCACGAGCCACTGAAGGTCCACGTGGTGACCAGCTGGCAGGGCGGCCTGCAACGAGTCGATGACACAGCAGGGCAGAGGTCAGGGGTCACAACCAAATATGATTTCCCACAAGAAGCAAAGCTTTCATTTGCCTCTTTTTTCTTATGTAGATTAAGACTGTCCGTGCTGCCTGTCATGTTGCACCACTGTATTGCTACAGTAGTCTAGTTTCTTCCTCTATAAGAGTCCTTTTCTGTTTTTCTCTTACCACTGTTGTTTGGAAGGATTATAAAGCACTTATTAGTAGTCAGTGTCTTACCAGCAGTCGACGGCAGTAAGAGCATTCTTAGTTTTGAGAATCAGAAGCTTTCCCGAGAGGCAAGCTAAAACTGTCCAGAATGGCTTCATTAAGAAAAGCACATTTTCTGTATCTGAAACAAACCTAAAAATCAAAATCAATATCGACCATGTTATGTAAATACAGCCCGTAGAGTTGTCTCGGACAGAAGTGACCACCATCTGATTCTCCAGAGAGCATTTTGACCTCTGACTACTGCAAGTACGATTTACTACTCATAAGTCCAACATGCAACCCCAATTTCTAAAAATATAAATATTCATTTAATGTGAAAAAAACAAAAACCCAAACAATAATAACAATAATAATGATAAATCCGACATTATTTTTCTCATATTGTACAGTGCTGCAGTATCTCTTATAAAGTTCTCGAATAGCTAGCTTAGTCTGCTCTGACAGACCAGTTTGTTAAAAATGGAGAGAAGTGGCAGACAGCAGCTCATTCTTTAAAGTGTGTGTAGCCATATTATATAAATATATTGCCTGGTGATGATGTTACTTAGAAGAACAAAAGCCTGGACTACAAACAAGAAGTTTTGAGCATTTGGACACAAATACACCAAGCCTATAATTGACTATCAGGCATGTCTGGAGCTTCGGTGAATGTCTGTCCCGCTTGTGTTTTCATCTAGTTCAACATATTGAATGGCCATTGGGTCTGTCAGTGGGAGAGTTCCCTCTGATTTGCTGTTTTGCACAGATTGCAAAAAAAGGGAGGCAGCAGTAATGACAAAAGGCAAAGTACTAATGTAACATACTGTAATGTAACGTCATATGCATGGCCACAGGGAGTGAAGGCCAGTTGATAACCACAATTCATGGGACCAGTTATGAAAGACAATTTTTTTCAGTCTTTTTTTAGAAAATGATTTAATCTATGTAGTTTTGTAGACTTAGACTGCAAGTCCTCTCTGGCAGTTGGAAGTTTTCTTTGCGCCGTGTTTGAGTGCTAGTTGTTTTGCCCAGATGATAGCTAAATGAGGAGGCACAGCAGAGGGCCTCTCATTGGTCCTTCTTGAGAGTTTGACGTATTATAGCCCTATCACACCCTTTAGTAAACTTTGTGACATTGTACACATTTAACATCCACAAAAAATAACCCAAAAAGTGTAATATGACCCATTTAGCATAACAAGTTGCACTGATTTGGTCTTGTGCAAACCAGATTTTACTTGATTCAATTTTCAAACATCGAACTGCCTTTTCAAAGTAACTTAATTCTTTGGAGCGGACCCAACTAATTAGCATCTTATTTTTCTATTTGTAATACAAGTCACCTGATATTAACCTAGTTAGAGTAAACGCCAAGGAAAATATAACTTAAGCAAATAAACATGTATCTTGTTTGAGAGAGTGGATTACCTTTGGATTTGAGCCACAGAGAGAAGCACACAATCAACTTACTGTGTCAGAGACTGCAACGTTGACCAAACTTTCCAGAATGACAGGGCTGAGGTGATCCATAATCTCTATCATTGGTTTATCATCATCCTGCATGCAACAAAACATAACATTTCAATCTATAACCTAAATACTCATCTCTGCAAAAGAAACCTGTCGGCTCAGTTTGGGTTTTATTTGCTTTTACCTCAGACTGTCCTATGGTCACGAAGAGACTTCGTATCTCTTTCAGTATTGTGACGGTAAGTCTGCGGGTGCTCAGTTGGCAGGAGCAGAGCAATACGAGAGCCAGTCCCTCCACAGCATGCAGCACAGTGGAGTGAGGACCTCGTTCTGCAGGCATCTTGAAACTCGAACTGGACTGCAAAAGCTGTAAAATACACATTACAAAAAAGACTCAATTCCCAAATAAAATGACATATAGTACTTATACTCCAGAGATCTACAACAGACATTTGTTAAGCAAGCATTGGTACGGACAAATAAAGGGGGAGTGTCTAGAAAAGATGACTGTGTCATTCTGTTATGCGTTAGAAAAATATCCCAGCAGGCATAAAAATTACCTCAACAGTGTGTGTTTTATTGTTTTCATGACTCTTCCCAGAAGTGGCAAGGGTCAGTCTCCACTGTGTGAGCAGCTGCAGCAGTAATTTGAGGGATGTATCTAACAACCCTTGGTGGGTGTCTTGGACCTCACGCAACAGGAAGTTAGTGAATCCAAACAGAACATCATCACGCCAGTCAGGGAAATCCACCAGTAAGCTTTGCAAGGAATTCTGGGCTATAAGTCGAAGCTCGTCATCCATGTGAATGGTCAACCTGACGAATGGAAAAAATGTGAGATCTGAGTTTGAATAACTGTTACTATATATTATCAGATAAATTGTTAATTAAATGCTATATATACTGATTGCAGTATCCAAATGCGACTCACCGAGAAAGCAGATCTATGAGCTCAGGCTTGGACATCCCGTCAGGGAGGATTCGAGGAATGGCCGCAACACATGTCCTAAACAAATCGATCTTTGGCTTCCTTTCACCTCTGAAAAGTTTATATTCAAAATCTGAGTCTTGCATTCAGTTTGACAGTGTAAACTGATCCATCACTCTCATAAAGAATGTCTAATAAATTCATGATGAGTTATTAATGGTGCATTTAACACTCCACTGGTAAGTCTTAGCAACATATTTTACGGCAGATAAGACAACAGAATGTATGTGAACACTTACGTGATCATGTCCTCAGGCTCCTTGTTTAACATTTGAGCATTGGTCATCATCATGCAGCGCCCCACCTCCTTGTCCAGGTGTCTGAGGATGTTGTCAATAGCTTTCCGCACATGAAAATAATACTGTGACATCCCTGGAGAAGACGATAGAAGAGAAAATGTTGATCTGCAGAAATCTTAATTTTAAACAAAGAAGTGCTCATTAAATTTTTTTCAGTTATGAGATTTTATACACAATTCTTTGTCTTCTTTTAGATAAATATATATATATATATATATATATATATATGTTTAAAAAAATATTTTTTTCAAAAACTACACTTTTAGTGTTCATTTTACTGCATTTCCTCCAAATCCAACAGGTTGATTCGACAGCTGTGACTGCTTTGTGAGTCTGAAATAGGACAACATTTTTAACATTCCTGACCACGGTCTTCCCTCCTTTACCGATAACTTTGGCCTCTTCATCTGTCAGCGTTTTGCTCAGGTATGTCTTCTTCACTCGAAGTGTGTTCCCAGAGGGCAAAGTGCAACCGGTGTTCGGCATGGGAGGCTCACCGTCCTTCTGCTGCAGTTTATCAGCTATGACCAGGAATGCTCTCAGACCAATATTCATTCTCTGAAGCGAAAAGAGAGATCAGCTGTTAAATACCTTTTGATGATGAAAATGAAGCAAAATCCATAAGAAATTGTAAGTAATAGGGAGTTCCTCTGAATCAGCAAGTAGTGTTACGTACTTCAGAACTATGAGACATGCATATATATTTTCATCCTTATTCTAATGCCAATTAAGTTAGTTCTAGTATTGTATATTTAGTATGAATGACTTTTGTACTGTGAATAATTTAAAAGCACTGATCAAAAGGAATTTTATTACTATCAGGAAGCAAAGTATTGGAATTCTGGCAAAATTTACTTTTTATTTAATGGACAGCCATCTGTACTGTTTGTTTAGAAGACCATATCTAAACTGCCTGAACAGGTAAATATTGAATGAGTACCTCTGGATTAAGACTAAAGGCTTTTGCAGGTTTCCCAACACTGAGAAGGTCAAAGATAATCTCTTTCATGGCAAAATCCAGTCTTTCCTGTATTGAAATAAGGAAAATAAAATCTGTTTTAATTTCAGAAGTTGCAATAAGAGTATGAAACTGCTTTTATCTAGATGTTCCTTTAAATACTGATAAATAAGAGAGTCATTGTTTACCTGTGCAATAAACTGAATTATTTTGACAAAGATATTGAGAGGCGTGTCTCTTGGTACCACACTGCGAGATCCTTTGGGGAACAGTGTTGTGACAATAGTGTTGAGACGACTGTAGAGACAAAGAAAAGAACATAATCATACTTCCAGTAAGCACTCGAGTACCTTCAACTTCTTGCAGGTATTCAAAGGACATGAAACATGAAATTATATTAAAAATCTTTCATATTTATGCTTGCTCGGAAGATCAAAAATGCAAATAATTTAAAAGTAATTTAAAGATTTACCCCTGAGTTGCAGTGTTGCTCTCACACTTTATTCTAATCATGTAGACCCACAACAGTCGATACAAGGACTCCAGTGCAACACGAGCCATTTTAGGGTCTCTACTCTGTAATAGAACAATGAATTAAAGTCAATGACAAAACCACTTTACAACCCACAGCAGTGGAAAACTGGCAATTTATTTTTGACTATGATATAGTGACAATATTAGATGCTTGCTGTAACTGCACCATGTTTCCACAGTCCATTTTTTAATAAGAATAATGGATAGTTAGAAATAAGAGTAATATTCCCTGATTAACTCCTGTGATCTGAGTCAAAAGCTCATTTCTAGGTTACCTTCAGATTTGAAAGACAGTTGTTGAGGAAGACGTGCCATCTGTTAAGGAAGAACTGCTTCTGGCTGACACACAGCAGGCATGTCACAAGCGGATAAAATGCCTGTGAGGAGGAAAGCAAGAGTTCAGATTTTCTTTTCATGTGCTGCTTTGTTAAAAAATGTAGTGGAACAGAAATGATTTATCACATATGAATGTTTCTTTTTAACCAACAGCTTTGGGAATTTGCATTGATAAAACATTTTAAACCTGTTTTCTTTTAAAGTACAACAAATTTTCCCCTTTTATGTTTTTTTGCTGATGATGCATCCCTCATAAGATGTAGCTTTCAGCCACACTGCTGCCTCAGGGGAATGTCAACCTGCTATAAGAGCCTGCTGCAGTTTCATTTCCATGCAAACTAATGTGCTTTATTTAAGACACTTGAGGAGGGAGGGGAAAGTAGACTTCATGTTTATTAACATAAACTGCACTGCTTTCATGGCTCCTTTATTCTCCAACTGCCCTGATAAATTGTTTCTAGTATGGACTCTAATATTGTGGAAAAAAAACATTACGCAAGCGCAACCTTGAAGATTCACTGTGAGCATCAAGGCCATCGTGCAGCAGAGGCAAAGAAAAACCAGAACTGTGCCCAAGCAAACAGGCCCAACAATCAGAGTCACTTTTCTGCTTCCCAACTAACCAGCGAGTGCTTCTTTCTAGAGGATAAGTCCAGGGTTGTGTCGTACAAGCTGTCCACAAAGTTCCTTAGGCAGGGTACGTTCACCTCGTTCTTCACTGCCTAGGACAACACCACACATGGTCACATGACAAGACACAATCCTCTCCGCTAAAGCAATCTTCTTCTATCTAAATGAATCATTGTGCGTTCAACAACCTAGAGAAGGAAGAAACTTACTGCTGCGACAGGAACCAGGATCTCAACAAAAAGGCCAGCGAGGGCATGCTTGATGTCTTTATCTTTGACTTCTAGAAAATACTGAGCACATTCCTGTATAAACAAGAAAAACAACAGTGTATAACTTAGTTACTTTAAATGTATGATCCATTTGGAAAAAATACTAACAATGCTTTTTTTCACACAGTTTTAGACATAAAGATAAAAAAACATAAAAAAAAACAAAAATCCAAATATTAAGCAAATGGGTTAACACAAAGAATGAACATGTAGTTTATGGATGCATATCTAAAATGAAATCTGTTGTACCTGCATGAACTGAAAAGAAGCTTCAAAATCCTCGACAGGATACATCTTAATTCTGAAGAACTTGACCCCCATGATGAGACTAATGGTACTCTGCACGACATATGGGCTCTGCTCTTTCTGCCGCAGCTCCTTCAGCTCAGTCATAAACTTCTTCTTCACAGCAGGAAACCTTAGAAAGAATAACCAAGTGAGAGTCTATATAAAAATGCGTGCATTGCTCAGGCAGACAAATCCAAAATCAGTCCTTCAACAACTATATAGAACTCAGAGTTGTGACAATAACAACATAAAATGACAAGAACCAGAGACCACGGCTGACAAAAATATCATCCCTGCGTCTCACCCTATACATGCAGACAGTGAGTCTGCACCTAAAGATGAGCTCCTCATCTAGTGCCTGATCCAAATTGAAGATAGGGTTCTTCAGCTAAGCTAAATTTAAAGCTCAAATGAGCATTTTTTTAACATCTTCCCTGTAAGCTGATGCTATAAGAAAGTAAATATCGATGTTTCTCCAACTTCTCGTGAGGAAAAATAGTTTAAAAAACCATATTCAAACTTTTAAAGCTGCCTCTCTAAAGACACTACCTCTACATCTAACAACAGGAAAATTCTTCTCCCCATTCTTCCTTTTTTGACCTTAGAGCAAAATAAACACGTCTGTGTTGCTCAGTAAAGCATCTCCTTCAGGAAATTAAGCTTGGGAAAGGAGGTATGCAGCTCACCAACCATATCTCTATTTTAAGGCTTTGCTCCTTGCTGCACTGATCTAGAAAGTTCAAATAAAGAGACATTAATTTCCAGTCCTAGTTTGGTGTGACGGAAGGAGACCTGTTCAGTGTCTTTCAGACTTTTGAATGGGGAAAGTTTTGCAACATGGCACCAAACTTGAACAAAGCAGAATGTAAAGATCTGAAATCCACTGGAAAGAGATACTTACTTGGACTGGGCTAATACTCCTATGACTTCAGCATATAGGTCTGCTACAGTGTGCATATTGCCAGTGTTAGGACCGTGATATCTGCAGGGAAACAGAAAGAAAAGCCAAACTTAGATAATCCTAAAACTATAAAAGAAAACTGATCCGTGCTGGAATGAGCACTTACCCCTCTTTGTATCTAAAGTGCTTGAAAGCTAAGTTAATGACTTCACTGACCAAACTGTCAAGTGCTGGGTAGAGCGGCATCTAGTTCAGAATTGGGAAACACAATGGAATGAGAATAAAACTTGTCTCCCATGTATGTCAAAATTGATCATTTTAGATCATACAACAATCAGAAAACTTCAGGAGTTTTTCGTACGGCACAAGGCAAGGCAAGTTTATTTGTAAAGCACATTTTCAGGTTCAAGACAATTCAAAGTGCTTTACATAAAACATTAAAAGCATTACAGATAAAAAGCAAAACAAGTTTTAGACGGTTTTGTAAAATCACCTGTTTCAAAACTTCTATAAGTATGAGAGAGAAGATGAAGTCAATGGCCAAATCCCTCCTTTCAAGTAGATAATCTCTCTGCTGTTCATCACTGTTAAAGATGAAATATAAGAACAGGTTAACCACAATCATACGATAACATGAGCTTCACCAGCATTTTTATGTTTTACACAGGAAACACACAATGGCACACACACACACATATATTAGTGCAGTAGTTCTCACTTTTTGGATTTGGTGTTGGCTCTCGGCCGATACTCGTGCAGCTCCTCCTCTAGTCCATTTTGTCTTTTGTACCAGTCAAACAAAGTGCGCAGGATGGATGGAAGACTATATTCAGCCAATGAGCTCATGGTGCTTATCAACTAGAAGAACAAGACATACATGGTGCAAATGCACATTTGTGGACAGCAGTTAACATACCAAAGAAAGAGATAGTAATCAGTGTTTCCTTTGTTTATTTGTACAGCAATTTCAGCTAAAGATCCAAAAGCACAGATTCATTTAAAAGCCATCAAGAATCAAACGTTTAAACACTAACAACAGTTAAACTAAAAGTGTATACGTTTTCAGAATATTTCAAAGCAAAATAAATGAGATTGAGGGGTGAGCTGGTCCTCATGGGGACCATGCAGAAAGACAGTGCCCATGGGGCAGCCTCCCTTAGTGTAGGGGGAGGGAGCTGGAAAGGAAGGAACGGGCCGGGCACACAGGAAGGGAGGAGAGTCTGGTTGGACTGGGGAACAGAGCGAGCCCTTCATTCAGCACAAGGCTGCAGAAGAATCCAGGCTCTGTGAGGCTGCTGAATGGCCTCGCGCAGCAGCACAAACACACCTCTGTGGCTGTGAAAGGGCCTTCTCTGCAAAGCCACAGACCTGCAGGACACACCTTGTGCTGAGCTGGTGCCAGCTCTCAAGGTAAACACTCCTGCCCTTGACTGAATCTGAAAGACCTTTTGGGACGTGAGCAGCCACACACCCATCACTTCCTCCATGTTGAAGCATCATACAAGAGCAGTATTAAAGATGTGGACATTTATTTTTGTTGTCACCTGGTGTAGGTACTTGAAAGTTTTCAAGGTTTTCATGAAGATGTAAAATAAGATAACATATATATGATTATCTCTGTATAACCCTTTATCTAAATAAACAGTAGTTTTCTGCACTTACTTGGTCAAACTGAGGATCTTCTCCTCTCTGTAGGGACTTTGACAATGGCTTCTCCTGCAAAAACAGCAGTCATTTTAAAACTTGGCATGTCTTTTTAATCAAACAAATTAAAACAAGAAAAGTTCTTTAAAGTTTGGTCTGAAGCTCATAACTCCATCTGACCTGTCAGGAGAGTGTGGGAGTATTTTTAACAGGGACTCATTACAGCCTGGTTAATGAGAGAGCTATCCATCAGTCTGTTGCCTCGCATGAGCAGGCAGGGTCTTGTACAGTTTTAGAGATGGAACATTTATGACAGCTCCCATTATTAGAGTCTTCTATCATTGGAGATAACGGCCTTCAGGAGGGATTTAAGCTCCATGCTCTTATCTCCTGCTGAATGGACAGTCCTGTAGATGCCTGTTCCACTTTTGTTCTACTCATCAGTACAAGTTTTGATGTAAACTCAGGTGACTTAAGTATGGAAAATGTCTCACTGTGTCACATTGTGGATTTCATAAACAGTTGATGCACATTTACCACCTAATCTGTTCTTGCACAAAGCATCTGCTCTCCTTTTTGTTACTTTGATTTTCCAGACACACCCCTCTGCTGGTTCATCAGTCAGACAGCAAATCACATCTCATCACATCACTTGCTGATTAATCCCCAAAAAGCTAAAAGTCTGATGTGTGTGACACTGACATTGCGTGGGCTGATGGCAATATAGCTCTCACCCGCTTGCAGCAGGATCACCAGCTAAGCCCCAAGCTCTGATGAACCTTTTAGTTTTTCAACAAATGCTTGCATCTAAGCAGCCCATCTGTGCTGGGGTGACAGTAAAGTCAATATTTCTTGCCCTGTCAGGCTTTTGCAATGCTTTGTCAGACCCCTACAGCGACACAGATTCACCAAATTTTTTAATGGATTTATTTCCCACCAACTAAATAAGTTGCCTCTTTGGAGCTCAGTTTTTAATTCATTTTTGTATTTCATATGATAGTGTTGATCACAGGTCATTGGATATGATGGATACTAGTGAACAAATCAACCTGAATGAGCAGGGGGACAAAAACAAACAAGGGGCTACACACGTCCCTTGTGCTAATTAACACTTTCCAGCTGAGTGACGTCACTGATTTACAGCTTCCTGTGAATCACAGTCACTAAAAGTGGAGTTGGAAATTTCACAGCAGCCTCGGTGATGCAAGGCCACAAGAAAACTGCACAGAGAATTAGACCTGTTCAAAATTACATGGAAGTGTGAGTATTTCTGGCAGACAATCCAACAGTGACTTAGGACATAAAGCACATGATACAAAGATTACTAGTAAAGATATTTTAGTTGAATAGTGATGTTGTTCTAGGAACTGTTGGGAGTGGTGCCTAGACTAACACACAGTGGCTTTTCCCACCTCGCCAAATATCTGTTGCTAGAATTTTCTATGACAGTTGTTGTTGTCCCTGCAGACCGGCTCCAACCTCCATGAAACAAAAAGTCTCTTCTGGATTGGATTGCAAATCTTATTTTAAAAAAAATTCTTATTCTGTTTTTCAAAAAATTACCACAAAACAAATGAGTGAAACGACAAAGTTTCTATTCAGTTCCATACGCAAATGACTCAACACTGAGAAAGCAAACATCTCAGGTAACGTTTGGCTGCATTAACTCCCCTAACCAAATCATCAAGTATTTGACAATGAATTTACTTGCTGGCTTGACACTGGAACCATTTCAAACAACTCTATCAAACATCTGATTTTTTCCCTCATCTATCAGACATCTGACGCTTTTTTTATTTTACTATAATCAAAATACTAATCCACTGATTAAAAGCAATTTGTGCAGAAGTTTGTTCAAGGAGCAAACTTCTGGAAGTTCTGATCTACAAATTTCAAAGCTGATTCAGGTTTAATATTTTTCTTATCAAAATCTGGTCAGAGCTGCAGCCTTAAAATTAATATTACTCATTAGTGGATGGCATTTATTTTCTTCATGAATTTGCTGATTATCGTCTCACTGATTTGATGAAGTCAAATTTCATTACAAGAATTGATCACCTAAACCAGGGATCCTCAATCCTGGTCCACGAGGGCCGGTGTGTATGCAGGTTTTTGAAGTGTCCCTGCTGAAACACACCTGA
>JAOXYM010000009.1:10943841-10968707 GCA_028567055.1 Leptatherina wallacei
TAGATAGATAGATAGATAGATAGATAGATAGATAGATAGATAGATAGATAGATAGATAGATAGATAGATAGATATTGATCCCAAGGGAAATTGTAAACTTAGACAACTTTTCTCTTTTTCCATTTTCTATGTTAGTATCCAATATTTCAGTTCCAGTGTTTTTAGGTGAATCCTTGTGATGCACATTTTTTCTGTTGCCATTTTGTCATATGTTACACAACAGTTCCTGCATGTAAGTGCTGAGAGATGGGATTAAGAGATAACACATTTAATAAAAAATGTTAAATGCTGATACAGTGCAATGACTGTCTAGGCCTTTATCACTTTAGCAAAGTGACCCACTGTGAGGATTATACAACATCATCAGGAGATGGCTCAATGTTGAATGCGTGGACAGGGACAGCTCGTTCTACGGTATCTCTTTACATGCAGATTCAACTGATATATGCAAATCACTTCAATGCTTGAGAGGTGAACCTTTTATATTTGTCATTTCAATTATATTTCTATTCAGTTATATTTAGGTTGGTGCTGAAACTGCTTCGGTGCCAGTTCCAGCAGAACCTTTTTTCTGCTGGTTTTAGGCTTAATCCTGTCAGCAGCCTCTTAGAAATAGCATTCAGCAGAATAATGCAATGATCTGAAGCAGGAAGGTGTTCCGTCCCACTCCTCATTGGTCCAGTGGAAGGCAGGGAAGATGCAAGCTCTGGGCAGAACATTCAACCAAGCTGAACCTCCACTAATCCTATTACTGCGTCCTTGCACTTATAAGAGCTTGTTAAACTCTGTCAGAGGACTGAAGTGAAATGCAGTTAAGATTTATGGAGAAATTGAAATCTGATGCAAAGTCATCATGAACAGAACTGATGCTGCTCAGGTGAATCTGAATGTTGTGAGCTGGACCGTTACATTGATTGCCTCTCTGATAATAGGCAAAAACAACTCTTAGTAGAGTTGTGCCTCTAAGGAACGACTGGACACCTGTCTTAAATTTAGTCCTCTGCAACTAAAAAATTTTTTTTTTCCAGATTTGCAGCTACTGGCTGAACAATACTGAACAATAAAATTGCCAGGAAATCAGGAACACAAGGCTTAAAAGTCATGTCCAAAGTAGAGCTGCAGCCTCACTCAGTGAGCTCTGTCTGCGTAGCATAACAACAAGACACAAACTGCTACTCACTTCCACTCAACGATTTCAGCAGGGACTTGATGCTGATTTCAAAAAAGCCTGAGTCCTGCTGGCTGGCCATGTCTGCAGCTTCCTGCCCCCCCTCTAGTTGTGATTTCCCTCCAGCAGCAGCAGCAGTAGTTGAGCTGGGACCAGCAGGTAGCGCCTGCTGTCACCTCTCCGTGACGCACACAGTGCTGTGCTGACAAGACCCTGAGAAAACACACTCGCTCCGCTTTACCCCTCCTCTTGCGTCCCGTCCTTGGCTGTCAGCCCTGTGTTTCTCTCTCTCCCCCTCCCTCCACACTCTCTCAACATCTCTCTATCTCTCTAAAGCTGTGGCAGGCAGTGGGTGGCAACGCAAGCTCCCTTTAAATAACTGCGCGGAGGCTGAGAGTGCAGGAAGCAATCCTCTTAGTGAAGCGCAGTTAATAATAACTACTGTTTGTCTGAGCACAGGGCCCAATGATGATGACAGAGCTGCACTTGTGCATCTTTTAGCATGACTTGGACAATCTGACAGAATCTGACAAAGAAAATAAGGAATACTGTAAGTTTGACACATTACAGGAAACATCTGGAAGGCCTTCAAAGTGATCAGCAAGCAGATGAGATCAAATGAATGCAGAAGATGTGCATGGGAGCAAGACACGACCTTTAACTCTGGTTCTTCTCCACAGTCCTATCTTTAAACAGCAAACACTGTACATTCTCTTATTTTGTGTACATGTGGCTCTTTTTAAAAGTGTTGCTATGAAATAATTTAACTCCAGAGTAAACTAGCAAATATCTTGTCAATTCATAGATTGAATATTTAATCCAAAAAGTGTTGTAAAATGGAGAAGGGGCTCTGATACAAGTTTAAAGTTTAATGTAGCATCTTGGGCGTAATCACTACACCCCCCCCCAACAGTTCAAAACTCAGTTTTTCATGCATAATTAAAAGAAAAAAGCAGATCCACACATAAAAGCATGAATACCGATTTCTTTTTTTTTTAAATACATGCCATTGATAAATAATCCCAACTTCTAGGTATGTACAGATTTTTGCAGTTATATAATTTTTTATATAATTTTTTTTTTCATAGTGATAGCCCAAAATTAGAATCACATGGATAAAATAGATAAATAAAAGAACGACTTTTAAAAAATGCATGTACACATATTTTTTTATTAGTCACAAGCAAGCAAAATTCAAGCTGATCTGCATGTCAAAGTCAATGTTGATATGTAATTTCAAAGCTCTTTTCAACTGGTATAGATATTAAGACTGAGCTAAAGCAGAGTCACTGTATTTCTCTTCTTTGTCTTTTTTGTATGGATGCCATTAACTTTATTTTATTGCTTTCTAGCCAAGAGAAAAAAAAGATAAACCGTATACTTTTCTTCCTGATGATGAAAAGCTTAATTCTAATGAGCACAATATTATATTATGTTAAAAGCAGATGTCTTCAACCACATGGACAATAAACACATCCTCCAATCCCCCTTCCTCTGCTGCCTCTCACTGCTCTTAGTGTAATCCTATCAGAGCTCTGTGTCCATCAAGCGACAGCCACTTGACCTTGATTACATAACACACTCTGTGATGGAGAAGCCATTGCTGGTGCTTGCACTGTTCGGTAAACATATATTTCACTACTAAATTGTCCTGATTGTAGTCAAGACAGCACTTAATGTCGGTTCCTTGGCAATCTGTTGGCACAGTAGAATCATATAGCACATATTTGATGATAACGGATTCAGCAAATTTCTCTTTTTATTCCCTTTCTCTATCAGTTCAGTTCAATTAAACTTTATTTATCATTGAAACACTCTGCAGAGATTTCTTTTTTGGTGCCACATCTAAAGAGGGATGGTTTGTGTCTTCATCTATATGAGGGTTGCATTTTCATCTTGTTACTTTTGGATACACTTGTTCTTTCAATCATGGCATGACAGAGTAGTGGTGATACATCTTTTACTTTGTGCATTAAAGTGGAGGGCTTGAAGTTTAAGAGTTTGTGGGTTAGCATGATTTTTTTCTTTGTTTTCACACAAATGGCAGAACAGTGTTTAGTGAATGCTGTGTATGAAAGACAATGAATGTATATTTAATGGTTTGATATTAAGTAGTAAAAGTACTATGAAGTGCAGCTTTTAAATTGTTGCTGATACAGGAAATACAACATTAAGAAAACAAGTTTATATGTGAACTCAACCACAATTCATGTGATTAAGATTGCACACAGACACACACACATATATCCAATATTCTAATGTTCTACATTATCTATATTGATTGTGCTGTGATTTTACACATCAGTAATCTCATACAATAAACACAATTGATTACAAAGTTACACACATTATATAAATTATTCTGTGTAAACAGGGAAATAGAAATGATAGAAAACAACAGCTACAACTTTACAATCAAATTCTGAACAGAAAACCAGACAAGCGGCTCCTATACATGTAAAGAAACTAAACAGAAAACATCCTATAGCTACTGTTGTAAAACAAAGCAGAGAATCATCATGAGCACCTGTAGGAAGACAAACTGAGAAAAACTAACAACAACTCCAACACCAGCAACAATTATGAAAACATAACTGTTGTTATTAATGATCAAACCTGCAGTAACTGTATAAGCATGTGTGTGTGTGTGTGTGTGTGTGTGTGTGTGTGTGTGTGTGTGTGTGTGTGTGTGTGTGTGTGTGTGTGTGTGTGTGCAACTGCACAATGTAAGCAATGAGTTGTGTTTAATGATGAGTGCACACACTCAGCACTCAAAAATAAAAAAATGTAAATGTTAATTGATAAGGTAATTCTGTGGGAAAGTACAATGAGAAGCTTGGGAAAGTAGAAGTAAACTGCCAACCTATAACATGCACAAGATGGCTGAGAATGAGAACCAACCGGCACCCTCTACATTAAAGACTACCATATGTAAGCACTTTGGTTTCTATGAAGTTTAAGTTCAATATTTTAGAATAATGGGAAACATGAGAAACTGCATTATGTCTTTCACTTGGAAGAAGATGCAAACCAAACAGCAATCAAGCAAGCGATATCAAAGCTTCCACCAAACCTGTGAAGGGTGACGCAAAATACAAATTCTATTATAACCTGCATTGCCAAGGATTTGACACCAGATTCAGTCTTAGAAACTGAATGTACATTCACTAACACACATGCTTTTACAGTTACTGCAGGTTTGATCACTAATAACAACAGTTATGTTTTCATAATTGTTGCTGGTGTTGGAGTTGTAGATGTAGCAAATTATAGAGCTGAGATACAAGTCCTATCTTGAAGATTATTGACACACTGGTCCCCACACAGTACAACAAGAGCATCACTAAACTCATGGAATAACAGATTCTTCCTATGTGTAAGCAAACTGTTAACTTTTGTCTCTTTCACCGTACAGTGAGGCATGTTGGTAAATGTGACCTTCCAGTCAACTGTCCAAATCTCTTCTATTCATTTCATAAATTCATTTCAAATCAATACAACTTCTTTGTTTAGAAAGAGATGCATCAAAAAGCGCTGGCAATTATTTTACAATCACATCGCAGGCTTCAGAATTAAATCTGAATTGAATAGTGAGGTGCCTACACTTTAACACTGCTACTGCTTGCATCTGAATATGGCAATATGTAGAGTATTTAGGCCAGGCGCAACACAATGAGCCAGCTGTTTATAAGCATCTTTGCTAGACTCAGAAGTCAGCTTTTTTTGTTCCTGTCAAGTGTTTCTATGATTAATTATTTTATTTTATCTTTCTTAGAAAAAGTTTGAAATTATGTTTTGCTTTCTATATGACCTGGCCAAGTTCAGAAGGTTATCTTTTACCAATTACTTCCTCTTAAAGATTCTTACCTAACATGGGGAAAAGCTTATTGTAAGCAAAACATTTTATTACTGAAGGAAATCAGCCCGAATGGCTTCTTTAAACACCGAACAAAGTTCACTTCCATGACTTATCCATCATTAATAATGTGGTCCGTCTGACTTGTCCAGTAAGAGGCTCTCAGAGGGGCAAATGGTTATGTAATTCCCTAGATTAATAATTTTGGCTAAAAAGGAAGAAATCAAAGTAGAGGGAGACAAAGTGACTTTAACTTAGAGCAAAGTGCTTCTAATCAGCTCAGATCTATGGACCTTTATGTAAAACTAAACTTTTACTTACAGTTCTGAAACACTGTTTTTCTGTTCTGATGTTTTTCTGAATATCTGAACACCAGAGGTCCTGTTTGTCTTAGAAGCTACAATACAACAACTTATACGAGGCACTAATTGTTCCGTCTTTTACAAAAACACCACTAATCCATGGTGGCAGTAGAGGGTTAACAGATAAGATGTCCTATTGGTTCAAACTTCTTATTACTTAAGAAGCAGTAATATGTGATAAAACAGAATATGTGCATTCAAGTGCATTTAAACTGTGGATCAAGATCAGAAGGTCAGTAGATATCTGTATCTCTGCATTTCATATAGAAATGGATGATATGAAAATGTCAGCCCTAATGCCACTATGTGGAAACACACAAATGGTGTTAATGACATAACACTCTCTCTGGTTATGTCTAAAATTGTCAGGGTAAGTGCAGCCAAACACAAAGCAGTGACAGTTTGCTGGCATACTGGACAGGATCACTGTCAGTTCATAAAACAAGAAAACTGCTTCAGTAATCCTCACTTCTTTGCAGTTCTGTTTACTGGCAACTTCCCTAAAACTATGTTTACTCTCAATACACCTAAACATAAGATAAATAAACCTAAAAAAGCTTTGCTGATTATAACATTGATTGTGAACATCGTTCTTTAATTTACTACACAAAGCCACTAACAAATTAAGCACCTATTAAAAGCATTATCAGGCTCTGATGGAGGTGAGGAATGCGAGGTATGTCTGTCCAGTTGAGCCAATTTTGTGGTTATCAAGTCGAAACCTTTACTCCCTCCTTCTATTCCATTGCACTCATCATTTCTTTACCTTGCTCTCAAATTCTGATCTTTAATATCTCTTTTAAGTTAGCCGTTACCTTGATTCTCATAATGTTTTTACATCTCGGACAACGTGCTTAGACACAAGACTAATTTATGACTATGAGGTCAACTACAGAAAAAACTGCGTGCTGTACTCTCCACTTGTCTAAGTCCATTACTAACAAGCCATCAAATTCCTGCGTAACTATGACAAATATAACAGGAAGGTGAGGAATTTCACATAGTGCTGGAAATAGTGGCCAAACTGCTGGTAAGACTTGTCCATTGTACCTTTGAAAAATCACATTTCTGACATTAAAAAAAGTTCTTGAGCTGATCACTACAGCTTCCATAAGTTAAAATAGTGCCTACTTTCAAGAATGGTGGGTCTCTTCTTCTGGCGCATCTTTTTAAACTTCCCTCTGAAGTCTTTGGGTGGGAATGGATCCAGAGGTAAGCTGGCAATGCGGCCCAGGACAACCTCATCCAGTCCCTCAGAACAACCCGTCTCCCTCTCAACCGCACTCTCCTCTAAAGACATGTTGGATGGCAGGAAGCCCACAGCCTCTTCTTTCATTCTTCTAAAGCAGTCATTTGAAGCAGTGCCAGGTTTTTCCACTCTTTTCTCCACACTTCCACACTCTCTTCCTTTTTGCCTGTTAAAACTTCTTTCTGCGAGCTGTGGAGCAAATTTCAGCTGTGCAAAGATGCAGCTAGTGTTGTCAGCTTCAGTCTCCAAATGTGATTTCAGCGCTGCACTTGTTAGGGCAGTTCAGCAACTTACAGTAAAATTCATGAATTGGGCAGGTATTGGATTACTTGGACAGCCACTCCTCTTTTCAGCAAAAAAGGCAAGAGGCAGAGAAGAGAGGGGCAAAGTCATGACTAAAGAGGGCGGGAGAGGGATAAAGAGGCTGCTCTGACAGCTACAATGTTTCTGCGTACTGTATGCCCATGAAGCTTGAATAAATATCCTGTATTTGTCTTTCAGTCCACTCATCAAAGTCTAAACAGATATTTCTTACTCTTGGCGGAACGGAAGTGCACAACACTTTCTTTTCGTACTCAGATAATGTTTGATAAACACATACAGCCCATAAATGCTGAACAAACATATTTCAATTCTCTGAACTCTCTTCTATATGAAGTCATTTGAAAGAGATTTGTGTTGTCATTTTTCTCAATACCTGCAAAGACTTTAATTCAGAGAAACGCTCCCAGAGTTTGCAGCTTATTCTCATTTTAGTCCTTTTCACCACTGAAATGAACACTAACTGGACACACCTACAACATGAACCAGTTTTTCCTAGTCTGACCTACATCAGCAAGACAAACACCCAGTGTGTGACAGAAACATGAAGGCGTTTTCTTTTTAGGAAGAAATGTCAGCTCAAACATGGAACAAACAGTCTGCATGCTCATTTTTTCATGTGCAATATATCTGTTCTTTAAAGGTTTTTATCCATAAAAAACGAATATGCAGCCAACGCACTAAAACATAATTTGCTTGAGGATTTCCTGAACATACATGACTCAGTTACATCAAAACAATAACGGCAGCACAGGGAGTCCCTGGCAAGGTGTTTTTATTCTTCAGTGTGATGATTTAGCAGTTGTCACCTTTCATGCACCTATCTCAGGAAAACAAGGTATAGCCTAAAGACAGCATTTTTCTATGGAACACTTTGCAAGTGAAATTTTCCACAAAAACAAGTTTTACTCATCATGTTTTAATCTCTCCGGCAGAGTTGTAGAGTCCGAATGACATCTACCCGTGAGTCTGATCATGACTTACCTAAAACACCCGCATGCTGGTACAGTAAATAAGAGAAAAAGAGCAAAGGCATGTTTTTCTGTTTACTGTTAAAGAGGTGGATCTAAGTCATGAGACAAAAGACAAGGAAAAACATGCATAAAATGTATATTTAGTGGTCCATTAAGAAAATACACACATTGCATAAAATTCTTGTAAATAAAAAAGAAAGAAAGAAAGAAAAAGGTCCCTTTCATCCATTAATAAAGGATCTTTCTTAAAGCGAGCAAATAAACACACTAAAAGGAATTCACTTCAGGTTTGATAAAAAATGTAAAGCTTTGAAGAATTCACAGAAATATCAGGAAATCTGAAACCTCTCAGATTCATAGTTACTGAGACAAACTGCCCTGTACTGGACTGTGAGATATAGTAAAAGTGCACCCTCTAGTGACAACTGACACTGTCATTTTTTTCCTGGTTATTTTCTGCCATCCAATGCATAACAGAGCAGATTTAGAAACATTTGCCACATATTTAAAACACCTGCTTGCTGAATTACAGCAGCCTATGATCTGGCCCTGATTCCAACTACAGCAATCTGTCACCATGACGACCACACTTATCATTCCAGAGAGAGGGGAAAGATATGCAGATATAATGATAACTTTACCATTTTCAATTTTTATCTCCTTTTTACAATTATTGTGCAATTACTCCTAATGACCAGTGACTATTATTTAAGTACTAATAACTACTTACAAAGATTTTAATGAATATTGTACATTTTGTTTATTGACCAAATAAACTGCCAGAACTTTCAAATATGTCCTGTCTTCAGAAAACACTCACACTAAGCTGCATTAGTAGTCTAACACTTTGAAACTGCAAGTGAGACTTAATCTAACTTTAAGTAAACACCAGGGGCAGACATATACTCCGAATCATAATATGATGGTGACTTATTATTTTATAGCATCTAACTTGTGACATATGGTGGAGCAGAGTGCTGCCTGAAAGAAATGGAGTTATTGCTTCGGCTGAAACCAACACCCTCTGGTGGAGCCAGAAGGCTGTTTCCATGGTGAGACACATTTAGATTTGCACTGGCAGAGCAGAAGATGATGAATAATTTATGGATATCGGGGCTAATGTTAGCACAAACCAAGTGAAGGTTAACTCCGGCAAAGCTCTACAACTCTTGAATAGCACACTAATGCAACAAGTAGAACGGCACGCAGCAGTGAGGGAACTGATCCTGAATGCACAATCCAACACTTCCTCATCTTAAGGTGATGGAATATTGGTGTGTGTGAAGATGTTGCAGAGGTGAACTTCCCTGAACTGCTCTCTTAATAGGTTCAGTAAGAAGAGAGCTGTTCAAACATCCCCAAATTTCACGTTAAATCGAACGACTACATAATGACAACTTAATGCCTCATGGGATAAAGGCTGAAAACTTCCAACAACACTTTGAACCTTTTGCAACTTTTACATTCCACTGTCATCTGATCTTTTTGATTCACCCATCTCCATATTTTAAATAGATAACTGGTGATAACTGCTAAATAAAAACAAAAAGCCAGCATCCACAGTGAGTAATTATTCAGTGGATCACCTATTCTGTACACTGCTCTGGATCAGCACACAAAAGGACTATTCAAGGGCTGCAAAGAAGTCGACAAACGGCACCTGTTCCCTGATCTGCTTGCCTATTATCACCCTGATGAAGTACAAATAATAATTGCTCTTGATGAATACCTGAGTAAATATGAGCAGGGAGCACATACAAAACTGAAAAGCATTTGAAATTTCTCAATTCAGTTTGTTTTGCCACATGGACACTCAAAGGATTTATCTGAGTAAGTCAGACGGAAAAGAATAGGAAAAATGAAATCTACGCTGATTTGTGTTGTTAAACTTCTCATTGTATCCACTGCCTAAAGGGAAACACAATCTCTCTGACCAGGAAGGACTGAAAATCATTCCAAGGATTCTTCCTCTATGCTAAAGATCCACAAACTATCAAGAGCTGACTCCTTCGAGAACTACTGGAGGTGGTTTTGAAACTGTTTGAAAATTCAGTAGATGTTATTACTGAGGCAAATTTTGCCTGGGTTTTCATGTAAGAGACATTTTTTGTTGTTGATCTCATTAACATGCACAAAACTTGCCGAGTTTAAGTTTCCCCACAGTGACAATGATGTCAAGTCATTTCAAGTCTATTTTATTTATGGAGCACAAGTTTGTTCTGTTTGCTTTGTAGCAACAGAACCAAAGGCAGCAATGTGTAGCATGAAGCTATGAGACATCTGTGAGTCAGTCTCCTCACATAAATAAAAACTGACACAGTGACATCTTTGTGATTAAAGATGGGAAGAGATAAAAAGATCAAAAGACTGTTCTTTAAGCTTCTGCATGGCTTATGCAATAGATGGAAGACGCAAACCTATTTAGTTTTGTGTAAGGTTTCTGTATTGATCAAACTTTATTTTAGTGTAATTATAATTTGTTTTCGATCAACAAGAGACAATAATAGAAATGTCTTAAGTTGTTTTCCACTCTTGTGAAACCAGCAGGGAGTAACAGTTTCAAGTAACAGTGCTGGAAACCCAACCCAGTCAGCATCCCTTCATGTCATCCTGCAATAAAACATTTTTCTTAGTTAAAGACATTATCGTCATATCTTTTCATTGATCTATTCCTCCTGTTGAAGGGATCAGAAGTGTTTTGAACATGAAGAGGTCAGCTGGAAAGGATGCTAGGCATCAGTTTTCTATAGGTATTGCCAACTCATTATTTCTGTTCGGTTGGTTTCTATATATTTTAATTGTGATGCATGTTGGTAAAATAACTGTAACCGGCCCATAACTGTTAATTTCACTTTAATTCCGCAGATGTCACTCACATGGACTTTAGAACTGCTGGGAAGACATATAGGCTAACTAGGTTTTCATTAAGGACGATGTTTTGTGATATTTAGGCCACATGTCATCGACAGCTTATTACAAACATCTCAAACAGGAACTGGATTCTTTATAGCTCTCCGTGTTGTGAACAAACTTTCATTTTAAAGTTGCTTCAAAACCACACACAGAATAAATTGATTAAAATATAAATAATATAAATTTAAAAAAAAAATCTATCTCCTTGTTTCCAACCCGGACTTAAGTAGCAAGGAAATGCTGAAACTTCCAGACACATGACAACACCTGAGCATACGATACCTTCCACAGCAGCAGGTAGGTTGATGTTGCTTAGTCCATCCCAACTTCCCATGTAAGCCCAGGTTTGAGCCTCTGAATCCCACCAGGAGCTCCACTCGTCAAGATGCACTCCTCTTTGTGGATGACCCTCCATCGGCTCCGCAGAAACAGACTCCGCCCCCCAGCAGCCGACCCGCTCGTGTCCTCCTGAATAATGAAAAACATGCAAAGCCTCGGGTTTCTTCAATCTGCACGATGACCTGGTTCGGGGGCACGTGAGCAGCTTAGAAAACACATCTGCTGCCTTCTGGTTAGTTTCAAAGGGAAAACTCTTCAACTAAACATTCATGTCATGACAGATACAGCAGTATTATGGTGGAGGTTTTTTGCAAAGACACTGAGGCTAAATATTAAACATTTTATTCTGCAGTGTCACAATGAAACGTGACATTTTACTTACAAAAAGAAAAAAAGAAAAAAAAGGCAAGTATGGTCTGATGCCACATGATAATAGTGTATGTGTTCAGATGTCTGCTGCAGAGGCCTTTAGATAAATAAAGCCAGTATTAGCAGGAGAAATCACTGCGAGAGAATAAACAAAAGTTTTCCCCAAGCTGTTTACAAAAACGTAGGCTGGTTTTTGAAATGTAAATAATATTTCAGAAAAACTGTAAAAATTACTAAATGCTAAAAATTACAAAGGCAAATACTCGAATAACGGAAAATATGACAAAAAAAGAGTTGTGTATGGAGATTTAATCATCTATAAATAGCCTAATCATTTGGGGGGGGGGTTCAGAGAATGGAGTGGTGTTGGTCTATATATGGGATGAGGGCTATGATCAATACTGCCTGTCCATGTTATCCAAAACGCCCCAGGCAGCACTGCATTAAAATCTAGATCTATAGTAGAAATCGCTGCATGGGGACAGGAACACTTCTGAACATCAATGTCAGATATCACAGTTTGTTGTGCTGAATCCACAAATCCAAGTTAAAATGCTACAGTCTGAAAAAATAAATAGATAAACGATACAAACACTACCACCCTCTCAGGGCAAGAGGTCAAAGACTGAGGCACAGTGGAAAACTGCCCTGTGGTGTATTGAATCAAAATCAAAAATGCTTTTTTTTGTAAATCATTTGATGCTGCTTATATCCGAGACCATCTGGCTTGAAGAGAACCAAAGCACATGGAAAGCATCTTTTGATAGCACGTGTTCTTTTCATTGGTAACCTCTGTATCTTTAAAACATGAATAATACAAGCAGATTATATACAACGTTTGGAGCTATGTGATCATTTAGAATGCATCTTTTTATCTGGTTTATTTAAGCAACATAATGCAAAACCTTTTTACCATTTTACCACAACAGTATGACTTCACTAAAACAGATAGCCATTAATGCTTCATAGCATCCATTGGTCTCAGTTCACAAACCATTACAGAGTTGCTTTAAAGACACAATGAAGCAGTGTTAAACATCTTCTGTTTAAACTACATTGAATAATTCATAACACAACATGACAGAACAAATAAACTGTGCACACTGAGATTTTTGCTCAAAATTACTTCATTTTCTAGCTTGTAGATCTTTGTAGACTTTATCAGTAGCAGCTCATGAAATCCACTTGGCAATAATGTGAATATGAGAAGATAAACTTTTTGTTATCAGGTTGCTCTGCAGATTTGTCTCAAAAACACAGCATGAAATATTTACCTATTACCTGCAAATGGAATTAAAAAAAAAAAATAAGTGAGATGTGCTTTGTAGAGAATGGAGAGGAGCTGTAAAATTGAAAACTACCAGGGAAATTACTTTGAGGAGAATCCACCAGATGGCGTCAAAGTACGCGTTTTATTAGGCAATGACCAAGCAGAGATAAGTGCACTCATTAAACTTTTGTATTCTTTAAATTACAGTGATGCTTTAAACCGCCATGCATAAGAGAAACAGAGAGAGAGAGACAGAGGAAAATAAAATCATATAAAGATTTATATCTAAAATATAAACAATTTATGGTCTGTGTTTATTTATGAAACCGATCTTTGTAATGTAAAAACTCAGAGTCTCTGAGAGTCACTGTTGTTGATGGCAGCAGACATAGTTCAATAGCTGGCCATCAACTGTTCCAACATGATTGTTTTACCTCTCAGAGTGAGCATGTCACTGATTTAAGATGATTGTGTGCCCAAGAGCTTCATCCAGACAAGAACAAAAAACATTGCTTCATCAACCGTATGCACACGCTACAGATGATCGCAATGACAGCGAGCACTAAGAGCAGAGAGGTGGTGAGCATCAGGTGCACTGTTAGATAAAACATTTAAAATATAGCTATCTTGTATTTTTTAGGAGCAAACTGACATTTGGTTTTAGATAACCAGCATTTCTGATGACACTTTGGAAAAGGGTTTTATATACTTTTTTTGTTTGTTTATGTGTGTGTGCGTGCTCAAAGATGAACCAGGTGTTCATTGCAACACATTGGCTGTGGTGGTAATTCTGTTAAGCTACTGAACGATGAAATAACATGTCAGTGCCACAGTACAAAAGACAAATTTCAGAGCCGTTGCATAACTCAGCACCACAGCTCTGACCTGATCCGAGTGCTCCTGTCTGATTTCTTCGAGGAAAAGAGAAAACTCAGGATAAAGGAGGATGTGTATGGCTGTCACATAGCTGTGCTTTGATTCACACGCAGGTAGTTCTCAGTCATCTCAGATGAAAGTGTGCTAGCCAATTAAAAGAGATTCCATAACAAGTTTAGAAAGCCATGACCCACGCAGACATACGTAAAATCACATTTTCTTCAAAGTAATGCTACTTCACTTTGCACATGAGTGTTGTAGGTTCAACACCATCTTGACATTTTTCATTGGTACTTTGTAGCTGCTACCCCTGAAGCAACTCCATATAGAGAGATTTCTTGCTATAACATGAAAGGTTTCAGCTTGGAACTGGCACCATGGCTGAAAGGTTTAGGCGGGATGACCCTTGAGTCATGCTTTGGCTCCGTTAATGGAGGATACAAGTCTGCTTCAGAAACCTTTGAGTTACAGCACAACTGATCGGTCCCTCAGAGAGAAGAGGCTGCAGAGGGAAAAGGCACTGAAGCGGCAGGTCAGGGGAGTGTGGATCAAAGATCCAATGTCTTGCAAGGATGCTCTGATTGCACGGTTTGGGCTGTGCTGCATGATTCTACAAACAATATTGATGTGGCCAAAGACGAGCTGTGAAGCTTCAGTGAGTTCTGCTGAGCATTTCAACAAGGACACAGCAACAATTTGGTGTCACAGACCTGTGATAGATGAATTACTTTAGAGCATGGATTGTGTTTCAGATTGGTCTTTTTTTTCCTGTAGATTAAACGGACAGTTATAAAACCTCTTTCATAAGGATGAGTAATATAATAATTTATAATGATTTATAAATGTTATTCAACTGAGGCATTTTTCACTCTTACCAGAAAGAATCCTGAATTATTGTGGTCTCCTAGAGAGCAGCTTCTAAACAGTAGGAGTAGAATTTGACAAAGCCTGTGATTTTTATGCATGGTCTTGATGCTGAAAAACAGCTGGTTGATGGTCTTAGACAGATGGACATCCTCCAACCATGGCATATAAGAGTTGGGGAGATATGAAACATAATTTTGTATTTTTATACCAACATCTTACATGCTAAATACTAGGGAAAGATTCCAGTCTCTGACTTTTTGAACCATTTCTAAATTCTCTCTTGGCAGGCTGACAGTTCCACAAAGTAGCAACTGTTAGTGCAGAAAGACACAAAAAGGAAAAGAGGGTAAAAGATCTACTCCGACCAAACTTCACAGATACAAACAATCCCTGTTTATATGTTAACTGACAAGAGTTCATAGTCTCACTTTGCAGGGATTGGACAAGGAGGCAGCTGGATTTTTTTTATTCACAAAGCTATAACAGGTAAATATTGCCTGAGTAAGAGTCTGTCAGCTTTATGTGCCATTAAAACCGTTGCCTTCGTTATGAAAATGTCACTACAGCAAAATTTGAATTCTCTAAATGTAAAGGAATCTAGCCAATGCTTCCTTTATTAGCTCTTTCAGCATGAGATGCAATGAACCATCCTTTATGAAAGAAAGGAGGTTATTCCATCCCATAATTCATTGGAGCCGTAAATTTGAAAGTGATGCTTGATTACAATTAGTTGCACCAACAGTGGTTGTTGTGGGCAGTTAATGAGGACAGTTGGGTGAGTGTGGGTAGCCTGGGACAACAGGATGTTTAGCTTTTGGGGCTTTTTCTTTCCTTTCTTAATTACAAACCTTCATAATAAAGTAATATTTCTTATTATATTTTAACATGCTAATAAATTATATATATATAGTCTCCATGTAAAACTGTTATGAGAAGCATTCAATTAAGCATTTAAAGCACTTTTTTTTAGAATATTCATTGAACAACAGTGCTGCAGGTCTGCATCACATTCATCTTTGTCAAGAAAGATAAGAATTTCTTTTTTTTTTTTTTTTACTATTTGACCACACCCAAACATTCATATTCTCTCGTAAAGTCAATTCAGAAATTGAAATGAACCTATTGTGCATGTTTTTGGATGATAGGAGGAAGCCAAAGTACCCTGAGAGAACTCGTGCATGCAGGGTGATAACATGTAAACTCCACACAGAAAGGCCAAGCAGGGATTAAAACCGGAAACTTTCTTGCTTTGGGGCGACAGAGCTAAACACCACACCACCGTGCAGCTCCATCACAATTTCTTCAAACGTAGATAAATACAAGACAGTTTTGACCTACATGAACAAATGGCACTTGGGAGAAGGACAGTCTCCAATGCTCTTTGCTCTGATTAGTCTGTTCCAGTCGCCTGAACAAGCACTGCCCCTTATTCAGCTTTAAGTCTGTTTAAATCTTAGTCAGCGTTTGCATTTTTAAAAAAATGGGTGGAATCAAGTGATTTTGAAATCATTTTAAAGTCTTGGTGCTAACTTTAGGGCTCTGCATGGACTAGCTCCGCAGTTTTATTTTGTGTTTTGTTTTTCTTATAGTTCATACCAGTCCTTCCTGTTCTGTACTCAAGGGATTTTTCCTTCTCAGCACTGGCACCAAGGCTTTGGGGTTCCTTTCATTGCTTTTAGATTGCAATGATACTCTAGACACTATAGAAACTAGATTCTACATATTTTATTCTTTTAAAGTATTTTAGTCGTTTTTCTTTGTATTTTTTATGTGATTTATCTGAACATTTGTCAAATGATATGAACTTTATGTCCTAAATGGTGAAAACATTATTGGTCACCAGCAGTTGGCTTGTATTTGTCAATCCTGGGCATAAGACTCCAAACGCATCATCAAATGTTACCTAAAGCTTTCACAAATATGCTTTATGATTATTGCGTAAAAAGTGACAGCTAATGTGAAAACAGGAAATGTGGAGCTTGTGCTGACTCTTGCAAGTCTGACAGAGCACTTTGTTATCATCACATTAACCATTCCTGGTTATGTTATCCAAAATGTTACTATTTTCATCACTTGTAGTGCTTGATCTGCAAAATCTGATATCTTTACACAGTCCAATAATTATTCCATACATTAATAGACACTTGTTTAGCATAATTGTCAGAGACAAATTCTTCTTCAGAAAGAGACCTGATAATCACATTTGAGAGGGTACTGAAGTATAGCAATGATATTCAATTAAAGGGAAACATTTTATAAAGTCTAGATAAAGCAGTTACAATTGATTTATTTGAGCTGTACAAACAAAGCCTGCGTAATTATAATAATGAGCTGTGCAAGGCCAAAGAACTGTATTTATCTGAAATGATTAACAAGCATGTCAACAATTCTAGCACTCTGTTTGCTATGATTGAAAAAGACCAGAGCTCCTGTCCACTGAGAAATACAACAAATTTGCCAACTTTTTTTAGCAAAAAAAAAATTAAAACAATGAGACAAAATATTAGTGCCACACAGTCAAACAAGAAAACTGGTTTGTGTCTAAAACCTAGCAATAACTATGATGTCATCATTTAATATGGTTGATTTAAAAATCCTAAAAAAAGTAGTTTGGCATCTGAAATCAACGACATGCACTCATTCAATAAACTTGCCTTGCTTTGCATTGCCTTGCCTTCATTTGCAAATCAAGAGGGGTGGATAGCCACAGCAATGGTTTCCTTTTATGCACATCTAACCTCTTGGCAAACCATGCACGGCATACTGCAGCCTTACATTGCAAAGAGGACTATAATGGGTTTTTCTCTCCTATTTTAGTTTAACAAAAAACTGCCAGTATCTGGTCAGAACATCAGTGGATTTAGACCTTTCTCATTTGAGAGTGTTTGCATAATCAGCATTTTACACACATTCACATAATAATGTTTCCTTGAGGAGACTTGGAAAAACTTTCAAGGATAAACTTGTAGTTTTAGCTCATTTTTAAGCTGCACATATTATTTGACATGCTGATGTAAAAGTATCTACTTATCAGATAGTTGGTGCGAAGACTTTGAGAGGGTCTATCTATAACTCTAGATTGCATTTATAGCAGGATGTTGTAACTAACACCACATGAACCTTATCGGCAACCCTGTGTTTTACAAACAAAATTCCACAACCTGGAAAAACTAAATACACAAGATTCATGCCTGTAGATATGTTTTGGATCGTCTTTTCAGTAATAGACTTTAGATTGTTCTGTTTTGCATTTATGTAAAATAAAAATTAAGATTATTTGAGTAAATGATTATAAAACACAAATCCAGCTCATTCTATATCACTTGATGTTGGATATTACTTTACTATGCATATCAAATATGATTAAGTGTTACCTATTATTTTAGCTAAATATTATAATTTGTAATCCCTGTTCAGTGCATCGGATTTTTTATGCTTACATAAAGACTGTTACAACCATTTCTCCTTCAAGACTCAAGAAATCTTAATTTCCCCCATGGGTTAATTTGTTGTGCAGCAAGCAGTAAAAACAACAACAACAAAAACAACAAAAGACCCAATCGCACGTATACACATTAAAAAAAATTTCTTCTTGTTTGTTATTACCTCACTTTTCTTTTTGTTAATAGCAGTTTTATTCTATTTTATGAATTGTGAAAGCTGGACACCAGCTGGGACATAAATATGAACAACATCATTGTCACTGTTAGGACTCTATGAGAAAGCCAGAATGAGTTCTGTGCATCATTCTCCTGCATCTCATGCTTTGGTACATCATCTCCCATCTGTCTGATTTCAATCTGTCATCTGCCTTCTAATCTTCCCCAGGAGGGATAGCAGACCTGGGCTTGGTACAAAAGCACAGAGGAAGAGCCCTTGTTAATCTTTCGTTCTATCAAAAATCTCCTCCCCTGAAAGAATTACACACCATACACAACTTAGAGTTATGTGCCTGCAGTTACAGATATCACTACAATTTACAAGATCATGTCAAATCAGTTCTATGGAAAAGTTATTCTTGAATACGGCATGGTTTATGCATCCCCAAAAGCCATGTATTCAAATCTGTCAAGACGCTCATGTATACTGTTCAAAACAGGCAGCAGTCTGACAGGTGGAAATGCACCATGGTAACTGTCATTTTAGTTGGACAACGCTGACAGTCAGCGTTTAACGGTGAAGCATCTGATAACATTGAACCCTAATTCTACCTGTCTCTCCACTGACTGTCTCGAAGCACAAGAATGCAAACAAATAAACAATCCTGACCATATATTGCTGAAAAGGATGAACAAGCAGCTGATAGTGCCTGTCCATGTGTAGGTTTGTCGTCTCCACAATTTATTGTTATAATCAACAAATTTATAGACGGATGTAAGATATCAAGTTGTCTTTCTATGAAATGTGGCAAATTTATTACAGATTTATTAGATCCCTGTATATCATGCTAAGTTGGCAAAATGCAGTTACATTCATATTTCAGAAACACAGAGAGGAGACAAAATAAAAAATGTACACAGGATTTGCTACCTTTTATTAAAGGTAACAGACAATTTCTTGTCTTTTTTTGTGTTTGGATTTGGTTTGTCATGCAGCGGCTTCTGTGCAAGCTGTGGGAGGTTTCTGAATTTTCTGAATTGATTAGTTGAAAAAAAAAAAAAAACACCTGCTGCAGGGATGTGTCTTACACAGCAGATTTATCAGCCTCTATCAGAAACTACATCTCTGAGAGATGCCAACATGAACACAGAAAATTCATTCAGGACTTTCAACCACACAGAGTACATTTGTAGGGACACTAATGCAGACAAATTATATAACATCATCCACAATATATCCTGCTATCCTGTTATCTCACAGCACTTATAATGTTGCTATTACTCATGTACACATGACATGTAATTCAATTTTGGTAAATCAACTAAAATGATCCAGAGGAACAGCCAGTTGCATCTGCAAAGTTTTTAAATGATGCTTTAGATCATTGTAAAAACACTGAGCAGGCCATGAAGACTTTCTGCCCAGATGTGACTGCAGCAGGCTATAATATAAATCTATCGCAACTTTGACAGTAATGTTGGCAACAAAAGGTTGACAGAGGGTATGAAGGCATGCTCATCTGAAAGTTTGTTTGAGTTCTGTGACTACACTTCATTTTTCAACAGTGAAAGTCGTCTAAGATTTCCACCTGTGCTGACTGTTGAGTTGGCAGTGAGTAAGCAGATCCATCATGACCCCAGCTGCTGATTTTGCTGATTCATGTACTTTTCCTTTACTTCCACAAAGAAGTTAAAGTCTCCAGAATTAGAGGATGGATGAAAACTAGAAGGAAACTAGGAGGAAAAAACGAATCTTTTCACTAACACTGATTTAAATAAAAAGAAAGTGATGCAGATCTGGACCGAAATTAAAAGGGTTCCTCATCTGTCCATGGTATGATTCTCCACCAAATCTCTGAAGCATTTTCTACACTCTGTACAGTCCAGCAGACAGACAGACAAACAAATTGGCCAACTGCACTAAAATAAATTGTTTGAAGTACCTAACATTATAGAGTTACACACTTTTGAATTGGAAAAGACAAAATGAATTGAGAACGAATTGTAACTACAGTGAGATTACTGCATAAAAAACCCAGAGTGGAGTGTGTCTGTTCTCTGTCTGTTTCCCTTCAAAGTGCCTGCACGGAGAGAACAGATTAAACAACACAACCTCATTCTGATGTAAATGCCACACTTGATTAAATTCTTTCTGTGTGGCTCTGTTGAATGTTTCTGCACTCTGGCTTCATCACTGCTGCATGAATTTACATGAGGCCTGATTTTTAATGTGGCCAGAGCAATAATAATGGAGACAATCAAGATAATGTAACACTGAAAGCAATTTAAGTCATATTAATGGCCACTGGGCCATCTCAACTGAGTACATTTACCCCTGTGCATCCTAAGTCATTTCAGTGCTGACAAGGGACAAAAACTTTGGGTGAATATGTATCTATTATTTTTCTTGTTGGCAGTGAGCCCATGCAGAAATTATACCACAGTCACAACCACTGCAATCACTGAAAGCTTCATTGAACTGATTAAAAATTCAAACATGCCTGAAGATTCACCATAATTATCCTTTCACATTTGTCATATGCTGAAACTGGAGATGCAAACACTCAAGGGAAAAATGTTCCCACTCCAAACAATTTCAGCCATTTGTTTGTTTTGTTAGTATGAGAGGATGGTTATCACTCAAAATACAGAGAATATGAAAAATAGCCTTGCGTTATAGACTCTTATGCAACTCTCGTACAAATTTCACACCACAGGTGCCAGAACTGTATCTTACAAAAGAAATACAAAAGCGTGTGTGTTAGAAGTATGAAGCTGTTATACCGGCAGCATGGTCCTCTTTTACTTATTAGGGTTTGAATGAATCTGAAAATTGGACTAGTTTCTCCAAAAATCATAAAGACCTGTGCTTATTTTTTTTATCTCAAAGCCAATATCTGCAGCCTTCTTTTTTTTCACCTAAATGATATAGTATTTCTGGAGAAGACACTGTTGATGCAATCTTATGCAATATTAGGTCTGTTGAGCTCACATGATACTGGAAGATTTATGGGTAATGCTGCTTCTTATTTACCAAAACTTGGACATGCAGAGTGGGACTCATGTTGATTTTTTCAATGTGTTGGTATGATTAGTGGGATTCTTTTTCTTTTAAATAACCTTGCACGCTTTGTATAAAGCAGCAGGATAGTGAAACAACAGCCAAAAATCATAACAGGTGCTGATCACAACAAAAAATATTCCAGGATTTTATTACTTTTCAAATTCTTTTCAGGTTCTCACATTAAATTCAGCTCCTTCTTAAAATGTCTCCTGCACACTGTTCCCTCTCAACCATTCAATATTATTATTACTTAAGGGCTACAGGTCACAAGTACGAATTTTCTTATTCATCTGCTCCAGGACTTTTACTCCAAATGTCTTTAAAAAATGCCAGTCTGGACTCAAAAAGTTTCTCAGAGTTTTAGTCTGAATTTTGCTTGTAATTGGTTAGATTTTGTTCCCAAAAAGGTCAAAACAATTTTCTATTCATGTAAATGTCAGGTATATTATTTCCCACTTAAGGAGACAAAAACAAGTTGGTTTTTATTTTGCTTTGCTTCCTTTACCAACAACATACCATTGAGAGGCTTCCTAAAAGTTCTCATCTTTTAGATATATTGAAGACAGCCATAATCACACAGAGCAAAGAGATAATTTCTCTGAAATAGGTGCACTTTGATGAAAATATTTACAAGCTGATGGTCAGATTCACATATGCATTTTGTAAATCAGGATTTGTGGGTGTTATTACACATGCATATGTTTAAATGAATATTTGAAGTTGACACATTGCACATGACACAAATCCATGTAGAATTAACTATAGTTTACAATTAAGCTCACCTGTCCTGTATAGTGACAAACGGAGAGGTCACTACAATAAACAGGAAGTTATTAGTCATAGGCTACACAGCTGGCTCTGAAAGAAGAAAAAAATGTCATGAGCTATGATAAAAGAGAAAGATTAGTTAATTTTCCACTATTTTCCACTCTAATAAGATACTGAATGAGACATTTGAAAAGTTGCCTTCCTCTTTTGAACCGGATAAGTTGCAGGATATCCAGACTATTTCTCCTCATATCAGAGGCCCCAGATACAGCTCGAGCCTGTGTTGCACTGACTTGTCTACACCTCAATATAATTACATTACCTGTCAAGATGAATGTGAGCAGGTGGCCATTTTTCTTTGCTGTTTCAAAGAAAAATGAGGGTTAAAGTGTGGGAGGAATTAGGGCTGGTTGCAGTACTAAGACACGGACTGCTCCTTGAATTGCAGTTGTTCTCCTGGTACAATATGCTGTTTTCCAATCGACAATAACTGTTGGAGTGGATTGCATTTGGAAGGCAGGATTTCCTACAGGGCATGTGCAATGGTTGTAAAGTAAACATCGACAGATGTAATAGTCTTTAACATGCAGTGGAAGGAGTCAGACAGGCAGGTGTTACTTGACTGGTTACACTGCTGAGGCTAAATAAGAGGCTTTACATGATCCTGTGTGACAAACACAAAACTCTCTAATCCTCTAGCCATGACACACCTCCATACAGTATATGCAGCCTGGCACAATTTCAGGAACTGGAAGTAAAAGCTTTCATCATCAGTTGCTCCCACTCAAATAAGCTTGTTAGAGTTAATCATTTTCCCAAGCCCATGACTTTCAAAGCTACTGTCAGTTTTATTTTTTTCCGAAACGAATAACGTAGTAAGTATGATATTTGTGTCTCATATATCTAATTGGCTAATCTAATTTTCCATTTCTACTGGTGTTTTGGGTCATATTTACACACAAATTGATTGAATTTCAAAGGTTTCACCGTGTCTGTACATTCTACTTAAATCTTGGACAGCTCCCCTCAGAAGTCTGCAGTCTAAAGAGATATGGGGCATGTTGTTCCCCTGCCAATAAAATCTGATGAACTACTATGATGGTCTGGGTCTCCACTACACAAACTGTACACAAGTTCAATCCCTTTCTTTCTTTCCTTGTTTCCACCTATCTATTTATGATGACTTGTTTTTTATATATATATATCTTAAGATATTTTTCTCATGGCCTCTGCTAATAATTGCTGCTTTTTTATAGCATATTCCTGTCACACATTGTTGTTTGTTAGGGACTATTTTCATGTTCTCTCTGCTGGTCTTCCACGTCTAAGACAGATTTCTCCACAAGGGCAATGAACTTTATTTGTCTAATCAAATCCTCTCTTCAGAGGCAGCTGGCAGACAGAAAGTATTCAAATATATCTTAATTGCTATCAGTGGCCTGACATTATGACAGAATAGGATTTATTCTACTGCTGGACTAGATGTAAATCCATTCTTGTGATTTAAAGCTTGTGGCATTTTTGACTTTTAATACTTGTCCTTTGTTGTCCTGGCTCTGTCTGCAAAGGTTTCCCTGCACATCGTTAGGAATGTAACAACATTTTCTACTTTGCATTTTTAAAGAGAACCTTCTTGGGCTCTGTATTGTCATTTGAAACTTAATTCATCCCACAGGGCTAAACTGTGTGGGCACAATCTTATCATCCTAAAAGAACATGTGACTTATTACCCTTATATGAAAATGAGTAATTTGTCATCCTTGTAAAAATTTATTATCAGTGTGATTTTATGATTCTACATAGATGAGCAAAGAGACTGCTCCTGCTGAGGAACACCTTTTGAATACATAATTATTCCACAGTCAGTGCAATCTTATCTATTTAGATGCTGTCAATAAAATATCCTGACGGCAAGATGAGATTGTACACAAGTTAATGGCTTATGTGTGTATGTTATGAATTCCAGACCATGTAACAAACAAGACTCATAAAACTGACTAATATCTGGCAGTGTGTGTGTGTGAGTGAGCGAGAAAGAGGACTGGAGGTTAGATTTTATCATCAGTCTTCTCACATTAACGGGAAAACATTAAAGTCCAGCAAGTTACAGGAAGGATGTATATGCACTCTCAAACTGACCTTTTAGCCGGCTGAAATCGAACATAAACATTCAGTTTTGCACAAGGTAACAACATTGTTCACTGAATGACCTGAAGGTATGAATTAAAAATTACTTGCAGAAATACCATATCTGCACAGAACAGGCATAAATAAACTTTTATATAATATGTCACAATAGAGTTTGATCATAATCTAGAATAACTTACAATGCACCCTTTCAAAAATGTCAGAAATATCAACAATGGTGAAAGATTGGTTTAAGTTAATGGAATTTAATTTTACAGATATGCAAGCAGACATATGCATGAAGTAGACAGAAATGCCCTGAGCTGAATATTGAGCAGTTAGCCTATAATCTATACCATCTGTTATGTATTTGTTCAGTGCATATGTAAGCTAATATCAGCTATTAAGCACTGAAGGCCGAGAGAAATCTCAGGAGTTTCACAAATGTCAGGAATATACTGAAGTAATTAATGTTCCTTTTCCTGGGGAGACAAATATTTGTAGAAAATACTGAGCTGGTTTATCCTAAGATGTTCAGATCAGTCCACATTTGAACATGCAAGACCAATCGAGCAGGCAGTGGTCCAGCTGGTAACGAAAATCAGCTTCATGTTTGGTTTAAAACACAGTGAAACTGTTTATCTTGGATTTTTGGCCATTACTGATGCTTTAAAGGAGACATATTATGCAAAAATCACTTTTATAAGTCCTTGGAATAGTCTCTTACAATGTTCTAAGTCACGA
>JAOXYM010000009.1:10968807-10979812 GCA_028567055.1 Leptatherina wallacei
CGGAATACCTCCCCAGGGAGGCGTCCAGGAGGCATCCTAACCAGATGCCCGAGCCACCTCATCTGGCTCCTCTCGATTATAAATAGTAAAACATAAAGCACATACAAAATGTACACAGCTTTTAAGCTCTCCAGTTAATTGACTGAATTGGTACCAATTTGCCCCAAGCTAAATTGTTTGTCAGTTATCATGGTCTGTGGTATTGAAAGTCAAATGGAAAAGCCCAGCATTAACACACTGAAAAGGGGTAATATCACCACCTACTGTTGTTGAGTCTACCGCTTGTACTGTTGCAGAAAAAGTTATTAGAACACCGTTTTTTCTCATTTTATTGTTCATTTTAAATGCCTGGTACAACTAAAGGTACATTTGTTTGGACAAACGTAACGATAACAGCAAAAATATTTCATAAGAGTTTAATTTAAGGGCTGCTATCTAGCCATTTTACATGGTTTGATTGATAACTAAATCACTGAAGTTTTAAATAGACAAAAACTGTGCTTTTATACATTCAGTGTTTTCTTTTCTGTCTGTTTTAGTCACACAATACACACAGGAGTTAGCACTTGATAAAATGAACAAGAAATAAGAAAACAAGGTGGTCTAATAATTAAAAAATTTTTTTTTTGTAAATGTATATCAGGACAAAAAAAAGGGCTAGTAAAATGGCCAATTTGAGCTAAAATGGGGGCTTGGCTTAACTCAGCATGTAAACTCGGTGTATAACTAATCAGTATTTTAGAAATGAACAAACAAATCCTTAAAAGAATGATAGTCTCACAAAGAACTAACAGGAGACTGGCATATCTGCCCAAAATATCAAGCCTGACCTGCACATCTTTAGAAGGATGCTGGAAAAAACCCCCTCTTTTATTAGAATAGAATACAAAGTCTACAGCCTCATAATGTGCATGTTATTGGAGTTTTCACAAAACAAAAACAGGCAAAGTGATAAACATAAGATCTGTATCAGTAATTGTTGATCATAAAATGGTTCATCTGTCTTTTAGGCCAGCCAACAGAACTACAACTTTGAAATACTGTAGAATTTTAATCCTGGAGTAGCTCTAACAAAACAGCAGGTGCAAGCCTTATACTGTATCCTACATGGGTCAGCATATTTCTTTTAAGATGAAATCATTGCAGCTACTGAAAAGTTTCGGTACGTCTCAGTTGTTCCCCTACCTCAAGGTATACATCAACTATAGCTGTCAGCTTTAAAACTACAATATCAAATTTTATGAAACTTGGGAGAGAGATGTGTGAGCAAATAAAGAACTCATCAGATTTTGGTGCAGATCCAGATCACTCTCTTTAAAATTGCAAAGTAGTACATTACATTTGGCAGAGGACGTCCTCTCCGGGCGCCCCTCTAGGTTTCCTAAGATCTTTGCATTCACTGTTGTTCCAGTGAACGGATGAGAAGTAGAAGTGTGAAAAGTGAAATGTGAGATGGCCCTGACTGCAGCAGCTCTTTTCATGTGTTCCACTCTGGAGACCCTGCTGGTGGAAGTGAATCCTTGGAGGGAAACACACTCCTGTTCAAAGTGTAGACATCAGTGATTCAAACAGCTTTGGCAAAATTTTTTTACCATCCCCATAATCCTCTTCATCTGTGATGTTTTATGGCTCAAGAATAGCTTGGATATTTTGATTGACATCGTGGATTTCCCTCTGCAGAGGGAAACACTTATTACTCAATGTGTGGGTGAGTCTCACTAGGAATTTAATTTGTTTCCAACAAATAGCTTACAATTCATAGGTGTGTTAGAGGATGTCTACTTGAGTTATTACACTGCTTCTAATGCCTAAAGCTATTAGACTTCTTATGAACCCGTGCCAGCCTACTGTGCCATTAGGACAGTGTAAATTTAGAACCACAATGCTGACAAAATCTATAAGTAGAAGAATGCATCCTGTTTCATAATGTTCTTTTCATAGACAGTAAAGAGGTTTCCTTTATTAACTTTTCATATTTGCATTCGATGAGTGTAATCTGAAACCTTTCTTTATACTTGGTTTTTCCAAAGCTTTTGTCACCGTTATGAGGCAGCAGCCACTTACAGTTTTTATGAGAATGAAGAATTACAGCTGCAATTACATTTTTCAAAGATGGCAAACAGCCAGTGGAACAAATGTTTAATTCCCCAACTGGAACTCAAAGCCTTTAAAAGAATTTCAATAATGGTCAGCAAATCATCGAGTCCACCAATTAATTATCTGAGATAGAGAAAAAAGAAAATGAAAAACTGGCATTGATGATAATTAAACCCATTTCTGCCTTGTTCCAGTATATCAGGTAATGTTTTACAAAAAAGTATGTCCATGAAATGATAACTTTCTTTTCCTCTGCTTTTGTTTGAGGTCAAAGTGACTCAGAAATTGATGGTTTTGGCAACAAAATTAAACAAGCATGTAGAGTTAAAAGTAAAAACAAGCCATTTACCTTTTACTTTTTTAACCACTTCATGTTGGGGTTCATTTTAGGAGTAATTATAAAATTTCAGTAAGTTGCAGGAACCTTAAATGCCACTCTGTAGCTTCAACAAATGGTCTGTTCATACTGTTGTTTTACCCTTGTAACCAAACAACAACAACATCATGATTAATACATTGTTGGATTAAACAAAACCCTGCACTACACCACTTATTAAAATGAAAATAGAAAACTTGTTAGATATTTGTACTTTTATGTAAAAAAAAAAGAGCACATTGTACAGTATTAGTGATCATTTCTTAAAAGATACAGTATCGCCAGAAGAAAAAAAGATGTGCTCCTCAGCAAAGTTCAGACAGGTCACACAATATAAATATACATATATTATATTCATATTTCCAAAACGAACAGTAACCCCAACATGCAACTCGGTCAGAAAAACACACACATGCTCACTCATACAGTCCCTCTTAATAACAATTCCAACATCAACTATACAAAAACATTTACATTTGCAAATGGATATTATTTTCAAGACATAAAACACACGCTCACCCTGTACAAACATACTTATTCATAGGTTGTTTGCTTATCATAACTCGGTCTTAGCACTCTTAAGTTCATTGGCAGCCTTTGCTCTCAGGTCGTCCTTTAGCCATTTGTTGAAAACGGCAACAGGATCAATGTTCCAGTGTTTATGGAAGGAGATGGGCACCTGGTGAGCTAAAAGGTCTCTGGCGTAGTCCTCTGGGCGAGCCTGGAAAGAACAATCAAGTCCAGTCATTTATATTTTAAAGCGGTCACAGGAGACTCCAAGGAGCCAAAGTCATGGTGTTCAAACCAAAGTTAAATTTCGGATACTGCAGCCTGAACACAGAGAAGCTTTTGATGCTTTAGTGAAGGTAAGGTATAGGTTTATCTATGTGCATGAATTATGAATCCAAGGCATTATAAAACTGCAGACTGGAGGTGAGCAACGTGGCACTGTTATTGTGGTCACTCTGTGAACGATGTCAAAGGCTTCTGCACCAAGAGCCTTTTGCAAACTATTGCTTCTCTGTGACCACAGTTTCAAACTGTTCTGCAACAATAAGCAGATTATCCTGTCCTCTTTGATAACATCTGCTATGAAAAACAAATGGAGTTGAGTGGACTTATGATCTGCCATGCAATGGAAAAAGGACATGAATGTATGTAGGACAGATACCAGCCAGCTGTGCTGTAGGCTACCACTGTGACTGATCTCTCAATTTGTCTCTGATTGATAAGTCTGTAAAACATGCAGTGATATCCAACTTGTTTTGTGCAATGCATTCTTAAAGACATCAGGAATCTCACTAAAAAAGCAGGTTCTGGAAAAAAATATTTCACTTGTTCTCCAGAAGAGGAATTTATTTTGGTGTATTTTGGAAAGATGACACTTAATGAAGAATGCTTTTCTCAGTAAGTAAAAAAAAAAATCTAAATGGAAATGCACAAAAAAATTATTTGTAAGGAGTACGAATACAACCTGGTGGAAGAGAGAGCTGTGTGTAACAGGAAGCCCGAGAGCGTTGAGGCACATTCCCAGCACCATGTCATCCGGCGCATCATTGCTGTAGCATTTGCAGCCGCTGTTAATAAGCCGGACCACAGCCTCTCTGCTGAACACCATACTGTAGGGGCACAGCAGGATACACAACAAAGCTGTAAATCAACTGTCTCGGGGCAAAAAATGTTGGAAATAACCTGACATTATGTGCAGTACATCTATCATCTTAGGGATCATAGTGCATACTTTATTCATTCAGTGGGAGGGCAACTCAGAAACTGCATATTGAGTTGACACTGTGTGAAATGAGAAACAATTACACATGAAAAAAAAAAGATTGGCCCATAGCCAGGCAAAGTGTGTTTTTTTTCTTCTTCTTTTTTTTAAGGATATCAATATGAAAAAAAACTGACAGGTGTATAATTGAAAAGTGTCACAGCAACAGCAGAGTCCCCAAATAGATTTTCTCACACAGCTCAAAACTTATCTTGTGTACATATTTTTTAAATAGATTAAATATCCACTTTAGAAATGTTCTAGTTTTGCTTTTATAACTTGCATCAAAATGAGAATTTAATAAACTACAGTTTTGGATGATATGCCTTCTTTTTTAATGATCAACAATTTATATTTGTGGCAGAAGTCTGAGAAGCATTGACTTTCTGTCTTGTGGTACCACCTGATAAGACAGGGAAGTTTATTGACTGTGTTCTGTGGTAATTTACTCCAAATATTTATTGGGCATCACTCCTGTAATACAGCCCACAAACTAAATTTTCCTCAGAGCACACTGAAAAGGCTTATCTGTAAATTAAAGATAACAGGATTTTCATTACACAAACACACACTATTGTTCCTCTGCAACATTTGTATCTCCATCATTGTTATTCCCAAAGCATCTGAGCTGTAAAACTCACCCCCCGCCTCCTGTGATGTAGCTGTAACCACCTTGGCTCAAGCCGTAGCCGTATCTCTCTCCTAGGCACACTGGCTCAGAGGCATCGTAGCAGCTCAGCAAGGCTTCTAGTCTGGAGAGGCTGAAGCAGAGAGCACGATTCAAACTCCTCACACACACACACACACACACTCATTCTCATCATGCAGAAATGTGAGAGGCTAAATGACGATGAAACTGTTCATTTAGAGGTTGGAAAAACTGCACTGTCCCCAGCATTTCCCTGAGGTTTCCACATGAAGGGGCGACCTGACAGAGTATAATCAGCCTGATATGAATTAATATTCTGAGTCTTTTAGATATTTGACAGGATGTTAATATCTCTGGAACTCATTTTCCCCAAAGTGACTTCATACAAAGTGTTTCTTTTTTAGTTAAGACAGAATTTGCTTGAAAATGTGTGAGGCAGTCGAACTTTAGGATGAATAAAAGGCCTTTCTTTTTTTTTTCTACAATAAAACACTGCCATACATTTTCACATCATGACATCATACCTGATAAGTGTGTCATCATCCACGATGAGGAGCCACTTAGTGTTCGGTACGGCGCTGCTTAGAAATCTTTGAAGGATTGCAAATGTTTTTCCGCAGTGGCCTGGAAACAGAGACATGCCGTCAATACAGCGGCCAGTATGACTTAATCACATATTGACCGTGTTTTCTGTTATACAAAGATAAATGACCCTGTTAGGGGGAAAAAAACACACTCGGTATAAGCGGTTATTCATTTGAGCACATGCCTGAATACACACGAATACATTTTCAGGACAACGGCAGCAAATATTATGTTCATTAATTTTGTGAACACTAATGGACTTTGAAGGGAAGGAGGCAAAAAACAGTCACAATTAGTAACAACAAAAACAACAACATTCAACTTTTTAGGTCCAGATGTAGACAGATTGGAGCATTTAACGATGGACTAAAAAAAAAAAAAAAAAAGAACTATTGTACATTTACCCGACAAGGTGCATTTATTTTCATTTTCATATCTTTTTTGCTTGCATTTTACAGTTTTTGTACATTATAAGTGGGAAGGAGCAGCAATTTTGTCTTCTGCTCAAGGACACATCAATAGTACATTAAGCTGCAGGCACACACATCAGCAACTTCTGAACAGGTGAACACACTTTAAAAACATACTTTTTAGCTTACGTCCTTTAAAAGTTTCCAGTAAACTGCTTTCAATATAAATGTTACTGTTTGGCCTTCTCAATTTATAACCGTGTCCTTTAGAGTTCTGTAAGAAGAAAGAAAGCTCCAGTCTACAGTCTGACATCTCACAGAAATAATAACGGGTGTTTGGCTTGATGGGCCAGGAAGATCAAACTTTAACTCTGACATGTTTGACATGACGGCAAGACGGAACAAAATGCTCTGCCAACTCCTGAAAACAAAAACTGTGATGTGGAAGTAAACAACACATTCCAAGAGCCCAAAGAAATATTTCCATCAGAATCCAAATATCTACACACTATCGGGGAGAGCTGAGGCATAAAAATCCCTGGTGGCATGCATCACAAAGAATACTGAGGTCTTACTGTTTTATTTATAAAGGCACCCAAGGTGTTTTTTCCCCTCATTGTATCTGAATATGGAATAGGAAAGGACACCTTGAACTGTTGACAGGAATAAAATCTAAAACCTCACTATAAAAGACAGGTTTTCAGACACAGAAAACCTTAGTTCTAGCAGAAGGTGGTTAGTGATGCTGTAAAGTTGATAAAAACTTCCTTCTTTTTTTTTTTCTAAACATACTCCAGGAAAAATCTAAATTTCACCATGAATATAGCTGAATGTGGATTTACATGACAATCCTATTCTACTTTCCATTTTCAGGGTCTTGCCTCATCCCTTTTCCAACTTCTGCAAGCTACTTACATTTTTAAACTCAGACTGAGTTTACTTTTCCACAGCAAACACGTATTGCAAAATACATATTTACTGTAGGAAAGTGTGTTGTGAAGGGACTATGATAGATTTTCTTATATATATATATATATATATATATATATATATACACACACAGTCGTGCATAAAATGATTCATATCCTTCCAATAAAGAAAAGGCAAAATTTACAATAGTCACTCAAATAACTGGAGACTGGAAAAAAGTAATAATAAATAAAAAATTGCTAACTTATAATTTAGTGAAATACAACATTGTTTGTAATTTAATTGAGTTGAAAAAAGTAATAAAAAACAAACCAACAAAACGGTCCTGGACCAATGAGAGCACTTTGCTGTGGGCCAAAATACCTGCCAACAGGTGCAGAAGTCTGATTGAGAGTTACAGAAAACACCTGATTGCAGTGATCTCCTCAAAGGATTGCTCAACAAAATATTAGCTTATGAGCGACGTAACGTATATTAGTTCATCATACTTTTTGCTTGTTTTTTTAAAATTTGTCTATCAGCCAAAATTCAGAAACAATGTCATGATTTTCATTACATTTTTATTTACTTTTACTTTTGTCAATTTCAGCTCATTTCAGTGACAGCTGTATTTTTTCCTTCTGTAATGGTAGCGTATGAATAATTTTGTGCACGACTATATATATATATATACACATACATACATACACACACATTTGTAATTTCACTTGTATGTAATCTGTAAACTTGTATATAATATATAATACATTATGTGAGTGTCAGGAAAAAACTCCCGATGAACCACAGACACTCAGATCAGTTAGGCAAAAAGCTTTTTTACTTGCAAGGAGACCAACTCTGCCAGCAGACATAGTTACACTAAAGTTTCAGTTAGTACAACTCCCCTTTATACAATACATGCCCCTCCTTAGATAACTTCAACGTATACAATCCCCTTTGATGACCATGGGTTGCACCCCCCAGGGGGAGGTGTGTTGGACCCCAAGGGTGAGGTCACCAGATAAGCAGGAAGGCAAACAGTCCTTTACAGCTGCCATTTACTACAGTAACATTAAACAACAAACATTAAGTCATTCAGGGGTTCACAAATATCAGAAATACAAGATTTTTCCATCAGTGAGCAATCATCCATCAATGAAGAAAGATATAAATTGCTTTATATGTTTGACATCAATCACATATATTTTCTTTTCATGGTTATCTGATTATTGTAGTGGCTTTATATCCCTAAATTACCAACTTCAATTTATATTTTTGATAAAGTGTTTTTTTCCCCTGTCCTGTCTTTTAAGGCAAAACCAATCACGTTTAAATCTATTTTTAGATATCAGATTGAAATCACAATGCCAATCCAATCTACCGTACGCACTCCAAGATATAAAATCTATTATGAGGTCTGCTTGACTGACAGTATACACTGACAGGAGCTTCAGTATCTGGCTGTTTACCAGCCAGTCCCTGATGATGGACTGGGGATTGCTGCCAACATTAGATAGTTCACTCCCAAAAATAAAAACTGGCATGAATTGCAAGTCAAAATTACAGTGCAGGAGACACTTTCTTCTAGATGACCTTTGAAAAAGTCTTTGCTTGCACAGACTTAAAAAATACAGACATAAATTATAGGATGAAAAAAGCCAGGCTGTGGCCTTTCTTTTTTTTTTTTTTTGAAAAAAACAAAAAAACCTGTTCGTAACAGCTAATTAATGGGATCAGTTTGAACTTTTCCATAGAGAGGTTTCTAGCCTATTTGAGGTTTATATAGAGACATAATCTTACCGTTTTTACAGTGCTACAGATGTATCTGAAGCCCCCCCCCCCCCCATGATAATTAGGCAGACACAAATACATTTCAGATATTTTGATCCTGTAGAAAAATTACACCTTCAATCAATAAGAGGGAAACCATCAAGTTCAATTCAATATCAAACTGATAATGAAAAAAGCAAACGGGTAAGCATAAGCAGTGGGCTCCCTCCACTTTCACACCCAAAGCAGTCGGTCCCTGTATAATATAACCAGGAAGAGACATTCTCAATCATTTTCTTGGATTTAAAGGTTATTAAAGATCAACAAGCTTTAGCATTTTAAAGGTAGTTTTCAGTCAAATGCAGCCTGCAACAGCTGCACATTAGATATGCATTATAAGCTGAAGAGCGGCAACATCGTGGCCCAGAGGATCATGCTGTCATCTCCCCTTTTTACACTTGTACACTTGTCCTTTTTGGCCATCCATAGTTGATAGCTAGATCTGAAACCAGAGGGCTCTGACTGCTGGCACATAACTATTAAAAAGGTTTCCATTGCATTGGCCATCATTGCAGTGAATACAGCGTCTACAACAATGACTATCTGTATTGGATAATTCTGTTTAAATGGAAACAGGATTTAGTAACATCCTGCAGTTAATTTGCAGATTGCAACTTACTGAATCTCCTTCACTTCCTGAATCTGAATTACTGAAGCAATATGACATGGAACACGCCAGAATGATTTAAAGAGGATGCTTGCTATCTGTAGATATAAATGGCTTATTTGTTAAGCCATTTATATCTACATCTGATTATAAACATATATATTTTCAATGATTTCATAAGACGCTAACTTATTCACCAATGGATTAAATCTCTTTATTATAAGTTCTCTTTAACTGGTACATGTACACTGACAGTAGCTTCTGTATCTGGTTGTTTACCAAACAAGTTGTTATGATTGACTGTGGCTTACTGTGGCCTCAGAGAAGTAAAACACTGGCATAAGTTGGATGTCAAAATTACTGAAATTTCTTCCTGAAGTTCTTTGAGAACAACTTTACCAGCACTGCTTCCAAATAACAAACTCCTGACATAAAAGAGTGCCTGAAAGGAGCAAAGATGCTTTATGTAAAAATGAGCAGTGCTTGAAGTCCTCTTGGTATTCCTGGTATCTTTGTTTGGGTATAACTCAATGCCGTGCAAACTGAATGAGAAAATACATCACCCCTTGTCTTGATTCCAGGATCTATTTCAGAGAACAAAATATAATCAAATAAACAAACTAACATACAAACAAGTAAAAACAACAAAAAAACAACATTTCAATTTATCTGATGTCTGAAGGTAACGAAGAACAAACAATATTAAGAGAAGTAAAGAAGCTTGTAGATTTGTTCCAGGGTGAGACCTGTCAGGTATCAACACTGATGAGGTAGAGCTGCAGGGACTCGAGTACAAGGGTTTGCGTCAACAACAATCTTGGCTGGTAACTGTGTAACTTTTTTTTTCTTTTTTCAAAAAGGTGTATTTTTATTCTTAATGAGGTTCAGCACTAAAACAGACTACTTCACATACACAAGCAACTAACCAGTGGCAGTCTGCATCACTGCCTTGATGAAAAGAGGTAGCAAAAGACATCTTTGTTAGAGGACAAGGCTGCCTGGAGAAAGCAACTCAGCCTGGAGACTGAAGCAGACTCCTATTAACAACAACCTTTTCAGTGGACTGAAAATGCCAGCAGTCGATAGAGCAACCCATTAAGGTGCAACATGAGAGGCTTTTGGTGCAATTTTGTGCCAACAGCTATCAGACTGTAGAATGGCTCTTGTCTCTCTGAAGCAAGCAAAAATGCACTACAGCACAGAGCTTGTATTGTCTTTACAAACTATCCTGGGTTGCTCATTGTAATTTCATAGCTTCTCATTATCACAGATCAAACACATAAATCTTAGAGTTGGTACTTTTCATGTTTTCTGTACATCATGACAAACCAGGCCTTGATCTGTTCAGGCTCTCTCAATGGACTGTGAAGTGGTTCAAGCTGATTTATTTAGAAGTTTCTGGGATTTATTAATGAATAAATATTTTAAAAATGTATTTGATTTGAAAGGTATGGGATGGGACTATAAATAGAATAACTGACATGCCTGTCAGAATAACTTGACAGCACTGACTATAAAGATATTGACCTTCCTGACCATTTTATTCAGGAATGACAGGAGCTATACTAATTTTTTTTTCCTGGGGGTGAAGATTATAATAAGGTATTTGTGGAGAATAGCTGACTATGCCGTATTAGAAAAATAATCATTCTCATGCAGACTGCATTTTAGCAAGGAATTATGGTGAAACAATACCATCCATCCATCCATCCATCCATCCATCTCCATCCATCCATCCATCCATCCATCCATCCATCCATCCATCCATCCA
>JAOXYM010000009.1:10999456-11013038 GCA_028567055.1 Leptatherina wallacei
TGTGTGTGTACACGTGTGTATGCATTTAGTTTCACATAAGGCTGTGCTTCTCAAGGCCCCAGGTGTGGCACCAGCCTCTTGATACTGCACAGTACAGCAATACCAGCTGGAGGACACTAAAGGCAAAATCTGATAAGGAGTTTGCCAATTTCTCATTGTGGAGATAATGCATACCCCATGTCACAGCAAAGGAGAGTGAGAGGTAAAAAAAGAAACTAATTAAAACTGAATTCACTTGGCTCGACTCTCACTAATGGCTTTCGATTAATCATCAAACAATGAAGTAAAAAAGGGAAAAGAAAAAATCCTGTTACAGTAGCCTTCTTCCTCCACCTAAGTCATCCCTGAGTATTTTTCCTTGTCCAAAAAAGCCCCTTTGTGCACTATATTGATACTCATGGCACTCATGCAGTGCATTCTATCTTGGTGTAGTGATGAAATTATGTAAAATAATGCATTTCATGCAAATGATGCCACAAAGCTTCTTTAATGAACAGATGAGACTGTATAATGATGACTACAGGCTAAGAGAAATATAGAAAGTGGAGTAAAGTGGAGGCTATATTTAAAAATGAAATATGGAAAAGCATAAGCTTGATTTGTAATGTGGATCTGGTAGCCAGGATGGGAAGGCTAATGTGTTTCCTAGAATAGGAGTAACTGGTCGAATGCTATGAGTGGTGGCTAATTGATACTCGAGAGGAACTGCTTTTTTTTGTGCCATCTGACAAATGGGTGATATTTAAAGTCCTGACCGTTCCAAGAATGCTTCAAGGGCAAAGCAGAGCCCATGATGGTGTTGTACTCTTAGTATTTGCTCTCTGACAGGATCGTGCAAAGTGAAACCAACGGTGCATTTCTTTCAAAAGGGATTATTTTCTCCTCACCTATCAAACAGAGCACTAAAGTTCCAGTTGGCACACTTTCTGATATAAATTCTGGTAGCATGGTTCAGGGTCTAATGACTGTCATATAGTTTTAAGATAATATCTTAATATCTCAACCACAATTTAGAGCACAGTTTGTAGTTGCTTTTGTGAAAGCTTTTATGTTGGCTGATCAAGTCAATTCGAACACATGCAATGTTCATGTGCAGCAAATGTTATGTTTTTCAGAATATGAACCTGTAAATTTAGGGAAAAATCCATCTTAAGACCTCACACAAATTAAGCTTTGCTCTCTATACTAGCAATTACTGTAAATGTGCTGCTGGCATGGAGCATGCATTTGAAGCTCTCTTTTCTTTTTCTCAAAGAGAATGTGGATCATGCATGTTTCTGTCTGGCATCCTTGAGGACAGACTAAATTACAAAACTGTAACAACCGACATCGGTTTGTGAACCATAAAAAAAAAACTTTGCAGAGCAAGACACAAACAAAACTGCTGGTCACATGGGCCATATAACCTATGAGAGAAAAATGGAAAGGTATTCAGGAATTTTTCAACTGGATATGCTGTTTGTTGTTCTGTGTCACTATTGGTCATGTTTACTCTCTCAGTAACAGAAACCGCTGATTCCTCATGTGACCAGTGATGCAAGTTATACGCTGCATCAGAACTAATTCACATTATTTTTCATCTGCTCCTCTTTTTCCAAAACGGCACTACCTCAACTCGAGTGTAACAACTTTTGATACCATTTCCATCAGCCATTCTCTAATCGGCAACTTCAAAATGTGATTTAGATAACACTGATAGAAACTTAACACAGCACCTATACAGACTACACCTGGGACAGTGTGGCATTATCTCCTGACCACTGTTACTGTAGCTATCATTACTCTTCTTATACAACATATTGGATTCATTTGTCAACATATTTTTCTTTAATTCTTCGATTGTCTTATGGCTTTTGCAACAGACTCCTATCAAAGACACTGTAGTTGCCCCCACTACAAAAACAAATTGCAATTCACATAATATTTGGACTGATGCAACACATACAGGAATAATGACATTTCCATCAGCGTCAGGTGTGCATGATGTTAATTAGCAAATGTTAACTGAGCTAAATTATAAAGGTGACTAAGGTAAACCAGTTGATTTGCATGTTAGCACTGACACTGAATTTGCTGCCTAGAACGGTTGTATTCGTTTAAGAACCTCTGAGCATTAAAATTTAAAAAATCCAACTTAGAGGCTCTTTTTCAAGAGGACAGACAAAAATAATGCTCCAAGTGGAAGCACTAGTTGTGTTTCAGTTCCCACAGAGGACAAAAAGATACAATTAATTTATCTTTTATATTTAAGAAACAATATGAAGCAGCACCCTGCATAAAAACAAGCCACAAAGCACCTTTTCTTTGTAGCGCAATTGAATTATCCATGGATTCCTCTTTTTTGTGTAAAATAATCTGCTTTGAATAAAATGAATTGAAGGCTCCTGAGGAGATGCAGCCAAAATCCTCCAGTCCCCACAGTGCAAGTGATCTTATTTTGCCAGGTCGATGAAAGTAGAAAGCATGAGTCTAGTGTTCGTTTATCCCCACTTGTTCAGCATTCCTCAGGGGCCACTCCACAGGGAAAAAAGGAAAAAAAAACAACAACTCTGTATCAGCCTTGAAATTTATTGAATGAAATGAAAAATGGGAGAATTCGACCTCCTTCCTTTCCTCTTATCTAATGCTTTTCTCAATGCATGGAGCCACTTTAAAGGCCGTCACTACGTGGTCCATGGCAAACACAGATTAAAGCTTTGAGTGCTTATTCACCAGTCCAACATATGGGCATATAAATGAGTAGAGGATCAAGCTGATTAAAGATCTAAGGCTGATGAAGGAAAATGTGTTTGTATTTCTAGGTAGGTGTACGTAGAGGAGGACTCTGGAGTGGCCTAGCCGCTGGCTGCACACTGTTGTCATCACACCAACACAAATCAATAGTGACACTTCCTTGGAGCAGCTTGCAGATGTTGCCAAGTCGTAGAAGAATTGAGAGCACACTGACCAATAGGCACTCCTGCAGCTCTGTCGCCTCCACCAGTGTCACAGAGCAGGTGTGTGTAGTCATTGGAACTGTCATGGGGACATTTTTATTTCAGCCCATCTTTATCCCCACAGCTCAATAAGCACACGCGTCACAGCAAAGCCTCAAATAGCGAAGATGCTTAAATTAATGGAAATCCAGTTTAAGATTCTGAAAGAAAAATGAGGAGTTGAAGGACAGAAAGCAGACCGGGAGAGCAATTTCCATCACAAAAGCCTGCAGAAAGCTTCAGGAATAAGAATCTGCGGATGAGGCCATTAGGGTGTTGTGGGCACAATAAAACTCATGACAGATCCAGAGATCTTCTCTACAAGCGTATAGGCAGAAATGATAGAGGATGTCAATAGCTCATTTCCTTAGTCAGGAGCCCTATTCCCTATCCAGCAGCTGATCGTGGTGGTGCAAAACCTGCTTCAGGCCAGTGACTCATATGATTGGACTCCCATAGACAAGATGGCCCCAAATTATGCTGCTCCTAAAATTTTCCCCTATCTCTTCCTTCTTTATATCCAAAACAGTGCAAGCGGGAGGCAGAAAGCACTGGTGCAAACTGTGTGTCTGCTGCCTTTAACCAAACTTACCGTGACCATAACAAAGAAGAGAAGTGAGATTTAACAGCCAGTCGACAGACACATACATTTGATATTCCGTGTGAAAGCACAGATTCAATATGGCCAACTTATCAGGCTGTTAAGAGTTTTGATTTAGATATAAAAATGATTTACCTTCCCTATAGGCAATCATCTAGTGTGCTGCAGGCCTATGGATCATGCAGTAAGTGAAATGATTTTCTATCATCCTTCTTCTCCAGTTAATACGCACTTTTAATTGCCTTGAACAAGATCAATAGAGAGCATGTTGTATTTAACTTTCAGCTTACTGCAGAAAAGGTCAACAGTCCAAATATCAACCGATAAAATAGAGGAAAGCTGCAGACAGAAGTGTGGTGAAATGAGGAAAAAGTCAACAAAGACAGATAGGGAAATGCACTACCATTGCAAAAAATAAAATCATGAAAGAGAAACAGAAGAGAGGCTCCTGCATGAGAACAAGCCAAAGCAAGAGAAGAAAGTAGAGTGAAAACTGTACAATAAGAAATTATATCATAATTAACACAGAAAATACAATGCATTAAAATTGAGAGGAAATGAGCAGGCTTTCAACCTGTAAGAATCACACACACCAGAGGTTGTATAGAGTTCATGACTCCATGGACATTTCTGCTGAAGAGTAATGAGCACTGACCTCAACCCTTAAACCTCACTTAGTATCAATAATTCAGGAAGCTCAGGCAATTAATTCTTAAGATTCCAGGTCTTGCTTATGAAGCCCATTTATTACCCATAATACTACTGGATGACTTGAAACAGTATGAAACATCACTTGAAAAATGAATAAGTTTTTCTCTCATCTCTAAGGAGTGAAATTTTAGGAAAGATGCATAATTTCAGGGCCCTTATGCCAATAAATGCTGCCAGCCATTCCAAAGTTTCTCAAGAGGTTTGTGTAATGGTATGTGACTTTGGAGAATAAAGTCACTGGCTGTGTTCAGGGTTGTGAATGAAGAAAAGCAAACACAGCATAGATATGTCACTGTTGAGCAGCCAGGCACTCCAAAGAAAAAGTAGGAAGAAATGAGGGAAAATAAATACACCAGAAGCTTTCATGCAGCATCCTGTGAACAATGTGCTGTCTTAAAGATATGATGCAAACACCACAAGTTTAAAGAAGTTGGTTCAGAGTGAGTACATATAATACAAGTGTATTTCGGGAAGTATCTCTGTCTTTGAAATGCTTATTATTGTTGATGTGATAATCTGATTTAAATGCAAGCATACCTTCACTACTGTACAAAGTTAATATACATTTAAAGAGATTATATTCTTCCTTTCACCCTTTTACCTTCACTACATTATCTGACTTTTGTTGCATGTAAAATGTCCACAGAGTTCCAAATCCATAGAAACCAAGTCCAGTTATTCTGTCCTGCACAAGACAGACTCAGAAATGCCTTAGCTTGTAATCCTGGCTTTTCTTCCTTAGTGTATTGACATTATCATGACACACATTTACATAATGTCTCTCTTGTGGCTTATCTGGCACACCTTAAAAAATGAATGACTGCTGTACTGTTTGCCATTAAGGCTCAAACACCTGACCCTTCAAAGCTGAAAGGTTAGTTTCAATGTGGGAGCTTAAAGAGAAAGAATCTAAACTGAGTTGTTGTTTTTTTCTAAATAAACAATGTAAATCTAATATTTACATAAATATCTGAGCACTTTTTATTCTATGAAAAGACATAGAAACTGTGGGTAATTTGCTTTTCTACAACATCAGGTAGTCCTTTAAGATCGGCAGGGCACCTTAGTGGCTCCTGAACCAAATTTTGAATATTTGCTGTCAATGTTAACACAAGTGCACAACATGTATGACATGTAACACAAGTATGTTAATGTGTACGATATACCTACTAAGAAATTCCTAATGGCAATAATTTGTCATCTCGCATTAAAAACAATAAATTCCCGTCAATGGCGTAACTGTGCGCGACACACCTGCAGTCCAACTCACATGTGTAACAAACAACAAACATGGCGGAAGCTAGAGTAGACATGCCGGACGCTCAAGTTGTTACCTGGAACTGGTTCGAGTTTTAACTCACTACAGTTTTGCAATAAATGTGTACTACTTGGACTTAGTTGATGTAGTTATGAAGCCTCTAGTATTATTTTAGGGCTCTCAAGACTGAATGTGGTAATAGATTTATAGCACGAAAGATTAGGGTGAATTTGTATTTTTTTTTTTATCGTCACTTATCGTTGCCGTGATAAAAAACAGAAATTATTGTGATAAATCTTTTAGTCCGTATCGCCCATCCCTAAGTAGAAGCTATGTTTCAATAAGTAAAAAAAAAAAAAAGAGGAAAAATTACAATATTAGACTAAATGATCAATAAGCTTAAGTAAGTGCAGAAAGAAAACTGTAACAGTAATAAAGACTTTGGGAAAAGTGGAGCGGTCATGGCATTACATGTCCATCTTTTGAGCAACTAGACAGCATGACGGTCGTCAACCAGCAAACCAGGTAATGGGCACAAAATTCAGCCACCACAGCAGCCACAACCGAAGAAGAAGCTAGTGAACCACTTCCCACCACTGGCTTATCCAGGAATGAAGACAGTAGGTTGTCATACAACCCATTGAAAACAAATTTCAGATAAATTTACTTTGAGTTGATCTACACCTAAATGTTTCTGTGTTGTCATTCTGTTTGTCAACTAACTAAAATTTTGGTTGGCTAGATTTAAGTGAAGTCGTGTTGACATCCGAACATCTGATAATATTTGCTCAGTAAACTCCATATACTGTTTATTTGGGGAAACTAAGTCAGAATCGAGCCTGACGACTCAACCATCAAGTCTCATGGACAAATTTCCACACTGTTTCTATTTACTTTGGTGGCGTAAAGTCCTTCCACTTTGGGTGTGGTTAAACTGGTGTGGTACGAGCTGGTTCACCAGAAAGCACCAAAGGTTATAAAAGTTCAGAATGCAGCCAACATAATGTCTGTCTAAAGCACTGAGATTGGTGCCATGGCTACCAAAGTCAAATATTATAGGTTCTTCCAGAATTACATCTTGTGAAGCTTAAAATTGTGCTAGGAATTGCAGCCACTGATCATGAACTGAATAAATACAACAATGGCAACAATCTACCAGTAAAGTAATTTCAACAACACATACAACAGGTTTACTTCCATTACCTAAAGAAAGACAGCATTTCACTTGTACTTTGCTAACAACCTTCTTGTTTGGTCATATTTGACAAATAATTGTCTTCTCACTGGAGAAGGAAAGAATCTGATGAACAAAACACCATTTTGAAAGCATCTTCTTTTCCTGTATTTCAGTATCTTTTTCAAAAATGAAACCATGAAATTGGTAAGAGGCAGATAAAATGTAACTAAGATTGCACAGACTGAAATCAAATCAGTCTGTGAAATATGGAAACAGCTTGAACATCAGTGTGCAGAAGCTAAGACATCCCTAATAGTTACTTTATACATTTCTAAGGTCACAATGATTTGTCTACTGGATTTAATTTAATTCGGATGATAACAAGATAAAAAACGACATTGGATCCTTTTTGGAAAAAATTGAGAATGACAAAAAAGACATTAAGTAATTGAATCAAGTTTAATTTAAGGGATTTGTTTGTTAAAATGTTATCTCTGTATACACATCTATCGCTAAAACAGCACAAAAACAGCAAGAACACTTGACATGATCTGTACCATCTTCTGCTGAAATTGCTTTAATTGTAAATGTTTTTTAAAACTCATTACTATTCATTATTGTGTGTTGTAACATTTAGCAGATGAAACAATCTTTTCTTTTTGCTCTTGTGAATATCAGTCTGCAAATTGTGTGAACTAAGTACAGATTCATTTCAATAATAATAATAATAATAATAATGGATTAGATTTATATAGCGCTTTTATTGCTAGTGACACTCAAAGCGCTTGCATTGAGTCCATTATTCATCCACTCCTCATTCATACCTGGTGATGGTAAGCTATATGTAGCCACAGCTGCCCTGGGGCAGACTGGCAGAAACGTGGCATCCAGTGCACGCCCATTCCTCTCCGACCACCACCGAACATTCATAGATCAAAACTCTGTTTTCTGCTTTTTGTAACACTGCATCATTGAGTATTTCTTTAATATCCTTGTATACAAACTGATTTATAACAGGCTGAATGAAAAGCGGGGGGGGGGGGACAAAATAGTGTAATACTAGAAAATTTGCTGACTAAATTATTAAAAGTGTGCTCCTCTCAGCTCACTGACCAAATTTTGATACTGAGGCCAAAATTAAAGTCTACAAAAAATGTGATTTAAAGGATTTTCTGATTCAGTTTGTTGAAGGTTCAGCAGGAAGTCATGATATATTTAATAAAGCCCTGGGCACTGGTAGAAAGCAGGTATCTAAGCATGTTTAAGAACTCTTCTTTGGAAGTTTTAGCATGTTTTAGCACAATTCTTGTCTTTAGGCAGTTTATGTAGGATACACTCTCCAAGGTTTTAACTATCTGTGCTGCAAAGACAAAGCATGCATAATTTTCAAGAGCAATATGTGCAGCTGTATGGGCTTCAGAAATCCCCATTTGTTTGGTTTGTTACAGCAGGATGCAAACATTTTGGACACATTTCTGCAGTTATTCTACTATCAAACTGTAAAATATGAAAAATAATAGCCGATTGCAAAAAGGCACTCCAAAAGTTGAGCATGGAAGTGTCTTTTCGACACTTTTAACAAGACTGTTTGTTAGTTTTATATTCAATAGTTGAAGAGTGAATGAAAGAAGAGATTTAAAGCCCCTCTAGAGAGTTTGGCAATTATTTGGCTGAGATGATAATAAGGTTATACATTATGTTCCGATCTCAGATGAATAACACAACGGGGACAAACACGCTGCTGTTGTAATGTTCTTATTTGCAGTTAGCCATGATACAGAGCATTAAATGTCTAGAATATAAACAAGTTTCAATAGTATTCATTTGAGAATCAAGCGCAGTTTCATTTCCCTTTGATTTACAATATACGTAGAGCAGAGGGCGAAATGATAAGGATCCTTTTCATGATTATAAACCGAAACATCAGCAAATTTACAGACAGAGCAAAGCAAAAGGCGATACAGAACAAGAGAGCAAATCAGTTAGTACTCACTGATAGCAACAACAAAGCTAACTCTGCATTTGTCTGTCATCTTGTTTTTTCTCTGAGCCATCTCCAGCAGTAAAATCCAATCTAATCCTTATTCCTCTCCTGTGTTTGGCTCATACACTTTTTTTCTTCATTTCCTCCGTTTTCTTGGCCTATTTGATTCAACAGCCACAGTAGAGGTTTTTTTGCCTTTGTTTTTTTTTGGGGGGGGGGGTTACATGACAGAGAACAACAGTTATCTGTTTGTAAGTGTATGTACCATGAAAGAAAATGGTGTGTCATGCCAGGGTGGACATCAAAGTTGTGAACTGCAGTATCTCAGTCCCTGGGTACTCCAGAGTAGTCTTAGGACCAAAAATGTGAATTATAAAGGTTGGTGTATACTTCAAAATGAGTCAGAGGCACATAGTTTTAAGGTTCACAAACTTCTCCAAAGTTACCTTAAAGCAGCACTACTGAACTTTGGCAGATTTTGCACTTGGGCGCCCCCTATCAAAGACTAGTTTGCCATCTATTTTGCATCATGTCTCTTCTCTGAACCTTCTTTAGCCAGTAAAAGTCAGTCTGATGTTCACTCTCGTCTTATCCCTCACTCTCTCACTTTCTTTTCCTTGCATCTTCCAATAATGTCCTCTTTGGTTTCTTTGCTGAATCAGCTAAAGTGTGCTTTCAAAATGTGCCAGTGTGTTGATATCCAATTGCTGGTGTGTAATGCAGAAAGAAAAAAATGCAGCTGTCATGTGATGCCCTGGGCTGGGGAAAAAAAAGCTGTGAAATGCAGTTTCTCAGCTCGCTGCAGAGTAACAACTACTCCAGGAATGTACATAATAATAATGTTAGTGTGCCATCAAAACGAATCAGAAACAGATTTTTAAGGTCTGAAACATATGCAGCATTGTTTTAAATGAAAGATGTATTTAAAGTCTCAGACCTTAATTACATTTTTGGAGCTCCTATAGGGAAAGATCGCATAATGCAAATTGCAACCCTTTGAAAATATCCTGCCTCTTTAAATCAATTGCAATTGACAGTCATGGATCCTCCTAAGTAGTTGCTTCACAAAATTGTATAATTGATCACCACAAAGTCAGAGAAGGCTAAGAAAATATTAAGTGCCTTGAAGTAGATTTTATTTTATTTTTTTGGTTTGTTATGCAATCAGGAGTTTGCATTTTAAAAAAGGAAAGGTCAAGTTAGAGATCTGGAAGACCAAAAACCCTTTCTCAGAGAATGTCTTGCAGGATTGCAAAAGCTTTGAGGAAGATTTGGCTAAATCTGAAATGATGGTTCACTGTTTTTACTGTGAACAAATGTGAAAGAATCCCCAGAAAAAAAACAATTAATGCATCCCCAATAAAAAGTTCAGCATCTGAAGTTTGTAAATGATGGCTGATGCATTTTGGAAACAATACTCTGGACTGATGAAAGAAAAATAGAGGATTTTGGCAGCAATGAGCAAAGGCATGTTTGCAGAAAAGAAGTTGTAGAAATCAATAAAAAAAAACAACACATCTACAATAATTAAAACTCAGATAAATTGAAGGACAAGCTTTGAGCTTCTGAATTGAATACTAGCCACGTCTTGAAGCAAAAAATCTGAATGCTTGTCATAAAGCTAAATAGAAATATACTTCACAAAATCCACAGTAAATTACCACAAGAGGTGCAAGCTCCTACATTCCATGGCCCACCTAGGGGTGCCCGATTCCAATTCTCAAGACCTACTATCCTGCAACTTTTACAAGCGTCTTTTCTCCAGCACACCCAAATCAAATGGCTGAAATCTGACATCTACATGTCGTTCAGCTCTGCAGAGGCCTGGTAGCGAGCCATTCATTTGATTCAGGTGTGTTGGAGAAGGGATGCATCTAAAAGTCGACTTGGGCACCCCTGGTCGAACCAAACAACATCAAAAATTTGTGGATAGAGCTCAAAACAGCAGTGGATGTAAGAAGAATTATATATATATATATATTTATTTTTTTATTATTTTTTTTAAATAGAGTGAAATATAAATCAAAAACATCAAATGAATGTATTTTGTATCGTCTTTGAATTTCTGCCTTTTGGAAAACAACTAATATTTGTCTTAAATTTTCAACAAGAAACACATTTTGACCAGAGGTGATCAAACATTTCCATGTATCTGAATTTAATGATTTACAGTAGATATGTCTGCAAGGGTTGCATGGTGATTCGGTGGTTAGCACCATCGCTTTATACCAAAACGGTTCCTGGCTGGGCCTCAGCTGGGGTGTGGGTGTGGAGTTTCCTCCCCTTCCTCCAATAATCCAAAAATTTGGATATTAGGTTTTATTGGCGTTTTTAAATTGAGTGAGTGTGAGCATGAATGGTTGTTTGTCTCTCTGTGGTAGCCCCGTGATGGATCCAACTTCATTGGAATAAGCAGACCTCGACAATGGATGAATGGACATCTGCTGAGTGGGCATACCGCCTGTATGAGCCACTCTGTTAATAGATGGTCATATATTTGTCCACAAGGTGGCAGTGTCACAATTTGGGGTGTAGCCTTCTAAAGGGGAACTCACCTGTAACTACGGTAATGATGTTGCTGGTCGGAAGGTGAACACGCACAGATTTGAACGCATGTATGTTACTATGTTGGCGGTACTTTGTGGAGGTGAAATACAATAGAAACTATGGAACAATGTGGTGAGAATAAACGCAATCTAAACGACCTGATCACAGTTTGATTTTGTTGTAAGACAATTAACGCAAGTAGTAATGGTGCGTCAATTAAAGTGCCCGATTCAGCAGCACTCCAGGGCCTTTAAGTAAGTCTTATAGCCTCTATACCGCCCTTCACTGAGATATCATTTTAATAGAAGCGTGGGTCTTATCCTCCCTCTGAAGGCAGATTGAATGAGTGATTTGTCTCAACATCTTCTTTAAAGTCGCCTGCTCTTTCAAAAAAAAAAACAACAACAGGTAAACCCTTCCATATTTCCTGTTTTGTAAAGGCAGCACATTGTAAAAAAAAAAAAAAAAGTTGAGTGAACTTAAAAAGTGAGGTGACCAGCTGCAAACCATTTTAGAATAAACTAAACTTAGGGGTATTCTGGAATGATAGCCAGAGATATTTTCACCAACATGAGTTGTTACAGTTCAGACATGATTAGACCTGAATAGCTATCCTATCTTTGTTAAACTTAAGATTCTACTTTGAGTTACTATCTTAATTTAGGCACACACAACAGCAGAAGTCCTTAGTTAACTGCAGCCAGATACCTTTCTTATTTAAGTTAACTCCAATATATATATATGTTTTTTTTTTTACAGTGCAGTAAGTCCTCCTCTCCTTTATCCATCTTTTAAACTGTTCCCCACAAACTTCATTCTCTGCATGCAGGCTTTGCCTCTGTGTTCTAATTACTGTGGTGGAAGCAGCCATTGTAGCTCCATTTTTCAGGTAGCTGTCTGTTTGTATTTTCTATCATATTGAGAAGCCAAATGAGAGCATTATGAACCTGCTTTTGTGTGCTTTTGCATCCGCTGTGACCTAGTTGAGTGAACAGACATAGGTCCAGAAAACAGGCTCCAAACTCCCGTGTAGGTTTCTGAAAAATCGCTCCCAGATGGTGATTGTATGAACTCCGTGAAGCATGAATGGCATGCATGAGATTTTTTTATTTGCTCTACTTATAGAATTCCTGGCTGCTGTCAGATCAATGAAGGGATGGGACTATATTTAAGAAGCCAGACAAATTCTCTGAATTAAATTTTCAAGGCAGGGATCAGACAAAAGCCCATTTTACAGATTTCATTATGGTGTATCTGCGATTGCAAATTCACAGCACCCAACATTTCTCAATTTAACCTGAACTAATCTAAGCAAGAGAAAATGTGCTTCCATTTTTTCAACAAACAGTTCTCTCACAAATTAAAAATACTAAGTTATTATTTCATTTGTTTAAATGTTGTTGTTCTTCTGATGAAGACTGATGTGGAATACCACAAGCCATGATGTAGACCACTGCTGGTGAAATAATATGTAATTATAAAATATGCAAACTGGGTAACAACTTATTCACAGCCAAATTGAGCTTTTTGGAATAAGAGGCTAATAGTAGGCTATTAATATAATTCTAAAATATAATATGCACACAAATAAGATTTCCTGTGGGAAAATGACTTTTTTTTATTTTAAAAACCAGTGCATAACATTATTTCTGAGAAAAAAACAACTGAATCCGTTTGAGAAGAACATTTCTAAAGCTGTTGTTGTGAAACAATATATGTGATAAAGAAAAATAGGTTAAAAAATTCTAAATTAAAATTTTGTTAGATCCAAGTTAGATCCAAGTTGACAGAGGTAAAGATCCTGGATCAGCCTTGAGGTCCTTTCAAAATATAGTTAATTAGCATAAATACAAAGCTAGAAACGATTTTTTTTCTGATGTAACATACAATATTCAGGATATTAAAATAAAAAACAATAAATAGTATCGTTACTCTACTCATTTTATAAGATAACAACCAGTAATATCGTTTGGATTCTTAAAAAAAGAAGGATGAAAAGAAAATACATGGTTTTCACCCAGGTTTGCTTCTATTTTTATTTTCATATACAAGGCTGACTGCAATAAACCCCCCACACACCCCCTCTGATTACACTTACATCACACATTGACATGCAGAACTCAACACTCCTCTGAGTCTCGATCATGACAGTTTCTGTCCTGTTGGCTCAGCTTCTGCTGATTTTCCAAGTAGTCACACTACGTACTGAGCTAGTTTAGCAGTTATAATTCAAGATTCAAGATTCATTTAAGAAGATTCAAGATTCAAGAACTTTATTGTCACACCAGCTCACGACAAGCGTTAACAGGCACGAAATTAGGACTCAGGT
>JAOXYM010000009.1:11026797-11050144 GCA_028567055.1 Leptatherina wallacei
TGCTGTTTGCACCTGTTATCAATTGCGTGAGCAATGTTAGTAGATCGCCCGCAAATCATGGAAACACAACAGGCGCTAAATAATTGCGGCGCAATTTATTTAGCGGTCACTATTTGGAATCTTCATAAATTAGGGCCAGAGTGTTTTATAATTGCTCAATCTTGGACATATTTACAGATTCATGCACGGTATCTATCATTAATACCATCAGTATCAACATGAGCATCAATTTCTATCCATTTAGTTTGTTTACTTGAAATCTGGATCCATAGTTTTCCCTAACAAATAAGCTCATGTATGATCTTGTAAGCTACACCATGAGTTTGTTTCACTTTCTCTGTTGTCAGAATTCTTCCAGTTATGTCTTGATAATAAAACACGGAGCCTGAAAATGAACAAATGTTAGCTTGGACTAAAAGGAGCATCTCAGATTTTTTTTCCCCAAAGACCTTTGGACTACCTTTTATTAGTAATAAATAAAACATGTCTGCAAGGTCTAACTGAAAACCATGTGAGAAATACACAGGTAGTCTGTCTGGAGAATACACAGTGAGAAAGAGTTTCAGTCCCTGCCTTCCCTTTCCCATGCACCATCTCTGCCTTACAACAAATGCAGCATTTCCAGACACAAAAACCCATCTGATTATCTAATAGTCTTTGTGGAGGCATAAAAGTATAAACTGCCTGAGGACTGTTGTTTTTCACAGTTTCTGTTCAGTGGCTGGTGGGTCTTCAGGTGAATATTAGCAGCTTTCTTGCAGGTTTACAATACCCATCTTCTCTGCTGAGCTGAGGTCAATGCAAAAGAGTTTTAGAAATGATTCATACATAAAAAAAAAAACTCTTTTTGAGTTTGCCATTCTTAAAACCACTGCCTGAGGGGAAATGTGGGAGGCTCTTCTATGAATGGAAAGACAGCTATTTAGACTAAAAAGGTGATGTTTGGCAAAAAGCACAATATCCTGCAAAGAGCAGACATAGTGAGTTGTATGGAGGATGCTGTCAGAGGATGGCACTTTTCCTTCAAGTAGCTGATTATGTACCTTAAACTGAGCACAGACTGTTCAAAGACGAGCAAGTATACATGGGTTCTAGTTGAGATGGTTTACAAAGACACTAGTTAGTGTAATTTCAGATTTCTCCAGCCAGTGAAGCACACTTGGTCTTATTCCAACCAGCTTCAGGATGAACTTCAGAAAATGTTTGGATTATATCCAGATTCCAACCATCCAGCCTTGTGCTGCACTGGTTCCGTTTTTGCATATGGCTTATGACAGTTTTTTCTCACATCAAGTGGCATCACAAAAAGTTGATCTTTTTAAGTAAAGCTTCTTACTTGGGCCCCACAAATTCTTTTAAAGATGCCCTTATGTATCTTGCAGACTGAAAAGAATTGAAGTCATGAGCATTACCAAGCGGAGGCTTTTCACTGGCTTAGCAGGACTGTCAGCAGGAATTTTGAAAGTAATTTTTCATAGCGTGTTGTCCTTCTGCATGCATTATCTCACTGTTCCTTTAGGCTCATGAGATAAAAAGCACTTCTGCTTACATGAGCAAAAATGTTGTATACTTGTTGTTTAAAATCTTTGTGAAGCCCTGAAGTGATAAATAATCACAGTACCTGTACTTTTTTCACCAAATCCTCCAACTCACTTCCAGTTCAAACTTCTACCATACATTGAAAGCTTCAGGCCATCTTCAAAGTATGGGTTCTGTTTTCCATTTGCAAGCCTCTGTGATGTTTACAGCTGTCCAACATATCAGTAGCATACTTGCACTGGAAATGCTCCACTTTGCTGTAGAAGGATGCTGTAACGATGGAGGGTGCAGGACACAACACATAGCTTGCTACAAATTTTCCCAGTAAGTTGCAGTACTTGAACTAATCTCACATGGATTCAACTGGCCATTACAAAGATTTCCTTCCAGAGAACTAACCATTGAAGTCTTAGGCCATGTTTACATGACAACGCTGTGAGAGCAAGACGCAACGTTTGTGTTAAGATCTTGCCTCTCTTGTACACAGTGACGCAGTGTCGGGGGGTTTTCGGGTTGTCTGCAAAGTTTTGAGGACGGGCTCCAAATTTTTTTTGCTCCGCTGTGTGGCGCAGGGCCGTGTAAAGCCAAAGTGGAAGCTCTTGAATAGAACGACTTCACTGCCCTCTGGGCACTCTGCAAGCCACGTGAACAAAGCAACAACAATGGCAGATCACTGTGTTCTTCTTGTGCTGCTACATCTTTTCAAGTTATTTGGTCTCTTAAAACAAAACTTACTCATCATTCAACATGTATGTAATCAGTGAAGATGTTGTCTTCCAGTTTAACGAGGATGTAGTAGGAAATTGTTTAAAGTAAACAATGAGTATCGTTGCAAGGTTTCACTGCCATCTAAAGGCCTGGCATGCGAACTATATTGTATTCACTCAATTTCCAGAGTCGTGTCAACGGCGGTGGGATTAATTCTGCCGTCGTATAAATGCAGTATTTGGTAGCATCATTGTTGTGTAAACATGGCCTTAAATTTCCAATCTTCCTGAATCAGACATTTGTGTCCCCACATGCAGCACCAACGGTTGAAAAACAGTTTAGGATTGCGGTGCCCCTATGAAAATTGATTCAGTAAATCATCCTATTTTTTTCTGTTCTTTTGAAAACACCAATGCTTTGCCGGCATCTCTTATATTACTACTATAAAATATAGATCGAAAGATCTTTGGGAAAAACATATTGTAATTGTAAGTGTCCATGTTTATCTGACTGTATCTGCCTGGCTAACAAGTGACAGAAAATAAAGTTAAAAATAAATAAATAACCCCATGATGTAGCTTAAAGGCCATATAAACCTCTTATATACATCAACGTTTATCAAAGCAGAGTAAATGAGGTGTAAGGTATCTAACAGTGAATGCACTCTAAGATGAGTGTTACACCATATCTACACACTACCACAGCCAGATTTAAATTATGATGGGAGGAACTCAGGTGTTTGAAGTGAGATGGGGAATCCTCTCTAGTGCAGCACCAGATCTCCTTTGCTGATTGTTTGGTTTGAGGATGATGGAAAATAATCTCTGTGCAAAGAACAGTTAAAAGGCCTTCACAGGAAGATTAAGTCTATTAGGTGCAAATTGTCTAGAAAATACAGTTTACATTGCAGGCAAATTGATATATCCAATGAATATCAATGAGTCCAAACATACAGACATAAGCTTTCCTTGTTCCTTTTGTGACAACAAGGATGAAACTATTACATATCTTGTTTGATTCTGAGAGGACCAAAACATTTCTCAATAATTTAAATTTAAATTTCATTCATTAATTCATTTATCCAAATACAGTATTCCCATGCATTGTTTTACATCTAATTACATGGATGAAGAGAAGCATGATGAAGACAATGTCTTATTTTACATGCCCCTTTTAACATAGAAACAACAGGATTATGATGACCAAACAGCAATTTCTCATCCGTTTGATTCTTATTTCTGCCTCTGAAAGATTGTAAGGGGAAAACCCTGCCAACAACTATCTAGTGAACTTTTACTTTACAAATTAATTTTAAAAACAGCAAACAGCATCTTTCTGTACTTTTAAGATAGAAGTTGACTTTCTTCTCAGTTCTCTTCGCTTAGTCAAAAATAACCCCAAAAAACTTATTAAACATCATCTGTCCGACACACAGGATTACAAAGATTTTGCTTTGAATCCTCTTTTACTTATTTTGTTTTTTATGTTTACAATTTTTATGTTGTCTTTATATGTACATATGCTGTTATTGCTGTCCATTACAGTTTTTCCATTCAGTATATTGAATGTATTGTTTCATGTGTATGGTGCTCATACTGCTTCAAATTTTTTTTTTTTTTTAATTCAACTAAAGTTTCCTCAGTATTTTGTTTAGAACAAAAAGCCTTTTGTTAAGCCTGAGTGCAAACCATCTTAAATCTACTGTAGCAAAAAAAAAAAAAAGAACTAGCTACCCAGTTTGGTCCCACGAGGGCTGCAGTCCTGCAGGTTTTCAATTTTTTCTTGCTCCAACACACCTGACTCAAATTCAATGGATCCAACAGCCTATAAAGTTCTTCACAATGACTCAATAATTTGATTCAGGTGTGTTGGACCAAAGGAAGCATTGAAAACCTGCAGGGCTGTGGACCTTATGGAATCAAATTGAGTAGCCCTGAACTAGAAGATGATTGGACACAGCATCTGCTTATCAATTTTATCCCAAAAAAACTTCCACCAATCCTTCAACAAAGCTCCACAAATGGCATTAGTTAGCTCGTAGAGCTTTATTGTCATTATTCCAGAAACGCTTGTACAAGACGCTAATTCATTTTAGCTTTTGCATTCCTTTCCTAGAAATAAGGCCTGAAAGCTGGGCACCATGAATTTTCCTGAGTGTGCTCTTGTGAATCTCACTGGTATATAGTTGCCTCTTAAGGTGGAGAAAAGTAGGCCAGGCAGTCACTGAAGAAACTCAGGAAGACCCCATGGAGTTAGCAGTAATTAATGTCTTTGTTCACAAGCCTCTTTGAGTTTGAATTAATACATCAATTTTGTTTGCTTTTAGAGGTCACTAATTTTTTATGAGCTTATGTTGCAAAGTGTGTTATATGCAAATGACAGCCAAGCCTGCCATGGCCCTCGTGCTATTTCCATGACCCCCTCAACTAAACTGCAGCACTTCATTGACCTACAAATTTGCATTCCTTTTTAATTTGTTAATGTTGTTCCTCATGTTAGAAAAGTTTTAAAAAAAAAGGAGCAACAAACTGGTTTATAGTTTGCAGCTGCGCTTGGTTGTAGAGAAAAACCTATGATTGCATACAACAAACGTCTAGTATTGTACCAAATATATGACTCTCCTGTTGATATTACTTAGCTTTTTAGTAAGAAACTCGTAGGTTGGGGGAGTGAACAGACCAGTGCAGTCTTGTTGTGACCAGAAAACACTCACTCCATCACCTCTTACAAACCACTCGCAGCAACGTTAGGGTCAATGATGGAGGACAAGACAGAAATATTTGCTAACATGTTTCAAGAGTATAAATCCATGCACTATAACTTTTTAGTTACAAAAGAAATCCATAAACCAGTTTCCCAGCATTTATGATGCATTTTCTTCCACCACATTACACATGACTTTTATTCATGATTATATTTCTAGTGTTGCGAAAACTCCTCTAATGGGTTTCCTCCCTTGAATGGGCACATTTAAATCTTTGCTTTATCATCTTGACATGCAGATGTCTGAAATGGTTCTTTGTAGAAAAGAAAAGTAGAAATCTGCATCTCCTGAGTATTCTGTCTAAAAAGTACACTAATGGTGAAGCACAAAGATCTTAGGAGGGTAAACTGATTTCTTTTTTTGTTTCAATTAAAGACCAATTTCTTCGGTTCTCATGTATCACATGGAGGGGTAAGTTGGAGAGAGCATTACTGGATTTACAACAAAGCAAAAAAGGCTAAACATCCTCTGCAGGAAGAGAATTAGTTGACATCAGTAAAAAGCAAGAAAGTAATTTCACATTTCTGTGATGCTAAGCACATCTGCCAGGAGGCTTACTGTCAACATCTTCTCACACCAATAAGAAGTAGAGCAACCAAACTTGTTAATTATTTATCAAGCAACAACTGCAGACTACAGAAAATGCGAGAGCGAGAAAATCATCTTGAACTTGGGGGAAGACTTTGACTTATTTTGCTGAGCAAATCAGGAGGCCAATAATCAATCTGCTAAAAAAAAAAAAATCAAAACATGATGGTCAGGACACCAAGAGGAAGTGAGAAGAATGATGAACACTGTCAGAAGATTGATAAAGAACTCATTTTCACACAGGAAATAAAGAATAATAAGGAATCAGTTGTTCTTCTTACCTGTGAGTCTTTTCTTGAGCTGCCAGCAGCAAAGTTGATGAAAACTGAAAGAATCAAAAGAAATGACATTTTAGATTATTCCACAAACAAAGAACAAAAACCAAGAACTATTCTTTTTCTTTTCCCCGGGCTTAACACCGAGGTAGCAGAGCTAAATGAAAACATTTATTTATAAAAAATGAATTATAAATACTTGAAACATCATGCCAGCCACTGTTGGATCTTTGAGAGCAAAGATGGTTTTTCATCCAACCCAATTTGTAATTAAGCTCACAGAGTGTCCAGACCACAACATCTTTGCAGAGGTTTTTTTTTTTTTTAAATCAATACATCAAAACAGCTGCATTCCAGGTAATTAATTAATATATCAAGCATATATTTATCCTGACATCCATCAAATTTAAAATCAGCCTTAAATAGAGAGACAGTTAATTTTCCAGCCTTACTGGCTGGAGCAGCCATTAGAGGGCAAATAAGAGCTGGTTCCATTTAAAATACAGCAGATTATTTTTTTTCCCCAAGGAACAACCTGGCTAAAAATTCCCACTTTGTGGTGTAAGATCCAAAACAAAAATGCACAAAAAGTCCAATATGAATGTTCACACTTCACAGGCTGACACAGTCTCTGTGACTTTGCTTTTTAAAACCCAGTATGTGCAAATTTGGTCAGAAATGAACTTCATTCACCACAAGAAAGCCTTCTTTTTAAATTATTCAAGAGCTGTGCTTTTATCCAAAACACCTCCGAGTGCAAAGCCTGGAATAAAGCCACAAGCTCAGAACAAATGAACACTGTAATGAACCTAATTATTGCAATCATGAAAAACACCAAGAAACACAACTGGATGCAAGCCAAGTTGAAGGAAAAACATTTCTTCCGTTTGTCTCAACAAAACTTAATCTAAATCAAAAATAAAAACAGAAAAATAAGAAAATATCAAATACACAAATTAACATGAGGACCCCCCCCCCCCCCCTTTTTTTTATAAAGCTCAACCTTTCCCACGTAAAAACATTCTTTATTTGTTCCTGAATGATGCCGTTTCACACTGCTTCACAGTTATATGAGCCATTTTGTGATCTGGAAAGAGAGCAGCTGGTGATCCATTAAATAAACCAAATATGAATTAATTATACACAGAAAAAATACAGTGCATCTGCAGCATGAAACACCTAAAAAACTTAATTAAATCAACTGTGAATTTGAAGCAATTAAAATTCTTCTCATCGGAATAATAATACAATCAAATTTCCACCTGTGATAGTGCTGTAACAATAAGCAAGAAAAACAGCTTCTGGTTTGGAGATGCTCACATGTTGTAGAAACCTCAAATGTGGTTTTCAGTGTTTTAGAAGCATTTTCAACCCATTCACCATCTTCCCACCCTCTGCTATGGTTATGAGCAGTGGACACTAAGTGAAAGAATGAAACTGAAGACAAATTGCTAAAATGACCCTCCTCCAAATATGTCTGGGTCCACTATTAGGAATAGATTGAGAAGCTCAGTCACTCTGGAAAGGTTCAGAGTAGGGTCACTGCTCCCCCCCCCCCTCAATTGAAAGGAGCCAGCTGAGGTGGTCTGGGTATTTGGTTAGGCATGCCTTCTGGGCAACTCTCAGGGGAAGTGTTTTTAACGTGTTCCAGCAGGAAGATGCCTCAGGGCAGACCAAAGACCTGCTGGAGAAATTATATATCTGGGCTGGCTTGGGAACACCTCTGAGATCCCTGGAAAAGAAGGACAGGTCTCGAAATCTCTGCTCAAACTGTTGTACTGAAGACCCAATCTCAGACATGCATCAGAAATGTAACAAATTTCAATTATGCAATTTTCCTTTTTTTGAGAGGCAAATTTATTTAGGCCAAACATATCTGTATGTCATGCTCATTAATCTTACACGTCTTTTGAGGTTCATAAACAGAAAATCCTGAAATCGTGATCACTGTTGAGTGAGCGGAGTGACAACTTCATCATCTGGCCTCTCAGTTTCTGTCAGCATTAAAAATGCAACATTTGGCATGAAACGAGGCTTCCTGGAGGAATTCGTTCACTTTCACAATACATTCTGCTACATCTGCTCAAACTTCCCATCTTTTCATCGCTCACCCCAGAGTGGAAGGAGGGGGGGAAGGGGGGGGAGGGGGGGGAGGGGGGGAGCAACTCCCTACATTATGTCAGGACTGCTGATGGGAGCACCTCCATCTCATCGCCTTCTCATCCTGCATAATCAGGTCTGTTGTTTCCAGCCATGTTTTCAGTCGAGTCACGCTAAAGGGAATGCGGTTGCTTTGATCGTAGAAATTCGGAAAATCGCCTTAAATGATGAGAGCTGAGTGGTTTTGCTAAATATCTTTCAACAATGTGCTCAATTTACATTTAAATTGCAATAAAAGCATTTGTCCAGCGTAACTTGTCAGGAGTGAACAATGGGAGGGCATCAGATTGGGAAAGGAAAATGCTCATAGTTGGTACATATTTTATTTCAAAGTTCTACTAAAGAAGCATTTATTTCTAATTAGCTTTTCATCTTAAATGTAAAAGTCTTTTTTGCAATTAACAAAATGGTTTCCTTCTTTGACAGTTGGTCCTTGTCTTACTTAACGTTTTATTTAACCAGCATTTAATGAGCAGAGGGAGAGATAAAAAGAAGTGGAGACACCACAGTACTTTGAAGTAACTAAATCACATTAACAAAGCAGCTATGCAGGTGTATTATACCAACTTGAATGCAAATTAGCAGACAGCGGCAGCATTAAAAGAGCTTCTGCAATCACCATGTCCATGTGGGGTATTATAAAACAAAATAAGACAAGTAGAGACTCCCAAAGAGATTGAGCTGTGAAGAAACTGAAAAGAGCTGCAACAGTTAAACAAATAAATAGCATCAATCTGGCGAAACAATAACATCTAAAATCATTTTGGCTGCACACTACTGATATATATTGCACAGCTGTCATCCACAAACCTCTTCTGAGACCAATGAGCAAACAAGCTGAGGGCCATTAAATCTGGCTCTTACCCACCTTCTCTAAAACTGCAGAGAGCAGCCTCAGCCCTTGAGTTTACACAAGAATGCTGATGATGTGGCTGCTGAAGACAAGGAAACACTCGAGGACATCAAAAGAGACATAAGTGATCAGTGAAGATTTGAATTCCTCCAATGATAAAAATGAAAGGGTTTCATATTTTCATGTTTCTGTTTCAGGCATTGAAAAGGTTGAATGGCAACGTAATGTTTTGCAGACCAACAGTTGAACATCTGCCTTACAGTGATATAAAATGGAAATGCTAACATTTCAGGATGACATATTTCTTAATTATTTTATACTATTAACTGATGGTTGCTGATAAATCAACTTGTTTTTGTTTTGTTTCTTTACAGACTTTGGAAAAGATGCATAAAACTGTATATGCCTTTTGCTCCACACACGTGCTGGCATTTATAAAGAATTTGTGGGGAGAATATGCAGATCTAACGCGTGTGGTAGAAATGGAAGGAGAGGTAACATAACTTAAGATAAAACAAAAAAAAAAGATGTATCTTGATCAGTTGTGATTTTTTTCTTTTGTTTTTGTTGCCTTATCATTAATTCTAATCATGTTTTTCCCCCTGGGTGCTACAAATAACTGCAGCTCAGTGCTATGGTTGTGCCTAAAGATGGATATAGAAGAAAGAGATTTTCAAAAGAAAATGAGTATTTAAAGATTGTGCTGATTTCTCATAACCTGCTGCTTCTTAGAGCGATTTACCACCCTACATACTATGATCCATCTGTGCTTCCATCATGATCAGGTCTAAACAAGACAGTAGCTATATTGTACAGGCTGTGTTGATCTTCTGCAGGTAAAGCAGAGGCTGTATGTCCTCCCTCCATAGCTTCAATGATGTCTTTGTGCGAGCTGGTGTACATTTTTTTAATTTGCAATCTGACCATTGTGATGAGAGTGTACGATTTCTCTGTGCTCCGTCCTTGAATCAGTACTGTGACAAAACTATGGAAGATACAAATCCTTTTTCATGTTCACATTCTGTCCTTTGAATTGGGAAAATGACGCAATTCTCCTCATCCACGTGTACAAATTATGCTTTGCAGAAAAAACACGATCTCTAACTCTTTTTGGCAGTTTAGTTTTTACCTGCATGGCAGCTCAACCTCCTGGTCAGAAATAAAACTTGTAAAAATTGCAATTAGACCTCCAGATCTCTGTATATTGCAAAATTTTAACTGTGCCATTTTCTTTTTAATCTCTGCAGGGTCCTTCACGCTGTGTTATTTTTGTTCTGGTCATGATAACGGATCTGAGACCACCATATATAACTCATTCAATTTTCTCTGCTTTGCTAACAAGTTTCTGTAAAACTGCTCTTCCTCCATGCTGTTGTTTTTTATTGTCACACCTGTTTACTTGAGATGCAAATGATGTTTTGATAAGCAAATGTCAAATTAGGGGAAGTTTCTGCATTCATCATGGAGAGTAGAAACCAGGTTTGAGCTGAAATTTATAAAAGAAAATACTATGTGCGTAATATTTTATAAATTTGGTGAAATATGCACATTTCTGCCTTTGTATATACACACCCTTTTAGTCATGACACTACATAGAATATGGCCCTTGGTGTCTAGGAAAGTGGGACAACACCCTTTCATGACCCTTTGAGCTTATATTTCCTGTTCACTGTGCTGTAAAATCAAACATTTCGATAGTAAATATTTGAAAAGACCTTTTTCATCTCAACTTCATTCTCCTGCCTCCCCAAAAAATCTTTTTGTACTGTGCAGTCAGAAAAAAGACAATGCAGTGATTTGGGATGTTATATTGAGTTGTTGATCCATGGTGCATTAAAAAAAGAAAAGCTAATCCAGCTTGAACATATTTTACTGTTGTGTAAAAGTTCCACGTTGCTAGCATTCTGCATGGACATACTCTTTGTTAACAGAGACAAGAAAATCTCTTTTCATTAAACGGAGCTTCTCAAAGTGCTGGCAAAGATGGCACACAGTTTGTGCCACATGCTGTTCTAATAATGTATTTGATTTGTACTTTTGAGAACTGCTCTGCAAAGTGTTATGCATACAAGAGGCAGAGGCTTCATCTGGAAACGTGTCACATAAAATTTAAAGTTTGTGTTGCAGCTCACGCATCGCTGGCAGCCATGGGGTTCATACTAGCAATTCTCAATCTTGTCAGAACTGTGGAGCAAGCTTGAAGTGATGTGGGTTTTTACATACGTGCAGGCTAAAGTAAACACAAAGAGAAGCACGGGAGGACATTTTGAAAGATGCAATACAATTTTATCAACTGAGACCTTTAATAGGCCATAATTCAAGAACACTAACTACACTCTTAAGTACATGAATTTATGTATTATTTGTCAAAAAAGACGCACTCTAAACTGCAAAAGAAGTGCAGTTAAAGGACAAATTCACAGGAATTTGTGTAAAGTGTAAAGCAGACCAGCTGTCATTCTAATTATTTATTCATTTTTTATTTAACCTTCATTTTACCAGGCAGATGCTTGAGATCAAAACATCTTTTACGAGCACAGCTTGGCCAAAGTGGCAGCAGCAACACAAATGAGAGGGTTTTACACAGAAAAACATCTCATTCAATACCCAACGATATCAAAACACATATTAAGACATTAAAACAATATTAAAACAAAGACCATTCACCGTGTCAAAGCGTATCATGCAGCAAAGCACCTGCACAATCCCATATCTCCCATCAACATGTCTGTGATGGCCTTAATCTTTAATATACCTGTGCAAATAAGCTTCTTTTCAAATAAGACTATAAGAAATACACTGCAACTCAACTTATTGAATTTATTTCTTCTTCTTCTTCTGAATGCCTCTGCCTGGCCAAATAATGTTTATAGTTAATGGAAAATCTAATTTAGAATTTGAACTCGGTGTTAAACATCCCATTTCACAGAGTATGACATTTAACATCCCAATAACAATATTCACCGCAGTTATCTAGATTTCCAAGATATCAGCTGGGAACAGAGAGAATTAACCGTCTTATCAGAGAAATTCTTTGCCTCATTTTATCACTGCAGACATTTGACCCACAGAATGGGCAGCATAAGTGTATTAATGGTGGCTACTTTCCACTTAGGGAGGGTCTTGCTGTTATGCATGTTACTTTCATGACTTACTGGGATGCTTAATGTGCTTTCACCTCTCTAACAAGTTGATATGTCTACTCTAAAAATGATCTATAAACTGGAAAGGTGTTTATAATAACTGATGATAAAATGAACTGCCAGTGGCAGCTCCATTTCACTGAGTTTCACACTGTCCAAGCTGGCCTAAGTACCTACAGCCATATATTCTTTAGGAAGAGATATGTCACAGCAGACAGTTTTAAATTGTCTAGTAGTGAGATCATCTTGTTACATCTTCCATCCAGCACTTAGCTGTTTATTGATTGATTCCTAATTGGTGTTTCAATTAAACAACTAAGACTTCTAAATGCCCATTTGTCCCTTAGCTAAAAGCTGTTAAATCAGTTTAGTGTGGAAAAGGCCAGCTCAGAGCCAGAGCAGCAGCTGAACTGCAAAGTTCTCCTGAATCCATGACCTGTTCACCCTGTGACCCAGCTGGCAGAGAAAACTCAACATTAATCAGACTGAACAAGAACAGGGTGTTCAAGGCACTCCTCTTGGAAAGTGAAGGGGGGAAAAAAAATCCTTTATACGTGTCAAAATAAAGCTGGGATGCTACCTGCATGTATTAGTAGAAACAGATTTCTTCAGGGTGCTTTTCACAGCAAGCAATATTCCCTTTTTTGGGAGATAAGGGAGAACACACAAACACAGGAAAGCCTCAGCTAAAATCTGAGCCGGTGAGACAACCGTCACATCACCGTGCCAGAAGATTACTGTCAGACTCAGTAGTTACGTGCTTCCTAGCTGATCACATCACAAGTGGACAGCACTAAATACAAGTGCGAGCACACTCAGGACACATTCAGAGACAAGGGTCTGGGACGCTCGCAGAAACAGAATACAAATGCACCACAGGCTGCAATAGGGAACCATCCACACAACTGGTGTATACTACAGATGTCCATGGCATCATGATGTGTATGAAAATCTTAAAAGTGCATAGAGGTGCATTATAGAGCACTTAGAACATTTAGCTGGTTTGATTTACAAGAAACACAACAAATGATAAACCAGAATTATAGGCTTGTTTTTATTATTTCTTCTTCTTTTAGAAACTAGGACCATGAAGTAAAAAAAAAAATGCTTCGCAAATTGCTTTTTATGGAAGGAAATGATTTATCTAAATATAGAAAATTCAATCAAAAGTGGTCATACTTAATTGCTTATGAGGATACGTTCGTACAGACACACTCAGAGGTGTCTACCTGTGATCGGTTTACCTAGCACCTATCTTATTAACAGGTCTGAACAGGGCCAAAGTAAGTGGAAAAACCTAAGCATGAAAATATATTTACAAGATGTAACGTTAAATGTAAAATATGACCCCACCCCCAGTTCACATACGGCTTCAATCTCCTATACCATCTGATCTAGTCTTGTGTTTACTTTTCTCTTTTTTCCCATGGCTATTCCTGAATAAATCCTCTTTTGTGCCAGCATTTTTATTGCAAGGTGTTCAAATGATCTTTTTAAACACATGTGCATCAGCAGTGCTTTTGATGCTTTTTTTTTCAAATATAAGATGAAAGCGAAGTCTTGGAAATTATCCTATTTTAGTCAAACCTAAAACCATTTTCATGAATGAGGCTTCTAATAAGGAGAGCACTGAACTGAGAAGAATAAAACTAGATGGCTTAATAGAATCTGCATAATACATGAGACCAGTTTCTTGATTTAGTCTTGTATAAACTGAAGTCTGCATTTGTACATTATTAAATACTTCTTAATGGTTGATTAGATGACTGTCTTTATTATTTTTGGTAGGGAGGCCGTTTGACACTCACCTGTTTCACAGTTTAGTGGCTCATCTCATTTCTTCCAGGACATGTGACCATATGGGTCAGAATAAACACTGCTGTCTGAAAGATGTCTTCTGTGGCCCAGCTCTCTCTCTCTCCTCACCACCATTGCTTACATCAAACTCTCAATCTTTTTTATTGTCTTTGAATTCAGCTGTCTTACAGTAGGGTAGTGATAGTTTTTTTGGAGATAAATGGCCATCTGTCAGTCAAATTCTGATGTTAAAAGAGCAACAGCCTCTGAGATCTTGTCTATAAAGAAAATGACATCAAGCAACTAAAAACCTTTTCTTAAAAAAAAAAAAAAGACTTCAAAATAAATTGTGTAAATAAACATTATTCATCATCAGATAATGCACAAAGATCTGCAGACTTAGTGGAGCTATCACTGGTTCCACAATTGAAATGCAGTTCATGCAAATTCGGACTGTTCTGTAGCGTCAAATTTGGAGGCGCTGGTCTTCATCAGCGGTTTCCCTCGGCTGCAAACCATCAGAAATAACGGCCTGTTGAAACTTCATGGACAACATTTGTGAAATACAGCAGACGGGGTACCTTAATGTCACCAAACTGGTCACTCTCCTAACCTCAGTCGAGCTGCGACTAGGTATATTACAAATGAGGCGAGCAGACACAGCCTTGTCAGAGTGTGACAGCCATACGTGCTTGACTCGGTGCCAAACACATAAACACAGTTTTAGTTTGTGCACAGGATCAATGGCAGCAGAGACCATGGCACCACATATTACCCAGAATGCATTTTACTATTGACACATCTACAAACTTAAATAGTTGCTGGTAAACACAGTATGTGTGTTAAAGCCAACCTAGAAGGCTGCCTTTCATCCTCATCCAGTCAGGATGAAACTGAGATAAGCCTCAATTTCTTGACCTCTTGCCAAGAATTAAGGATGAAAGAAATAACATGTCCTGAATGACATGTGGCAACTTTTTCTGCATTACCAGTAGACTGGGGGGGTCCAAAGAGCAAGCTAATCAGGTGTAAAGTGAGCACAGGAGTGTGACAAAGTGGAGGTTAAAAACTAATTATCCATGGTAGATTTCAATTAATAAGAAATCAGTGTGACCAGTGATAATTTACTGCAGCAGTCTAATACAAGACAGTATGTTATTGTCTTGAAGCATTCTTATGTTTTCTTTCCATTTAGAACATGGGCTATATCAACAACCTTGTCCATGGTGACTTTTTTTCTTACATATGACAATTTCCAATCCAGTAAGGGAGGCACACTCTCCTGTCTGGGCTCAGCATTTATCCCTTTCTGCTCAAATGGTCCTCCACATGGTGCACTGGGTAGGAGGGATACTCAATAAGTGCAAATAACTCCATAACTGCACATTGAGAGCTTACATTCCCCACAATGAGGGCTCACTCAATATATTCTATCCAAAATATACACGATCATACTGCTTTGTCGCGGAAAACCATGCATTCCATTCCTAAATATAAAATTATCAAAATTTTTGCCAGAGCTTTGTTCTATAGCTAAGCAATGCACTCACGCGCAGCAGGAAGAAAAATGTAACCCATGCTCAGTTTATGAGTCTGCAAATTACATGAGTTTCTTTCCACCCTTATAGAATAAAAAGAGAGAAATAAACGCGATGCGACGTGTAATTTTGGGACTTTTTGTTGCACGTCTTGAGTAACAAACAGTAACTTGGAGCTTCTGGGAGATCCAGCCGGAGCTGCGTCGATGTGTCAGGAAGAAGCAACACGGTTTGTCACGATAAGGGGACACTTTCCAAAACAAATAGCCTACCTTTATTTAAACTCGAGAGAGCTTTCAAACCTTCCCCAGTGATTTACCATAATGAGCTTACAATCACTGGTCCGCACAAACATGTACGACTACCGCTGAGTGCAAATCGCCTGTAAAAACTCCTCAGGAAGTTGAAGCGGATCATGGCTTCGCACTTCTCCAACTGTTATGAAAATACAATCAGGTCCTTTCCCCGCTGGAAACACTTTCCAGCTTCTTTTACAAACGCTGAAACAACACAAACTGCTCACTGTTACGAGTGTCATTAGGTCCCCTCAGCTGCCTGCTCCGAGCACCCTGACATGAGGATCAGAAAGTAAAGTGAGGACTTACGGAAGGAGAGGAAAATCACACAGCCTGCCACTTTGTGTCCGATGTGTTGGCTGTTCGTCAGCATCCTGGGAGAGTCCTGTTTGTAGGTGGGGGAGAAAGCTCCCAGTGCATGGGCTTTCTGACAATGTTTTAAAAACCAACAACGGGGTTATTCCTTATCACAGTTTGACGGAAAACGGGGAGTGGGTTTGTGCTGTGGCAGCCGGCATCCCCCGCTTTCTGTACAAGGAGCAGGGACGCGCTCTGCTGGCGGGATGGATTCAGCTGACAGAGGGACTGGCCAGATGGAGGGAAATAAATAAATAAAAAACACCAAGTCAAAGCTTTCTCCTGCTGCCTTCAGGTGCTCTTCCGAGCACTATTCGTGTAAATACCTTAATTAACCATCTGAAGTAATAATGGCAAAATGATCAGTGAAGGCATATATTCATGTAGCATATAGGCCTACTTTATTTATTTATTTATTTACTTTTTTTAAAACATAGTTTTCACAGACCCATTCTTAGAATTTAAGAAATGGCTATTGGAGTGGGGACTCATACTTATATATTTATTCTACGTTGTTTTGTAGCTAATTAGGGAGATAAAACTTTGCAAGATGCAGGAATATATAACCTATAGCCTATAAAACCACTTTGACATTAACCATTGGTTTGTGGGTGGATCCCATTTGCAGTGGCATGCTCTTGATGGAAATGCCAAGCTGAAAGCTGTCTCAAGTTCTATTTGCATTTCGTAAGGTCAGTGAAACCTCATAAATCCCATCCTTAAAATCCAAGATGGCTGCTTCCACTACAAAACAGAGCTTTCAGTTGTACAGACAACTCATGCTTTGGTGTAATTTAGTTTCATAAAATTAGCTGTGGACTTTGTTTTAGTGTTTGTAGACCCATATCACTGCTTTGCTGTTAGTTTTTGGACTCATCTTGCTGGTTTTACGATTTGCTACAAGAATGCATATTTCCATCTGATTAAGACAACCTATCCCTTTTGCATTTCACTATTAACTGGTTTTTGTTTGTTTGTTTTTTGTCCTTCAAATAAATGAATAGACTCGTTGCATGACCGAAAAAAAAACATGAAGATATGTCATTTAGACCCATTGTGATATGGGATATTTCCCACCTTTCATTAAAAGATTCAAGATATTTTTATTGTCATATAGCTTACCACATAATAACGTGGTGTTTTGTTGATCTGTTATGTGTAGTGGAGATATTTTTAATCTGTAACTTTTTTTTTGGGGGGGGGGGGGGGGTTTACATGTCAGTAAGGTTACTGGACTATGCTATTAAGTAGCCTATGCATACATGATGCTAACATTTCAAGGCTTTGCTACAATCAAGTTTTCTTTTGCTGGGTGCCACTGTATAATTAAATGAAATGTTTTGCTGGTTAATCTATGAGCAATGTGGATCATTTTACATATTAAAGGTAGGGTAGGAGAGGTTTTCCAGGAGCATTTTTAACTATATTGCTTAAAATTACCTTCACACTCCATTTGCAGCCAATTAATTAAATGGTCTAGCAAAAAAATTAAATATTTTAGTCAACTGTGGAACAGACATGACTGAAACAACACTTGAAGGTGAAATGTCAAATCATTCATGTTAAATTAACATTGACGTTAACCCTTCAGTCCCACCAATGACTGTAAAAGATATGGATGAACCTTAAGACACGTGACTCGTAGGTTTCTGAAGAGCTGAATTGAGGCTCAGTTGACCGTTTCCACCTTCTCCATCTTGGCAGCGTCACAAGTTTCGTCACTCCCGGAAAATAAAAATGGACAAGGAGGTGCTACTGAGAGGGGGGCTGTGAGCATGGGGAGGGATGACACCCATCACACTCTGAGCTGCCTGTAGCTAAGGGCTAACAAAGCTAACCCGGAGTTTACGGGAGCTAACCAGCTAACGAAAGTAGGCAAGCTAAAGTTAAGGCACGCTTTTAGCTGGCTAAAAACTGCGGTTGTGCTACCCTCTGCCTCCTAGCTGCCGGATATGTGGCACCTGTCAATCAAAAGGACACGCCCCTAATTATGAAGACTTTCAAGATTAAATAATATCTAAATGGATGAATTATAAATAAATTCACTCCCCCCACAGTCGTCATGATGGTAAACTTGACCCATTATACAAAATGTTTTTTTGTACCAGGCTGTAAACATGTTTATTTCTGCTGTGAAGCCTTTTTAACATGGGAGTCTATGAGGATTTACTCCCTTTTGGAGCCAGGCCCTAGTGGATGAGGGGTAAACTGCAATTTTTCGCCTGACATCCTATTCCACCAGGAATTAGAGTAGAGTAGAGCATCTCTGCCGTGGCTGGATTCTCTGGTAGTTAGTGCATTTTATACTGGAATTGTCAGGATTTTAAGTCTCCCCAGGAGTCACCCCCTTACATCTATTCATTTAATCATCCCACTAAATGACCTGTTGTTTTTCACATCAGACACTCTGCCAAGGCTTCTGATTCTGCTTCTGATTCCGACTGCACAGGATTTTGTGCAAATGGGTCAGAAACAGCACCTGTGGCCGAAATATGTAGAAATTTCTATTCTTTACATAAATATTAAATCTAGCTTAAATGAAAATCCATGTAGTTTTAGGAAAAGTCAGGGAGCAGCAAGGCCTCATGATTTCATTCGAGTTAATGAATATGCAAATGTAGAAACTGTCTTGGTCGAGCAATTAATGTTTACAAAATATAACAAAGATATATTCACCACTACAGATTTGAACTGAAGGTAGAATAAAAAAAAAGGCCATTACTGTGAGGTGCAGAGTCACTAGAGTTACTGTGCCATTAGACAGCTGGTATGTTGTTATTGAATAAATAATTTTAATAATTGTAAATAATTATAAATGAAATTTTTAAGTTGGGATAATGTTCTTTTTTTGGGGGGGTGGGGGTCACAAGGCCCTCTCCCACAGTTTCAAAACATCCTGGAGGAAACCGTGCAGTGTAATAACATGTTTATGTGTATAATAGCTGCACTGCTCATATGCATTTTGCTTGCAGAATTTTGGCAAACATCAGCATGTCAACACACTGATTTCACCAAAGGCATTTAGATTTGGCATATGAGTTCAAATGTGTTTCCCATAAGCTTTTATTGGTTGTGAATTAGATAACTGTAAAGAGAAAAGGTTTTTTTGGCCACGTAATGAGGCTGAGAGCTTGTAGAAATAAGTCAAAGTGTTAAAGCAATATAGCTTGATTTTGCCTTTAAATGGCATAAATTAAATTTAATGAAATGGCAAAAATTTACGTGTCACATGAAGAGAAACATTCTCACAGATGCACTTTGACAGATCAGTTCAGCTTTGTGACTGAAAACACAGCTAGAAACAAGCACATGAAAGCCGTCTTACAATGGATCTTTTTCTCCACGGACAGAAGATAAAGAGCTAATTTGTGGACAGTGAGAGTTACTTGACTTTGTGTGGTTCATGACTGCTGACACTAGACAGTGTTTCTCAAATAGGGGTACATGTACCTCCTGGGGTACTTGGAGACACTCCAGGGGTTGTGTTAGAAAATGAAAAAAAAAAGGGGACAACTTGTAATATTCTTTATATCTTTGTACCTTAATAGACCTGACTTAAGTTTATAGGTGAGTGAATTCAGGTGGTCAGAATTACTACACAGATGTGGAAATGTACATATATGAACAGTTAAGATAACTCCTAGTTCAGTCAGACAACTCACAAGTTGATGGATAAAAGCTATATCGTGCATTGTAGTTTGGCACTTTGGATCTGATTCCATCACTCCTTGTGAATGCATATTTTTTAATAAATGAAATTAGTGAATGCTGAACAATATTTTCTCTGTTAATCAGAGCCCACAGGTGGATGCTGGGGTGACAGAGGGGCTCAAAATAAAAGCAGACATCATGGCAGCAGCAGCGTAAGTAGCAAACAGCAAGGGAGGAAGTGTGCAGCTTTAATAGACCGTCCAAATTGGATAGGTGTGTTTGATATGTAGCATGAACGTTTCATGCAGATCACATGGGATGCCACATGGCAGCTTGAGGCGTCTGCCTGAACTAGCTTGCAGGATACTGTATTCTCAATTCTAGATACCTTTGATTAAATGTCATGTGATTTTGTAGATCCATTGTAGTTTGTAAGTTGTATTGCACATGTAAATGAGTCAATGTATGTGTAAATATGTAAAAAAGGAAAAAGAAAAAATATAAATAAAATGAAGAGTTAAATAGAAATAAGTTTTAAAAAAGAAATCGAGATAAATGAGAAAGTATGTAATAAAATATCAAATATATTTAATATATTTAAATTTCATAAATCAACAAAAAAAAATATTGTTGAATCGGCACTTCTTTTCACCAGAAAAAATTGTTTATTAAATGTATACATGGATGCCACTAGATTAAGGGGTTAGGGGCTGAAATTTCATCCTACAGGGGTGAAAAGTTTTAGAACCACAGCACTAGCCACATGCTACTCAGCTCAGTTTCAGTGGAGCAGCTTCCCTGTCCTCCAATATTAATGATAACAACACAAACATTATTTTTTTAAATATAAAAAAATGTCAAATAAACCTAAATGTGACTAAGACATGGTATTTTATTATTTGGATTATTTCTGTCTCTATTCTGAGATGACCTTTCTTTCTGCCCCCATTGTATTTGCTCATATTTACTGAGCATTTCTGAATAATTCAGTGTTCCTGCAACTCTGAATGTGAATGTATGTGTCTGTGTGTGAGTGTAATTAGGTTCTAAAGCGGGCAAGTGCTAATAGTTATTGTTATCAAAAAATAAATGAGATGTGAAAAACCTCCCTTAGAGTAATTATTATTGGGTGACATTAAATTGCACAGAGGGATAGAGAGTGTTCAAGTTTGTGTGTCCGTGTGCGTGCATATTGCACAGGTTAGCAAAGGATGATGAATTGCAGGTTTTCCAGATCTCCATGGATATCATTTCCTTGAACGGTTGGCCCAGCAAAAAATAAATACCATGGTGACAATATATTTGGTGGACTGTGCAAAAAGCAGTTAATACACACACACTATTCACCACATCTCACTCCCCTTTTTTTATGCCACATCACTCCTTATTTTGCTTTCCACATACATGTCTATCTTTGCTTTTATGTAGTTTCACTTTAGTATTCCTGCAGTCACCAACTAGACATTTTCTTACATTCTTTCAACTTCACCTTCAACAGCTAAAATACCCTGAAATATCTAAACCAAGGACACATTTGTATCTGTAATGTTTTATTTATAAATAAAAAGCCAGACACTTTTAAAAATGTTCAAGACTTTATTCATGTTGCAATATATTGCAAAATCTTCTTGAGAAGGTTAATTAAGTGCACCAATATTCCATTATATCCATTTAAAAACAACAACAAAAACAATAACAACTAAAAAACAAGTTCCTATGTGATTAAGAACAATTGTCCTTGAATTTTTAAGAAAATCTTATATACAAATTCTATCATATTTTCACTAAGCTCTCAAAAGACAGAATTGATTGGTGACCTTCACTAATTATATTTTTGGCATCTGATGTAGATAGAGCAGAACCTAAACAATAAGCTAAATATTGTTTAAAAGTGCAGATGAACTGCAGAGTAAAAGTCATTTTCTGTGCCTTAATGAGAGACCCCTTTCAAATACAAGCAGTCATGTGATCCACCGTAAAGATAAAAGCTTGATGTATTGTATCTTTAAGAACAATTACATCCTCATTTGATTTTTTCAGGTTCAGGTACAAAAATCTTTGAGCAATTTCTAAATATCCTTTTACACACTAAGTTGGTTTTTCCACGGGATTGGGTAGAAGATGCAACCCAAGTCAGTGTGGATAACAGCATTTCCTACAGTAAGCCTCAGTTTATAATATAGTGCATCAAAAACATGTCAAGTCATGTTCTGTGTTAATACCATTCTTGCCATGTGTTTCATGGCATTCACTTTGAAATGATAAGAGTCCATTAACCATTTGGCAAGTATGATATATACAAAAAGCAATAAATGCTAATCTAAAACATGATTCATGTACCAGCCATAGTTTTCTTTTTTTACATACTGTCAGAAAAAGCAGGGACCTGTAACTGGATGAGTGATAAATGTGGAGACAGCATGTTAAGGTCAATGGGGTTACCTCATCCTTGTGAAATGTTCTAATCTGAAAGTATAGCTCGTTGTCTCCCCAGAATTAGTATATGACATACATGGCTAACATAAACAGTAAATAATTCTTGTGTCCTATCAGGTCTTCAGAAACCTGGTATGATTTCTATTTGTGGTGCTTATAAGTTTTATCATGGGCCCAATTCTCTGATCGTTCTACTTCATCCCAGACATTATTCGTGCTATTATTCACTCTGTTTTCTCTTACTTTGATCTGACTTTATCGCACTGGATATCGCAATGACCCAGTTTCTCAATTTTGATCAATACAGTCTCATCTTATTCAGTTGACTCCGCTTCTCCTGTGTGGCTTATGAAAGGATCAATACCAGCGAGAGAGTTCAGGTGGTTCACTGGCATTCAGTGGCGCTACAGGCTCAAAGCCTTTTAGAGCGCAGTGGTTCGATCACGTCAGGTTGCCTGACAGTTTCATCACAGGGTCTGAAATGCAGAAAAGGAGATACTCTAAATATAAACCAGTATCTTTTTAAGCTGAAACTGGTGTGGAACTGGCACTGCTTATACAGAAGTCTGCTGTTTAAATGGTTGTAATCCAGTAGCAGCCAGTTTCATATTCCTTTGGCTGAAATGCACTAATCCTCCTCATTGTCAGTGTCACAGATGGATGTCAGAGGAAGTACAGTTCAGTTTAACATTGGCAGGAAGAAGAGACAGAAAGTGAAGCAGCTCAGATAATTATTTTTGAAATGATGCAGCTCACCTTTAGTTCCCCTCTATCAGCCTCAGTCTTGTCAGGATTGATGGCTTCAGAAAGATGTAATTTTTCACACAGAGTGTCATCATCTGGCATACTGAGAGGATCAACCAGAACCTCATAAGGGACATCAGGATGCATCCAGGATGAGGGGATGTGGACGCTCCAGATGTCAGACTGTCCAAAGGTCCCTGTGGATAGACACCTGCTTTTTAATAGATTTACCAAAGTCTGTTGTCAAGGTGCTGAACAGAGGAGATACAGTAAAAACTGTGGCTATTTTAAATGTCAGATTATTGAATTCAGTTGAAATAATTTCTGGAAAAAATTATTTGATCTTAATTTTCCTAGTTTTATAAATGCTTTGGATTTTGGTTTACTTTTTCCTATATGCTGTAAGCTGGTAAAACTAAGGATCAATCCATCCATCCATCCATCCATCCATCCATCCATCCATCCATCCATCCATCCATCCATCCATCCATCCATCCA
>JAOXYM010000009.1:11052041-11065920 GCA_028567055.1 Leptatherina wallacei
CATCCATCCATCCATCCATCCATCCATCCATCCATCCATCCATCCATCCATCCATCCATCCATCCATCCATTTCCTATACCCTCTGCGACATGCAAATTGTGCCCAGGCTGGTGTACTATTCATATATTTTGTCATTAGATCACATTGGACTTAAGGGAGCATCCAGACGACTTCAACCTAAATTGTACACCTCTTTGGCTAATGGCCATTATTATTGTCTAGAATAAAGGGACTGGCACACAAAATGACACCTACCAATGAATTCTCCCTGAGCACTCCAAAGGCGCACAGTGTGGTCGGTGGATGAGGTAAGCACCACTTGATCACTGTCAACAAAATGCAGGCTGGAGCAGAATAAAGAGACATGTAATGAAACATAAGAAGGCATTTTTTGGCAGAACACTCTTCATCATCCACTCTGTCTGTACGTCTGATGCCAGATGCACCTCAGGCAGCTGCTCACCTTGTCTTCCCACACACAGTCATACTACACTCTGTCTGCAGCAGCAGACTGAAGATATTCTACTGCTGCTGACACCTCAGGGACGTGGAATCTTAGGAATGCAATTAACTTAAAGGTAAGGACACAAGAGGTCTGCTTGCTATTCGACTGCAGACATCTGACAGTTGCTAGCATCACAAGAGTGATTTGAGGTTGATAAAAAGGAACGTATTTTACTCACCCGGTAATTGTGCTGGTGTGAGCACGCCAGAAGGTTTCAGCTGAATGAATGTAAAAATAAAAATTTAGAAAAGAAAAAAAGAGAAACTCTAAAAACATTCTCAGAATCAATATATCTTCATGTCTTCACTGCAGGTTCAATCAAAGTCAAACAGTGTGAAAAAATGTAAGCTGACCTGTGGGTGATTTCTTCTCAGGGTCAAACTTCTCAATGTTGTAAACATAGATGTAACCAATTCTATCAGCCGTGTACAGCAGCGTGTCCTTGTCTGCTTTAGCCAGTTTGATTACTTTTTGTTGGAATTTAGACTGAATTAGAGAAATAACAACAAAAAAAACATTATTTTCATTTTTTGGTACCAGCTCTGTTTCAGCTCAAATAAACAGAATAAAAGGGACAAAAATCAAACAGAAATATAAAACTATTATCTCCCCTGTGGTGATGAAATATTAACTTCACTGCAGAGAGATATTCCACAAACAATCTGACACATACAATAATGAATACATACAATATATTTATGATTACAAAAAAGAGCAAACAATAGAAAGAATTCTGACATGAACCCCTGCTGGTAGGTAACTAAATACACGGGGGTTATAAATAGCTAAGCTAGTGTTTAATCTTAGAGTGCTTCCATTGTTTGTATGCTCTAGAAATACTATTTCTGCTGCCTTTGGATAATATGTTTAATTTCAGCCCGGAGGATAGTTGGCTGAATGAATCTTTGGTTATGAGAGACGGGTGAATATGAATGTTTTCATGTTCACCTATCTCTCATAACCAAAGGTTCATGATTTGCATTGCCTAGCTGCAAGGAAGGTGTCTACTTTTTTCTTAAAAAGAACTTCAACTGAGTAAAGAAGCAGTACATTATTAATTATCTTGTTCTTTATTCAGCAATTTTGGAAATAAGAGAGGAAAAAGCATATTCCTGGATAGCCAAGAGGGAAACGTGACATGTAAAACGCAAAGAAAATAAATATAAAATATCTCACTGCTTTGAAGTTGCTCACAAGTTTTCCTCCACTGAGCACATTCCAGAGATTCACACAACCTATAAATTAGGGAATAAATAAATAATTCTTCTATAAAAGATACTCTAGAAGGTTGTAAAGACAGTTGTGAGCTGAAATTACCGATGTTCCTTAAACTAACCTCTAATACCAGATGACAGGAGAGGTGTTGTTGAGGAGAACTGCTGCAGTTTTGGATTGTTCAGGAAAATTATGCTTGGAACACTTGTATCCAGTCCTGTGTTAGAAAAAAAAGCAAGATAAATCCAGTGCTTTTATGGCATCACATAATCACAGAGGAGTTGGCTAAATGTATTATTCATTCATTTTGAGGCTCCAAAAGGACCTTCAACATTCTGGTGCTTGGCTTCAAGAGAGTCGACAAACCGACAGTGTATACATCCAGAAATTATGTTCCACACTATAATCTCTCCATCAGAGCTGCTGGTGGCCACGAGAGATGGAGGACACTGAGCCACACAAAGGATGTCCCCCTTATGGCCATTTATCTGAGGATAGAAAAGCTTAGACTCAGTTTCTCCTTAATGTGATATATCTGTATGTTAGCATAACTTTGACCATGGACATGGACAAAGTATTTACTTTCACTGCAGGGAAGGGAACAGAGAATTAAATGACAAAATTGACTGTTATTTTTAAATTTTTGTGCAACAAATAAGTAATAGAAAGCTACTGGGGTGGGGGGGGGGCACTGACCCACTGACCCATGTTAGTTCTCATTTCCACACTTGCGAGCTCACCAGATTAGAACAAAGACAAACTCTTTATTCAACCTTATCATTTATAAATGATCAAAGAGTGAATTACTGAATGTCTGAAAGGTCATCGTCTGGCACCCTAAAGCATAATGAAAATGAAAACTCTGAAGCTCTGTCGTTGTACTGCTGAGAGGAATATTAATAAAGCCACATTTGGATGCTAGAGTTTTTCTCTTTTTAAAATGAGTCTGTCCAAATGTGTCACACATGGATTAACAGCTCATTCGATGTCAAACCCCTGAGCAAGCAGACAAGCCAAACATAACTCCTGTTGCTGTTCTTCACACTGATAAAAAATGATTCATCTTTTTTTTTATGAGCTCATTTCTCACTGAACTCAACAAGAAGATTTGCTTGGAGTGATGCAGCTAACATGAAACTGTATACATGTGCCAAATTCAGGAAGGCAGATGGCAGTTGGAACTGTTACATTATATTGCATGCCAAATTGAAATATTTAGCTCAACTGGGTCAAGTTTTAAAAATTTTATGAGATGCAACACAACACTGACCATCTGGAGGAACAGAAAAACCCACAGTGAAGTGGAGGCTTTGGGGAAGCTGGCTACGGGGAAGGGGAACACTACATATAAAACAAACCATTGATCTTCCTCCTACGGGCTATTAATGAAAAACAATTTCAACACAGCCTTCTGCAGATAATCAAATGGGTCACTTTTCTTCTTGGCCACTGTAATGCAATCTTTCTGTGCTGATAATGGGTGTCTTTGGGGGTGAATGAAACCACCAGCTGTAATGAAAGAGATTTAAAGGCTCTGAAAGTCACCTCATCCAGTGGATCATACAGCATTAGTGAGAATCATTTTCCTTCCTGTGGCTCACGAAGACCATTGTGCCCTGCAGTAAGAGATAACTGGACCTCATTTAAAAAACAGCCCAAACCAGATAAAGCTACTGTCACCACCTGTTATCATTTTGGTGGACTGTTTATAGAGCTTTGATGGTATAATCCACCTTCAAAGAATAAAAGAAATTGCTGTATGAAGGAATATCACCTGAATGTGATGTTTCGCTGTATCAGTAACAGTAATTAAATCTTTTAAAGCAATACAATCTGTTATTTTACGTCAAAATGTTTTTAAACAACAACCACATAATGGATTTACATCAAATTTAACATGAATCCTTGCTGCTCAGGTAATTGTCAGGGGTGCTGATGTTTGTCTTGTGCCATCATCAGATCCAACGCTAGATTTTTAGTGTGATAAATCTTAACACAATAAATCAAAATACTGCCATCAGCATGTTGTCACATTGTTGGTACTCATCTGCAAACACATACAGCAGAACTCCTAAGACTGGAGTTACAGTGTGTGCAGAACACAAAAACATATGGGTTAAGTCTAATAACTAAAAGAAAAAGCAAAACAAAAGGCAAAATAGAAAAGATAGAATTCACAAAATAGAAAAACAATAAATGAATAAATCAACAATATGCCTTCCATCCTTTTATGTTTTCTAAAATGTTGTTCAGCTGTCTGGTTCATTTCACAGGTTCATTGTACATTTTGCTTGAGTAAGTCTATATGGAATACTGTCATCCAAACATTTGGTAATCAAATTAAATGAGCATTTAATTTCACTATTAAAGGTTGAACAAAATGTTAACACACTCTACAAAAATCTCCAAGGAATATCAGTAGTGTTGGCAGCTCTTTGATGCTACAAATCTCTGCTACTTAAGATTTTTTTTAACTCATTAATATAAATGTGCTGCTTCCTGAATATTAAAAATTGAGTGCTGCTTAAGTACCGATATGTTACATACTACAACATATTCCAGGAAACTTAAGACATTTTGGCTGTTCACATTGAATACCTTATTAACTTCATAAAAACATTTACAGATATCAGTATAAGCTCATAAAGTTAAGTATGGTTAAAACAGACTGCCTTTTCTAAGGGAAAAATCTAAATATCATTAGTAAGTCTGTTTTATTTTTCAAGATAATAATGATTTCGTGGAGGTATAGAAGAAAATATGTGGAAGGAAACTGATGCCGCACTGCTTGAGGTAAATTTTTCTTCTCCAGGTTTTGCTGCACAGCAGGGCAGAGATCAGGGAGGCTTTGCAGCCCATTTCGTTCTGAACTTTCCAACCAGTCAGCAAAACCAATTCTCTGGATATTCTAAAGATACTATGTTATCTGCACGTCTGTTAAATGAACACAGAATGAACAGGGGAGCTTTATCTTCACAGTGCAACATTGGCTGGAGCACGAGGAGACAGAACATCTTCTTGCACCCTTTCTGCTCAATATAATAATGAAAAGATGAGTTAGTAAATAAACAATACTGTATACATAATGTTGGTCAGACAAACAGACAAGTAGAAACAATCTGAAGTATTACTAAAACTTTACTTTAACGGATCTAGAAAAACAACTATGATTGTTCATGTTCATTCATCTGCAAGATAAAACCAGAAGATTCTATATACATCCATCCCTCCATATTTTTTTTTATTGTTTATCTGAATCTGAGGTGCAAAGACAAAGGGCAAAGCAGAGCTTCCCAAGGCTGAGACATAATCTCTCCAGCATGTCCCAGATCTGCCCCAGGGGCCTGTTCTACGAAGCAGGATTAGTGCCTTGTAGAGGTAACTTCAGGTTCATCTCCAGGTCTCTGGATTGGTGTCACAGAACTGGTTCACTTCTTACTGGAGTGTATCACCATGGCAACTTATGGTAGAAACATAACTTGCTTTTCAGCTGGCTATGTTCAAGGTAAAAGATCAAAACACACATGCATCACCTCTTTATCAACCTATTCACCAGGAAAATTTTAAGAAATTGCCTCTCTCAGAATCAGAGCCCTGAACTGTTTCCACTGAGAAGATTCTCTGAGAAATATCCCAACAAAGAGAAATGCTGATTTATTTAGTAAAGCGTGTCCCTTAATATGTTCGACCTAGTCTTGTCAGAGAATTCTGGCTTAATCAATTTCACATATAGCAAAACAGGCTTAGGAAAAACTATTAAGTCAAGCCGGGTAAGGAATCCTTCTAATTACATGCTCAGAGTTGAATAAAAAAAATCATGAGGTTTGTTATAAATCATGCTCCCATGGAAAACTTATATTCATCATTTTATGTGTCCAGATAATAATGGAGGCTTATGATTAATCAAAAACCTATTTTATGTTAAATAAATGAGTGATAAAAAGCTTCACAGACTACAGCACACATTGTTACTTCTATCGTAAATCAATATTCACACGGAGCAAATATTAATGTTGTTACTTATTAGTTCAGCATCTTCTAATAAATATGAGATCATGTCATTATATAAAAAAACAGAACCCAATACAGAACTTCTCTGAGATGGTCAAGATATGTTCAGTCGGGTGCTGCTAGACTATTGGACCCACTAAGTTGCACTGGCAGTATAACCCACACTGAATATTCATACTGCAAGTGGTCGTGTGAAAAATCCAGCCGGTCTTATGTGTCCTGAAATCTTCTTTTTCGTCTGAAAGTCTTTCTCGGTGTTCATGGGTTTTCATCCATTACATCAACTAATAATGGACTTGTCATTGTGAAGGCAGAGACGTGTGTATGGGGAATTTATGTATTGATCTTATCACTTATCTCTCTGAAAACAGCTTTGCATGTTGATTAGATCAAATTAATCATCTCAACAACTACAGTGATAAACACCAAGCCTATTGCATGTATTTAACATCAGTGTGAGCTGCAGCTTTTATAACTACATTTGCTTTCACTGATGGCTCTGTGATCATCAGGATAATGGTGATGATCACAATAAAAAAATTCAAGGCCCTAGTTATGGTAATCTAATGCTAGATCATCAATAAAACCTAAAGCACAAAGGGCAGGATAAAATCACAGATGTCAGTTTTGTGCATTATATAAAAAGGTATTTCTGACAGGACTGACTCTTAACCAGGGAATGAAAAAAAGACTCCAGGATTAACCTGGCGGGCAGCCTGGTCTGGAGCAGGCTACCAGCAGCACAGAATAAATCTTCATGGCAACTTTAGTGATGCTGCTTTAGTAAAAACCAAATCCTGGATATGTTCAGCCTGGATGCTCAGAAAATCCCAGCTTGATCCTTGGTGTAGTTTTGTGAAACAGCCCTCTCAACTGCTTGTTTTCTTTCCTGATACATGATACTGTTAAAGGCTTCCTTTGTTCAGTGTCAGATCCAGATACTTTTAGAAAATTATGCTAGGTCTTTAAGGGTTAATGAAAAAGTATGTTTTTTTTCTCTGCCTGCCTCTTGAGCCTGAGTTTATTTTAATGCTCTCACAACTGTGAAAGCAATATGAGTATGCAGTGTCCATACTCACCAATTAGCCCCAATGTGTAGCTTTCATTCAGATTTATATTTACACCCATCTTATTTAATTAAAATGATTGTATGGAATATGTGCCTGAACCAAATTAAGTAGTTACAGTGGAATTCTAAAGACATGAGAAAAGAAATTATGAACTGAGGTATATTGTGTGGGGAAATTATATTAGAGACCTAAAAGGCAATACTGGATTCTTCTCCTGTGGACCCATCACCTGCAGGATGTTCTGCAATAGTTGATGCATTGTGAATTAGGTGGAGAAGGCCTTGGTGGTGAAAAAAGCTGTTTTCACTGACAAGCGTAAATGAAAATACTGCTTTTCCTGAGATAATTTATCAAATGAAAATGGCTAAAGCTGTACTTTTATAAATGGAGGACAATTATACACTGTTCATATTTATTGCAGAAGAAATACAAACTAATTCAGGTCTTATTAAAGAAGTTGTTGCTTTGACCTACCTGAACATTGATATCAAAGTTATTGTTAAAACAGTTTTCTGCTCATAATCACCAGATCATCCTGCCACGAAGGCTGCGGTGTTTGGACATGATACAGGTCCTGAACAGTGTCCTGGTAAAACACAAATATTCAGTCAGAAAACAGTTCACATTTCATATCTCGGTAAACAATTTGAATTACTGGGATATCCTATGAGGATAAAACCTGATCATGAAAAGAAGTGTCACATCACTAGGGAGTAAAAATGTGCACACCTAGATCTCATATGTCTGGTTTCATTTCTAAAGTCTGTACAAGCTTTGTGTGGGATGAATGAGTTCTGCTTGTAAAAACAATGTGAGGAAATGCTAATTAGATGCAACATGATGAAAGACTGGAGGAACTTGAGAAATAATTGGAATGGGATTTCAGAAATACAACAGACCAAAATACCTTGAATTCTGTCATTTCTTTTGTACTCACAGAGTAAATGTCAATCCGTCGGTCTCTTCCAACAGACATCACAAAGCTTCAAACATAAATTACAGAAGCTCAGCATGGATTCAAAATCATATTGAGCACTTTACAAATATCTCATCATCACTCACAAATTCTTGTGAACTTTGAGAAAGATGCAGTCGAACACTTCACGGCATTTACCATCTTCAGGAAAAATTGAAAAGATCTTTTTATAATTATTCTTACTACTTGGAATATTTCAGACTTTTTCCCTCTATGTAAACTTAAATGACCTACCCTTTTTTAAAGTCTTCAGACATTGACCATTGTTGAAGTTCCATATCTTCAAACATCCATCTCTTCCACCCGTGATGAGTCTGCAAACACAAGAATATATGATTAAGTATTGGCTGAATTGATCTGCTTTTGAAAAGTGAAACCACCTCATTAATCATACCTCCTCCCTTTAGAGTCAAATGTCATGCATGTGATGGAGGTCAGATCCTGTGTGCCACCAAACTCCAAAACCTGACGTCCAGTGTCAAGGTCCCAAATCTTGACAACCTAAAACCAGTATCAGCTGACAGTATTGCTCCTGTTTTAAAAAAAACGGCATTTTTTAAAAGTGCTGAGTTAGTCGCCATGCAAAGCCCTTATTTACTCACAGCTCCCTCACTGCAGCTCACTACTTGCCGAAACTCCTCGCTGTAGCCACAGCACATTACAGGCTCATTATGTGAAACAGTGAAGCGACTGCGAAGCTTTGGCCTGGCCGAGGAAAAATAACATGATATAATGAATGATAGTGAGATTAAGGAGCTGTAATCAATCGCTGGCAATGAATGCTAAATGTATCCATTTTTAGAGTGAAAGTGAGGTGTAAAATCCCCTGACAGGAAACCTTCAACATGATCAGCCACATTTTTTTATTTATTTTCTTGACAATTTCACAACCCATCACCCTTAAATTAATTCACTTGAGGAATATTTTCTTCAGAGTACATTGGGAAATCTATGAACAGACAAAAATAGAGCAAGGAGATGAGACAACCAACCTCAACTTCAGGAGGAGCACAGCCATGCAGTCTGCTGCAATGTACAGAGATTTCATAGCAGGGGAATAGGAGCACGCGGCTATATCCCCATGAATCTTGCTAGCTTTGGGGTCTGCTGTGAACAGACAACACTGATTCTGAATGTGCCAAATCTGAAATAAGAGCATGAGAAAAGCAGGGGAAGGTTATTTTCACAGTTTATTTATGGGAAAGTGGCAATACCACACTTACCACTTAGTTTAAAGTAAGCATAGGTGTTATCTTATTCTGTGTGTCTATACAGAGGGTAATAGTATAAATGAAAAATGACTCGTCTTTGTGTTATAATAATATAATATATATTATACCTCCGTATTGTCATTATTAATGCCTATTTTGTAATCTACAAAAATGAATGATTCACTTTTACTGTGGAATCTGTGGAGACAGAGAATATCCAACTGTCCTCTGAGGAGACACAGAGGGAGAAGATGGGAGCAGAGTGGCCTCTCAAAATACCAGTAGGTTTCCTAAAGAGAAAAACTGAATTAAGAAAAAAATAGAAACAAAGTGGTTTATTGAGAGTCCACTAGATTCTGCTTGCTCACCCAGAAAAATGTGGGTTCCACATCCGTATGATTCTGTCCATGCCTCCCGTCACCAGCAAACTGTGTTTCTCACAAAGGTCAAAAGTCTTCACACCTTTGTAGATGGTGAAGACAGTCTGATCACATGATGCCCGAACATGCGGAGTCCAGCTCAGTTGGAACTTTTTAGTTTTACCCTTGTAGCAAACCTCTTTGATCTCATTTAACTGCCGAGCAGAATCTGTTAGTGGCAGCACACAGCCTCAAGAGGGGGAAAAACAACAAAATACATTACATTACAAGGCCTTGTTTACCAGCATCGATCAAAACAAGCTTTTGGAGCGATGGAAAGTCATTATAGAAATAAATGACCTAGCTCCAAGTGAACATGCTCCCATATAGGGCTATCACACATTTGTGATAGATGACTCATTGTGAGTCATTTCTCACAGTTCTCCAAGCAGGCTGCTTAATGTTTAACGCTAAGCTTAATTACTGCATAGCATTAAGTGACAGGATTCAGTGCTGTCTTTTACTAGAATTTTCAGAATATATCATTATTTGTTTGTCTCATTGCAGAGACTCAGTGTGGGTTTACAACAGACTGTTAAGTATCTATTTTTAGCCGGAGTAACAACGATGAAAATCTTGGTTGGTTTGCTATTGCACTGAAAATAACGTTTGCCAAAAAAGCCAAAGATAAAGCTGAACAGAGATTACCTATAATGAGAGAGGAAGATTCTTCACTTGATGAAGAGACAACAGCTTGAAAAGCCGGAAAATATTTTGCCTAAATTTAGAGAAAATCATATTATGGAATGATCACATTATACAACAATAAAATGTGAGCAAAACTAGTTAATTTCTTTGTTTGCAGATATAAATTGCCCTTTGGCATGAGGGATAATCCACTCTTTTAAGTTTTGTGTTTGTTTCAGATTCATCTTGAAGAAAAATGCTGACATCTAAAATGACATGTACAATCTACAGTGTAGAAGACATTGTTGTGATCCTTAAAGTCCTTTTATGACTTGAATGCAGTCCATCTGTACCTATCTTAATTCACTGGACATAATGAGGATTTCACACAACTGCTGTTGTATGTCAGTGTGATAGAAAAGAGGTAGTACTTAAAGGGCCCAGAACCACTGCCATCTCCATCCATCTACAGTATATATTTTCTACCACCAAGCGCATTTGAGGGGATCCTGAGGCCAGCCAAGCCACATAGTCCCTCCAACGGGTCTTGCAGGGCCTCCTCCCACTGGGCCTGAAACACCTCACCTGCAGGTGGCACCCTAACCAGATACCTGAGCCACCTCATCTGGCTCTTCTCATTGCAGAGGTGTATTGGGTCTACCCTGAGCCCCTCCCGGATGATTATAACTTAAGGGAGGGTCCAAACACTCTGCGGTGGAAACTGATTTAAGCCCCTTGCATCCATGATCGTACATCTTCTTTCCAGACTTCAACTGAACTGTGTCTAAAGTGGATGCCTTCTGTACCATTGTTGTTGTGTTTTGTTGTCTCTAGCATTTGAGTTATACCGAAGATGATTTTCTGTCAATGACAGACAATAAAGTTTTCAGATTCTGATTCTAAAGGGAGTTTACTCAGCCAGTCTACATGTGCTTTGTGGACTCGGAAAAGACTATCAACTATGTCCCTTGGGGTGTCAAGTGGGAAGTGCTTTAAGAGTATGGGGTGCTGGACCCTCTGATGAAGGCCATTCAGTTCCTGTATGACTGTTGGCAGAGCATAGGCCATAATGCTAACAGTAAATCAGATCCATTTCTGGTGACGATTGGACTGCATCAGGGCTGTCCTTTGTCACATATTCTGTCCATAACTTTTATGGACAGATTGTCTAGGCCCAGCCTGGGCATTGAGGGGGTCCGGTTAGGTGGACTCGGGATTGGGTCCCTGCTTTTTGCAAATTGTGTTGTCCTGTTTGCTTTGTCAAGCAGCAATCTTTAACTCTCACCGGAGAGGTTTGCAGCTGAGTGTGAAGCAGCTAGGATGAGGATCAGCACCTCCAAATCCAAGACCATGATCTTCAGCTGGAAAAAGGTTGATTGACCACTTTGGGTTGGAAATTAAATCCTCTCCCGAATGGTGGAGTTCAAGTATTTCTGGGTTTTGTTTGCAAGTGTGGGAAGAATGTAATGCAAGATTGATCAACTTGTAAGTCCAATTGTCATAAAGAATGAGATCTAAAGTTTCCTTGAGGAAATACAAGAATCCTACAGCAGAATAACTATTAGTGCCTTTGGGGTTTAAGGGCCAAACAGAAGCTATTTCTAGCAAATAAGAGTTCAGCAAGGGACCTGAATGACCCCCAGACCATGACAAGTAAAATCCAGTGATCTGACTAAACAGATATTGACCTATTTTCTCACTTTCCTCTTATTAAAAGATACAGTAATGGTGATGGAAGCATCACAGTGTGGGGATGATTCTCTGTAACAGGAACAAGGAGACTATTCAGAATAGAGGGAATTCAGAACAACCTGGACATATCATGAGTAACAACCTTTTTCAGAGTGTTCAGGATCTCACATTTCAACAGCACACTGACCTGAAGAGTATCCCAATGACAGACTATAGTTTATTTTGGAAAATTCTGTGAAATTCCTGGAGCCACTCAGTCAGGGCCTGTATCTTATTTTTTCCCTTACAGCTTGTCCCTTATGGGTTGCCAAAGTGAATAGTCTGCCTCCATCTCCATCTCCATCTCCAAAACAGTGAACTGATTGCATTGATTTGGCCAAGGTTTTACAAAGGATGCCCCTCCTTACACAACCCTTTATCCAGGTTTGGAACCAGTACAAGAAGGACACTGGCTTGTTGCATTGCAGTCTGGTCCTGTATCATCTCTGAAACATAGCTAACACAGACTCCCTATCCAACTTGTTGAACTTAAATGTTTTAAGAAAATTATTACAAAAACCAACAAAGTAAAGATGCTAAGCATGGAAAATTATTCTCCAAAAGAAAAAAAATTAAGGAAATCAATTTTAAGATGAGTTTGAAACTAAACAGAATGAGTTCAAGTAGATCTGGGTTAGTTTACTTTCTGTTGGCACTAAACACTATTTCGTTTTTAAGGCAAGTCAGCATAAGCATGGAAGCATAAAGCATTACCTGTGTCACCCAGTCATGGTGAACCTTCCATCTGACAAATGTCACATTTGGAGAAAGCGCTGCATTGCCAATTGTTATGGTGGGAATATTTTCAATCTTTGGTAATTTATTCCATAATCTGTAAAAAGAAGGGTGGAAGTGTGCAGTCAGCTCTGAAATTGATCCCATTTTATGAGGTACAGCCTCACTACATATGATAGCTTTGATTGTTGGGAACTGATGGGAAATAAAGGTGTAATTTTCAATTACATATTTGTGTAGATATGCTGATATAACTCTAAGCTCAGCTATTTCTTTATAGGAGCTCACACTTAATTGCTGTATAACACAGACATGATCTCTTCTGAAAATGATATGGTGCGAGTCAAATTAGTTTAATTTTTATGACACATCTCAACAGTTTAAATGTGAACTTACATATTCCATAAAATGAAAGCAAATGGCTTTTGAAGAAGTCTATAGATCAGATACACTCACAATTATTTTAAATCAAATCAATTTACTGTTTAAAGTCTGATATCTCCCTGTGTTCTCTTGGTAAAACCTACATATTAACAAACAAGTTTCAGAGTTTCTGAATTGGATACCACATATTAAAGCCCTAAATGTGCTAAAAAAAAAGTAATTTTCTTAGCAGCCCCATATATCTGCCTAAAAAGCTCTGTCAATTCATTTTTTCTAAAATATTGCAACGATATTACTACACAAAATGGTAATTATCTAAATGTAATTGTAACCTTAGCACAAAAACTAAGGAAATTTGTGTTTAGTCAATTATCTATCCTATTTAATAATACCAATTGGTGTTTTCATGCATCAGTGGAAAACCTGATTAGTCAGTGAGGTATAACTAGCTTCTGTGGAATGAGCAAGCATGTGGATAATGCCCCAAAAACATGGCAAAATCTCCTGTAATATTTTCCTTTTGGTATTCACTCTTATCCTGATTGGGTGATTGCACTCCCTAACAGCAATAAAAAAACAAGAACATTTATTGGCCATTTTTACACCATATTCATTCTACCCTGTTGGCGACCTCATTAGTGTGGAAGATTCATATACAGCCACACCACAACAGCTAGGCACCTCCTCCTCATGCAGCCCACCAGCCTGATAAGATTTTACTGTGGGATGGCATCCCATTCCTCAACCAGGAGTTGTTGAAGGTCAACCAGGTCAACAATTTTAAGTCTAGTAGGCAATTCAATCCAAAATTCTGGAGGTATCTGTACTCATCTTGACTCTGCAGGGGAGATTGTTGTCCTGGAGGATGGAGTTAACTTCTGGAGGCACTGGCTCCATCCATCCATCCATCCATCCAGTTTCTGTACCGCTTAATCCACGCAGGGTCGCGGGTGGGCTGGAGCCTATCCCAGCAATGTATCAGGCGAGAGGCAGG
>JAOXYM010000009.1:11066020-11076336 GCA_028567055.1 Leptatherina wallacei
ACTCAGCCCGGGACTCGAACCAGCGACCTTCTTGCTGTGAGGCTGCGGTGCTAACCACCACACCACCGTGCAGCCCGAGGCACTGGCTCCAACATCTTATTCCAAAATGTCCATTAATTAGGTGGACAATCAAATGACAATTATTCATCTGTGACTGACACACCTAAAAGCACTTAAATCTCAAAACAAAAGTCAATGCCAACTGGGGAGTATTGCAGGGGATTTTGCCACATTTTGGGGAGGCACAACCCACTCATTTAGCTGTGTTGCTCATTCCTAAAATGCATGATCCTCACAACTTACACATCACAAGTTATATTCTGATGATATATAATACAACATTAAATGATATCATCAATGGCAGAAAATAATTGACCAAACGTAAATTTCCTCACTTTTTAAGGCAAGTTTATTTGTATAGCACATTTCCTGTTCAAGACAATTCAAGACAAGTGCTTTACATAAAACATTAAAAGCGTTATAGATGGTGCAAAGAAAGCATTTAAAAGAAGTAATAGGCATCAACAAATGCTAAAATCACAATAAAATCATAAAACCAAGTTAAAAGATACCGTGCAGATTTCATGCAAGCGCATATAATCTGAAAGGAAACAGAAAAGTACTCCAATTCCCCATTATATGACAGTAGTAACAACTTATGATGTATCAATGTTGTCTTGTTTCCACATCCTCCAAATATTATTTAATCATTAAAGAATAAGAGTTTGTATGGAGGCTAATTGAACAATTAAAATAAGAGTGAGTGTAGTAGGTTTGTAGAAAAGCAACATTACCTGAGGGTATCTCGAGCAGATGATATCAAAATTATGGTCACACATCCCTGCAACACAAACACAAATTAACCTCTTAGAATTTTTATTTATTTATTTATTTATTTTTCTGCTAATTTAATCAGTTTTAACAATTAACCTACTTCAGCGTCTCCATATAGAAGACAACATTTATCAGAACCAGTGTAGCTACAGTACAAGAGAAGGAATAAATATTAATTAGTAAACAATGAGGTGGGAGCTTTTCTAAGATGATACAGCTCTGTTGCTTACCTGTAGTCCAAAGTTAAAGGTATAGTGCTCAGGGCACTTATCTGGCAATAAGGCTCCAGAGAGAATAGTTGATACATTTGGATCTCTCTGTCACTGGAAGATAAAGAAAAGAAGAGCATCAAGCAAACAAACAACAGACTGGAACCTTTTAACATTAGGGATCGGTGTTCTCAGTAGATAATGATGTATCTTTATTTTTCACCATTTATCATTACCCTGTTCCAATCATCAGCTTGTTGTACTCCATCATCAGAGCGAAACCACTCGCCCACTTGGACTTTCTATTAGCAGGTCCCTCACCCTGTAAAACCAGACAAATTCTCATGTCAATAACTCACATTTGACCAAAAGTGTGAGTTTTGACAAAACACTTGGTGAGAATATGGACAATAAAAGCTAGTGTTCATCTATATGTCATAATAATTTTCTTTTCAACCAAAAGTACATTTAAAAAAGAAGACATTTATAAACAAGATAACTAATCCAAAAATAGTGATATTATGTTTATCTAACATTTTGTTATATATCTAACAGACACTTTTGTGACGTTTTTGTTGTATTTCATCTCGTGCTGATAAATGGTGGCTGAAGTGCTGAGAACAATCACAGAGTCAGAAACATTTACAGATATCAAAACATACAAACACATGTTTGGTCTTCTGCGGTTTAAGGTCAGGACTCCAGTGACAAACAAACCCGTCCTCTCGCACTGTTACCATGGCGCCATCATGAGTGAAGTGAATGTTGACATTAGGAATGCCATGACCATAAGCATTCGTGATGGCTGGCAGAGTGAAAGACACCTGCTCGTTGCGTCGCACAATTTCCTCCCTCACTTTATACTCCTGCAGAATGTATGTGCAGAACTCCCCCTGCATCATATCACACAGGTGTTAGAGATGATTATGTTTTCTGTATTCATTGCGATAGAAGTATCACTCAGGTTGTATTAAAAGATGTGGAGAATTTATTTTTTTGACTTTCCAAATACAGCCTCAATTCCAAAAAAAGTTGGTAAACTGTGTAAAATGTAAATAAGAATAGAAAGCAGTTTTCTGCAAATCTTCCGAACCCATATTTTATTCCTGTAGAACATAAACAACATCAGATGTTGAAACTGAGACATTTTATCATTTCATGGAAAATATTGGCTCATTTTGTATTTGATGGCAGCATCACATCTAAAAGAAGTTGCAACATGGCGTTGTTTACCACTGTGTAGCATCCCCTCTTTTTTTTAACAACTGCCTGTAAACGTCTGGGAAATGAGGAGACCATGTGCTGGGGTTTTAGGAGAGGAATGTTGTCCCATTCTGGTCTAATGACCAATTGTAGCTGTTCAACAGTCTTGGGCCTTTGTTGCTGGGTTTGTCATTTCAAGATGCACCTAATCTTTTTTTACTAGTTAAAGGTCTGGATGGGAGCAGATGTTGCTCTAAAACAGGGGTGCCCATGCAGTCCTCAAGAGCTACTCTCTCTGCATCCCTTCTCCAACACACCTGAATCAAATGGCTGAATTCCCTCATCCACATGTCATTCAGCACTGAAGAAGCCTGGTAATGACCCATTCGTTTGTTTCAGGTGTGTTGTTGAAGGGAGGCATCCAAAAGTTGAGGGATAGTAGAGCTCAAAGACTGGACTTGGGCACCCCTGCTCTAAAACCTCTTTGTACTTTTCAGCATTGAAATTGAGCCTTCACAGATGTGAAAGATGCCCATGCCATAGTCACAACTCATGCAACCATCAGAGATGCAGGGTTCAAACTGTCTGCTGATAAGCTGGACAGTCCCTTTCCTCTTTAGCCCACAGGACATAGCATTCATGGTTTCCAAAAGAAATTTCAAATTTTGATTCATCTGACCACAGAACATTTTTCCACTTTGCCTCGGGGCCACTTTAAATGGGCTTTGGCCCAGAGAGTATCATTTCTGGATCATGTTCACATATGGCTTCTTCTTTGCATCATAGAGCTTTGACATGCATTTGTGGATTGAATTATGTTCACAGGCAGTGATTTTTCCTGAGCCAATGCAGTAATTTCCAGTAGAGAATCATGTCTGTTTTTAATGCAATGCTTCCTGAGAGCCCAAAAATCAAGAACATCCAGATTCCTCCTGATTCTCCGAATCTTGGGATGACATTATACACCAAACTGTTCATAGTTTGTTGCAGATTGGTGAACCTCTGCCTCTCTGAAATGCTGCTTCTATACTGACCTGTTGCCAAATAACCTTAATAGTTGTCAAATACGCCTTCACTTGTTTTATATTTGTACCAATTACTTTCCCAGCCTTCTGTTGCAGTTCAAACCTCTTTGAGATGTGTTGCTGCCATTAAATTCAAGTTAAGTTAATATTTCCCTTGTGATGTAAGATGTCTCAGTTTCAATGTCTGATATGTTGTTTTTGTCTTTTGGGAATTGGACAAATTGTTCTGCTTTGAAAATCCTACAGCCTGAAAAAAATGTCTTTCAAATGGAAAATGGAAAGAAAGTCTAAAAGCAAATAAAAAATTTAGTCCACCAGCGTCACCTGTTTCAAGACAAACGTTTACCAGCAAAAAGTAACAAGAGTGTACGAGCAAATTTGTTCAATTTTGTGTCAGTTAAACCTACTCCAACAAATCGTAACTAAACTTTAGTTGTCAAAATAATCCTTTTGTGTATGATAGTGGCTTAGCTTTACCCACGCATTGTGACAATGAACAAAAGAGTTGTGTGAATGACAACAAACAAATGCATGATGAATATCATCTCACCCATGAAATCTTTCCTTGACCTGAGTAATCAATCTTCTTAAATAGCCCATGAATTTGTGCATTGCTCTGTGAAATCCAAAGAACAAAAGAAGTGAGAACAATTAAGCTTTTTTCTAAATGAATCAGCTAATTCTTGAGACTGTTATCGATTACAATATGAATAAACAAAATAGAAAAAACTCAATAAAATATGAGAGAAAGCTATCCAGAGAAGGGTTGTGCTGTCTTACCGCATCAGGCAAACCCAAACACTTCTTCAATATATGTCCAAAATTCCTCACATCAATGCATCCCGAGCTTCGCATTTCAAATTCCTTTATAAGAAAATAAATCATTGATAACACATTTTGAGAAACCACACTGTTTAAGTGTTTTAAAAAAAGATGCAGTTCTCACTGTACCTCAAAAGCTAGTTTCAGCTTCTTGAGATCATCCAGTGATAGCTTCTCATCAGTCTTGATAAGGGACAATGGTGATCATTTTTCATAGTGATAACAGATATTACATTAAAGCAGCACAATGCACACAAAATAAATTTATCAAACATTTCTTTCATTGTTTTCCCCAACCACTCAAATCTACTCACCAGGCAGTTCATGAAATGTGATTGCTAAAAACATAAAATGAAGTTAAAGAGGAAATATTAAGTGTATTAAATGTTGGGACGTTGTCTTATTATCTGAAGACATTATAAAGGTCCATCTCTCCAGAGAACACATCAGAACCACTGTCCAGATAACATGCCACACTCACATCTTTGAAGACCTCTCTAAGTTTTTTGACTGGTTTCCTAGCAACTGGTCCTTGATCCTTAAAGCTCTTTGATGTACCATTAATAAATAAGAAGGATAAACAGCTTAATTCCTCAAGGATGTAAGTAGAGTTGAGGTTTCCCCACAGTATTTCCTGAATTGTGCAGATAACTGTTTAATCAGCCAGAGTGATAGAAGTACTGAAAGTGCTCACATAACCTCGACTGCTTTCCAAATCCCTTTATAAAAGACGCACAACTTTGAACTCCCAAGCCTGCTCCTCCTAATCTGTTATGGCACATTACTCGTTACATTAAGCGGGAGAGTGTGACTGACATCTGAAACTGAAACCCACAAATTTGAGCCAGTGCATTTGCAACACATCCTCCTCCACCAGTCTATCATTCCTGTCAGCTTGAAAGCTCGAGTTTGGATCTACTAGAGACCTTTTAAGTAGTTGGCTCAAAAACAATGTTTGTTTTACTCTGGTCTGAAGCACTCTCAGCTCTGGCATAGAATGTCGTGCCTGATGTACTGTCAGACTGCAAGTTAATTGATCATCAGCTACATTTATATTGGCATTTTTTTGGCATTACAGGTTCATTCTGCTCCTCCTGGGTGAGTTTAAGCCAGTCAGATTTAGAACTATAGCCCTCTGGTGACATCTTCAGGCTAATAGCAGCAGCTCTGGTAAAGTAGGTTGATGTCAGGAGTGAAAAACTTTTAAAGACACCAAATCATGAAGTATTTCTTCACGGAGAAAGAAAGAAGCTGACTTTTATACACTTCTATTTTTGAAAGCTGTACCTCAAAGCTCTGAGATGAATAAATGATGTGGTGCCATGATCTTGTTATTTGAGCTTTATCTCCGAGTGTGACAGAGTGTCTCCTGTTGTTCTGTTTCAGCAGCTCTCGCACCAGCCATTCAGGCTGCTCCTTTATGTCCTCACCAACACCGGCTCGCCAAGGTGCTAAGAAGTCATCTGCTTTTTCTGGCCCAGCTGTGTGCCTTGTCCTCACTCCTGTACCTCTCAGTTCAGACAGGATGCTGCAGGATTTGAAATTTTGATTAAATGTGTGCAGTTTTATTTTGATACATTACTGATATGGCTATACTAAAAAGAGGCGAAAGGTCAACATTGTTCCAAACTCTGCTTTCATAAGTTTCACATCATCCTGTTTAATCTCGGGAACATGATTATGTTTCCCAGGTGACCAGGCTCTCTGTTTAACTTACCACTCAAGCACTATGAAAACAGCAAACATTTTCTAAGCAAAGCCAAGAAAGAAGGCAATGTCTCAATTTTGACTTTTATTTGTTTTAAAAATTAATCTTAAATTCAGTTTCCTTGATTTACATTTGACATGGAATAAGGTTAACAAAAAGCAGCAGAATACCTGGTCACATGTTTGGTTTCTAATCTTCCAGAAGCTGATGAAGAACGAAATTTTTTCCCCAGTGGCATTCCTGATAATGTCTGTAAAGCTGATGTAGAAATGAAAAGAAATAAAACCACTCAAGTGCTGAGCATTTCTTAAGTCCAACCTGTAAACATAGGTTAATCAGGCAGATCTACCTGACATTAGTCCACCTAACTCTTGCTCTAACGTTACAGCTGAGCAGAGCAGGTGGCGCCACGGTAACTAAGGAACCAAGAGTGACAACTGAGACCTCAAAACTCAAAACATGACCTTGTCCTTGCAGAGTCAAACAACTTTCTGATTAAAAAGACTGTCATTAATTGTAATTTAACAAGCTAACTGATTTGGTTATTTTTGGTTCAGTATTGCTCTGTTAATTTTCTTTAATATTTATTCACTTTTCTGAACACTTTGACTCCCAGGGAATTCATGTATGAAGCTAAACATTACCAGTGTGTCATTGTGCAGACTGTTGCTGATGTTATCCATGGACAAAAGTCATAAAATATATTTTTTTTGTCTTGTTTTATTTAGCTGCAGACAGACTGAACGAGACAGCATAACAAAGGGGTGACGAATGAAGAAGGGAGACACATGCACTCATGAAAACCTAAAATTCATTATGTTGGATTTTAATTTACAATACATGATCTTATCTTTTACTTTTTTATTAAAGCTTTAATGAGAAGGTTCATGTATTTCCTGGCCGACTTGTTATCCATTCTGATGAGCAGGAATTCTCCGCAACCGTTGGAAGTTTATGTGCTTTCTCTCCATTTTTTTGGACAAGCACCTTTACTTAAAGGTTTTTTTTTACAGTCTTCTTTTCTGCAAAGCCAGAACACAAATACAATGATGAGTTACTTATCTCTTAAAATCTGTGAGCCACTTGCTAAAATGCTCAAAGCTTTACAGAAACAAGTGAAGCTAACCCTCCTCAGTTAGCATCCCGTGTAACTGCTGAAGCTCCTGGGGCAGCAGCGACTTTACCACAGATGTGACATTGCTGAGTCTCTTTCCACAAAACCAGTCGTAGGTTGTCAGATTTGATCCCTTCTGCTGAGTTTGCATGTGCCTTTGAACTACAGTTGGAACTGAAACACATAGAGGATAATTAATGAGAAGTGAATGGAGCTAGTGCTCATGTTCGTCTTCCGTGGTTTTAGAGAAGACTGTACCTATACCACAGCAGGCTACATGTGGATCTTTGTTGCTGTATTGGGAAACATTTGCCAGCAGTTTAGGTTTTTGCGTTGACTCGCAGTAACTGGCCATCATGTCAGAGTCAGCAGAGACAGGTGCCTGTATAAGTTGTCCATCTGTTCTACTAAGGCCATCATTTCCTGACAAATAATTGTACAAAAAAAAGGGAGAGGGGAATGAAATTGTAAGAAATTCAATGTTGGTTCTGCATGTGTTTGGATGTATTTATTCAGCTATCATGACATACTGGCCTAATCAACATGCTGTACCTTGAGGCATTCCCATGAAATCACATGAGTAGGTGGAGCAGTACTGCGCTTTTAAGGCTTTATGAATCTCAGATGGTGAACATTTACATGGAAGAGTCAGATACTCATAACTTGGCGCATCCCTGGGTAGCTTCCACACCATGAAACCCTTGGGGAAAATAGCTTAATTTAAAGGTTATGCTCATCTATGAAGGGTCATTCTACTAAATATGTCAAACTGAGTGAACCAGTTAAAACACAACCTGGCTGGGATGTGGGTTGTTTCTTCTCTGTCCTGAGGCTGTTCCTGTGCGAATGTATTCAGGTTTGCTGGCTGGCTTCCAGCAAAATTCCTTACTGTATACAGTTGAACCAATAGGTCCAGACTGTGAATAGGAATCTGTAAATGATGTTGACGAGGGGCGCCTACACATGCATCAAAGCAGACATAGCCTACATTTAGATACACAAAAAAAGGAAATCTGCATGTTTTACCATGATCTCGTAAATAGAACTTACAGCAGGATCTCCGGAGCTGCATTTGGATGATGGACAAATTGTTTTCGATTAGATGTTTCATAAGGATCCCACCACTGTTTGCCGTCTGCAAACAAAACTGTGTGATCACTTTGAGTAAGATTTTGTTAAATAAACACACATTTAAAAATTAAGCATATTAATATCAGCATTAAAAATCTATTTGACTTATTGGGGAAGGTATTACAAATGCAAGGTTAATATTTTCTAACCCTACTCAAAATAATTTCCTTTAAAGATAACTGATATTTTCTTATTAATATTACTATCACTAGAAATGTAATTGTAATATCTATGCTGCTTGTTATATCTCTGAAGGAAAACATTAACTGTGCAACACTGGACCTCCTAATAATAAAATTAAAAAAACATTTTGGAAATAGAGAATATGCCTTTCCTGACCCCGGGGATACTACAAGCTACTACAGCCCACGGGAAACAAAATCACCCTGAAGGCAGGGGCATGGCAAGGGAAATCAAAATGTCACACCTCTCCAATTATACTAGCAATTCAGAAAGTGAAAATTTAACAGAAACTGAACTACAATTGTAGAAATAAATGTGGTTCTGTGCAAAAACATTCCAATTCAAATAAATTCAGTAAAATGTTCGACAGCCTATCATAAAAATTTCATAACATAAGCATATCATATTAAAGTAAATCAAGATGCATGAGAAATGATTCAAATCTTAAAATACCGTCATTTGTTTATAATGCTAACTGTACCTTTACATAGTTTGACATTACCTTTGGCTGCCATTGGAGACCACTGTTTTAGTCTTGACACTTTGTGATACGTTTGCTTTCAGAGTAATAAAATCCTTTCCATTTCCATAAAAAGTCACTTCACACCAGGATCTATTAAAAAAGCAACACACAAGTTTGAATCCTGCAAGTGTAATAATAATAGTCCTTCTAAATATTAGCTTTATCTATGCGGAAGCTGTGCTCATCACAGCAGGGTGTTTCTAAGCACTGTGGTAATGGAGAGCTACCTGTATAACAATTGAATAGCTGCTGTGTGCTGCTCAGTAGGGGAGATGTTGAATTAAAAATTAAGCAATGCTAACGCTCTTACTGATGTCTGTTACTGGTGATGCAGAAAAGTGGCTAAGTAGGTTGTTTTTTTAACCAATGTTTTTTGTATTTCAATCCTGTTTCTGAGAGGAACATTGTAGCTTACACTTTTCACATAAACATTTCCATATACAAAACTTGGGATCATGTCACAACTACTTGTTCAAGGAAACTTTATTATACATTCATTTTTTATTAAGTGTTTTCTATGTTTCTGGGGACAAACTAAACTGATTGGTCAAAGAGGAATACTTCAGGGGTTAATAAATGTAATGGACAATTCTCTTTACCCTCTACAGTAAAGAAACAATGAAGTCTGTTAAGTCGCAGGCTTTTTCAGTTACACTGCAATATTAAACAGTAGGAAGTTAGTGGAGCAGAAATAAAGTACTTAACACTACAATTTCCCATGTGTGTGGTTTTTTTTTTACCTTTTTCTCTCATTTTCCCCAGTTCTATGAATATTCTGGATGCACGTGTTCATTAAAACAGAGAAGAAAATTGAGAAACACTGACAGGAAAAGGACTTTTGTTGAAAGACGTTACTTTAAATTTACTTCGCATTTTTCTAATTATATAATTAATTCAGGAAAAAACTGATTTTTTAATGTAAAAATATCACATTAAATCAGAAAAACAGAATAGCCTACTTTATTTTGTTTTCCTAAAATAACAAGAGTATAAAAAATTTTTCAATAGAAAATACATTTCTGTACTATTTTCTGAAATAATAAGAAATACATGATATGGGAAAAACGTATGCAAAAAGGGACTTGGTCTATCACTCACCTACAGTAATAGATGACTTAACCAAAATCTATCTCTAAGATTTCTGTAGAAATGTGATTTTCGTAGTCCCGAGAAAATAACAAGGTGATAAAAACTTGGCAACATATGATTGTGTAAAAACTACTTTTCAAATTATCTGTATGATATGAAGAGTAAAATAGCCCGGCCTTTTTTCCTTGCTGGAATCATTGTTGATGTTCAACAAGACCCTCCCCTTGTTTATCGCCCCTTTTGTTCTATTGTCGAGCTACCCCCACACTCACAAAATGTTCATGCAAATTAGGCTTGAAACGTGCCTTGTGTTTGTACATAAACATAGATTAATAAAGTTTCACCCCAAAAAAAAGAGGAGAGCGCTACTGAAATTTGCCCCGCCCATGAAAAATCTCTTGCAATCAAGGGGCAACCTGCCGTTCGAAAAAAGGAAGCCTATGCGGAAGTGCCAAAAATTGCAGTTCCCCCCTCC
>JAOXYM010000009.1:11076446-11100342 GCA_028567055.1 Leptatherina wallacei
ACCTCCCAATGAGCTTCTTTTTTAGCTCTTCACAAACCTACCGGATGCTCTGTCCATTTTATTATACAGTCATTGCTTGCAATCTAGTGCGCATTTACGCACAATTTTTTTGGCATCTTCTTCTGTTACTGCCTGTCGCTGACAGTGGGAGGCATATATGTCTATGGTGGGAGGTACCTAGCAGGCTCAGCCTGCCAGGCTGTCCTGTTTAGAGCGGCCACACTGTTATAAAGCTAAAGCTAGCTGGTGGCTGAACTTTACGTTGACTGGTGCTGCCGTAGCCCAGCTGCGGTGAGACAAGCAAAGCATGTTTCTCCGATATATAGGGTTAGGGTTAGATTTAGATATATAATATATATTCTAATAATATATAATTATATATAATTCCTCCTTTTAACTTCAAGGTAACCATAACTACCCAGAGTGACCGTTGGTGTTACATACGTTGCTAGTTAATAGAATATAAGAATCTTAGCCATTCTTAGCAATTAGCCACTGTGGCCTGTTAGCTTAGATAAAAGCTAACGCTAAATACACGAGGTAGGAACATGAATAGCTAACAGCTAGCTACAATCGAAGGAGGCGGTTTGCTCATACATGCATTTACAAGCATTTTGAAGGTATAGACAATTATGGAGTACACTGTTTTTACCAGGTTTAAACGATGACATATTGGATGACTGGTGGAGATAGAGCAACAGTAAAAAAATAAACAAAAGTAATCCAGTTGTACATCAGTTACCCCAATCACCCGTCTCACTTCTTTCTGACTTAACAATAGATTGAACTAAAAAAAAGCAAGAGTAGATAGTGAGCACGATGACATTTGCATATTGATACTTGTATTGCATGGTTGGACAGAATACGTGTTTTCAGAAATATTTTCATCCCAGTAACTCAAGATGGGGAAGGATCTATTGAAGCCATAAACGACTTCATGTGCCTTCTTTGTGCAAGCAGTGAGAGAGCAGATTAAGAACAAATCCTGATGATGCTGTCACCTTTTCATAGTTAATGGAAACATGCGCAGAGCAATGGAAGGTAGAATATATTCCCAATATTTCAGTCTTTTTCTATCCATACAGAATCTCATTTCAAGTTCTGTTTGTTGTAGATTTATTAAACAGTTTGTATTTTGTTGTGTTTCACCAAAGATGCTGTCACCAGAAGAGAGGAAAAAGTTCTAAGAAATTGGCAATCAAGACATGTTACGTTATAAGAGGGAAATGATGAATTATGAACCCCCACCCTCCAAAAGATAGAAGATGAAGTTGCGTGTTTACAGACTTCAAGAAGGAGGAATCATTCCAGGAATTAAAACGCCCAAAGAAACCAGTTTATGTACCATAATCAAAAAGTCTAACTATGTGGGGGGGGGGGGTTCCACCTGGCAATTGAGGCTAAGTCTTGGATGATACTTTACAGTTACGTCATCCTATGATTATCATTATCTGAGATAATCTGTTGAGTGAAACAAGCAGAAATGTAGTGTTTCCAAGTCACAGAAAACAAAAAGGGCACACTTTTGATTACTTAATTTCTGCATGCCCGTCTTCCACAAGGCAAGTGGAGATTTACGGACTCTAACTTTATCTTGAGACAAGCTTCACTTCTTGCATTTGCATTCTTAATCGTGTTCATTTGTTGACATTAACTTAATGGATTTTTGGTTCTATCTATTGACGATCCAGTGTGTAATTTGTGTTTTTTTTTCCAGAAAAATTGAACATTGAGACGAAATCCACTCAAAAACTATGGGAGTCTTTTGCACATTTAAGTAATCACTTATGTCAGATGACATATCGCCCCCCCACACACACACATTGGAGAGATGTGGAGGAACTCAGCAGCAGAAGACAGGTGGCCGTATGAGGAGGCAGATGAAAAGTTGAAGGAGAGGTATACAAAGGTCAGTAGACATCATGTCACTGAAGCTAAGCTTTCTTAACTTTGATGAGTTTGTAGAGACTTTATTTTATCGACTCAAGTTCTTTTCATTTTAAAGCACAATAGTGGGTGTCTCGGTAGCCGTAAGTATATTTTTTTCTGTAATCTCCACAGGATTGCTTACCTCAAAAAGCGGAATGAGGATGCATGATCAGCTGCTGTGGTTCACGATGGAAAGAAGGAGGTAAAGGAGGAGAAAATCGATTATGTGTTGATTGTATAGAACAAGATCTGAGATTTTGCTTATTCCATATAATCATGATGTACTCAATCCATCATTTTGACTCAAATTGATTAAGAATGTGTATATTTGATGTGATTAAGACCTACAGTGTATAGTCAACCCTTCAAGTTTGAGATTTTTATCGTGGTAGTTCTTCATCTCTTTAGTTCTCTCCAGATCAGTATCAACATAACTAGTCTTTGTATTGTAACTCAAAAATGAAATTTCAGAGTTGGTAGTCTATTTCTATGTGCTTTCCCAATGTTTTTTTTTATTGTATTTTTAATACTACTCAATTATCAAAGGCAGCTGTTGACATTCAATCATGTTTTTAATAAATGTTTTTATTATTTTCATTTATCCGTCTTTTTTTTAGTTATCTAAATATCTCCAAGCTCTACCAGTCAGTTATTAGTGACTCTACACGTAGACCATGTAGGTAGGTAGCAAGTTCCAACATATCAATAATGCATATTCAGGAGTCTTTTCATGCAATATATAAAGTTTATGGCTATGTGAGTAAATGAATGCTTAACAATTGTTGCAGGATTTTCTTTGGAAAAACAAAAAAGTATGTCCTGAGATTTAAATAAGATGTTAGCTCCCTTTTTTTTATATATACAAAGATTATTTAGTAGTTTTGCCTATTGGTGTAAGGATGTTTTTATAAACACGGGAGAAAATTTCCAACAGCAAACTTGAACATAATGCAGGATGATACTTTTTAGAAATAAAATGAGTAATTGTATCCAAAAACACACTGCACAATAGCTTTGATATTTAAAGAGGTGATGCAACTACACCCTCCTGGATTTATTCAGAAGAAAAAACTATGTATTTTTATTGAAGATAAAAGGAACACTAAAGCGTTTAGTTTAGTCTGTTTTTTTCTCCTTCAGGGAGTACACTACACCTGCAAGTTGTAGTAAGCTGACAAACTTGCATGCATAGATTTTGCTTTATAAAATGCTCAACACTACTACAGTTAAATAATGCAGAACAAGGCATTTATAAAATGAAGTATCCACACTCTTCCCTTCTGAACGAAGGCTACAACCTTTTGTGATACTTTGCTGGTTCTCATTTCCTACTCTCAATAATTGAGTACACCCCTGCAGTCATGGTGGCCCCAAAGTAATTTTAAGGGTTTTGTTTGATGTTCTTTTCTCAGCATTAGTACAAATAACTTCTCTCAGAAAAGACATTAAATAGGCTTTTTTGGAAATACGTCACATTCATTTTGCTGCTGATAGTGCACACAGTCCAAGGGAAGCATTGTAGACAGCGCTCTACTGACATCTTCAGGCTAAAAGCAGAAACAGTTTAGAAAGAACAGATTGATCTGAAGAATTTTTTTTCAAAATTATTATTAAGCAGCTTGTACCAACAATTCAGGCTGTTCCTTTTTGTCCTGACAGTCACAAGCCAAGATGCTGAGAAATCATGCTTTTTAAATCTGGTCCTGTTGTGTTCCTTGTCCTCTCCCATCCAACTCTGTTCAAAGAAGATAATGTTAGATAATTGATCCCTCTAAATTGTAGCTGCTGGCATAGACTTCCCTGGAGCCTATTTCAGCAGCTACAAGGCAAGAGGCAGGGTAAACCTGAGAGAGGTTGTCAGTCCATTGCAGGGCAAACATAGCAATTTAAACAATCACCCCCCACTCTGACTCCAGGAAGAATTTAGAAACACTCATTTTAACATACTAGCACAAATGTGTCTGGGCTGTTAGATGAATCTGGGGTACCCGGAATGAACCCACACATGGGTGGGAAAACTCTACACAGAAAGGCCCCAGCCGAGGTTTAAACTAATAGTCTTGTAAAGTGACAACTTCAAAACTCAAAACATGACCCTGCACTTGCAGTTAATTTCTTTAACCTGTTCACTTCAATCAAATCTTGATGAAAAGTTATTTCACAGATGGCTTTCTGAAAAGCGAAACAGGCAACTGGGTGAACAGCAGGTTTTCTTTCATGTGCTGTCTATCAATATAGATGCTGAGCTTATAGCAGCTGATGGTTTCTAAACACTGCAGTAATGGAAAGCTTCTTGTATAACCAGTAAGATGCTGCTGTCTACTGCTCATCAAGGGAGATAATTCATTTTACCAGTGTTTTGTACTTTTTCTTAAATCTGTATATATTCCTACTTTTACATTTTGTACACAAATCATGGTAACATTTTGTACTGGCTTATTTTAGGAAAATTATGTTATTACACATTTATTTTTATTATACATATTTCCTTTATGTAAATTTTTTCAATTCAAATAAAGAAGTCATTACTATTTAGTGTGTTACTTCCAAATGGTATGTGCCATTATATAGTAGATATGACTAAAAGTAAAGCTGTTTTCACATCTAAGTGTTACAGTCATACAATTGGATTTAACGGATTAAAATAAATACTAAAAAAAAATAAAAAATTTAAACAATTATGAAAAAAAAACCTAGAAGGTGAAAGTTCTTTCAAATAATCCCCAAATGATAATCCAGGCCTATAACTTTAATCAACTTATTTCATCTTTTATATTAGTGTACAAGGGATACATCCTTGTACTAACATAATGCATCGTTTTTAAGCACACTATGGGCTCTTGTTTCCTTTTATGTGAAACTCTCTGACAGTCATTCCAGCTTCAAGTTTACCGCCATTGCTCCGTTGTTTGGGACAACCAACCGTACAACAAGCAGGACTGAAACAGCGAGTGTCCAATGAGATACTCTAAGGAGTTGGCGGCAGCCAATGTCCGACAGCCGGAGCTTAACACACGCGATAAACACGGAGGGACAACCAAAAGACCGCGCACTGACTGTGCTTTTCGTCCCATTGTTTGAGACGTACAGCTGGCCGAGGAGGTAAGCATCCAAAACGTTATCTCCCGAATAAAATGACTACCGTGTAGCACGTATGATTGAAACGCCTGGTCGCAAATGTTTTGCACCGTGTAAGATGTTCTAGGTATTTAAGTGTATGGTTGAGCTGTATATGATGCTCACCCGATTTCTAGATGTTAATATTGTCCCGCTATCGTCGCTACGTAGATATCCAACACAGACATTTGCCCTTTTTTACGGGTAAATATGAATTTAATAAAAACGTAAACATGTTGACTCACAATGAGCAAGTTAACCCTCCTACTTCTTTTGGGTTAGCTTTGTCATCTTACGTCTAAGTAGCTGATAGCCACGAGCGAACTTACAGACTACTCTGCTATGTTAGCTTGGTAGCAGTAGCTTGTGGGTCTGGCCGCCCTGTTACAAAGCTAACGCTAGCTGCTGGTTGACTTAACGGGGACTAGTGTTGAGGCAGAAGGAGCATCCTTTCCCAACATCAATACTACTTTAATTATAACTTCCATTCAAGTAACCACAATAAACTAAAGCGGCCGATTAAGTTACGTGTGTTGATAGTTTATAAACTAGTAGTACGGTGAGTTCGTGAAATCAATGCGCTAGCCATTGTTAGCAGCCAAATCAGCCATTTTAATAAAGGTCTCATGAAGTGAGCACTGTGCCATGCTAACTTAGCTCAATGCTAGTGCTAAGAGCAAACGGGCACAAAGAATAAGCGGAGCCACAATGGTTCACGGCTAGCGAACAATCAAAGAAGGCGGATGCTAATGCTAATGTGTTCATTTACAAGCTCAAGCTGGCTCGTTATACGCTATGTCATTGTGGGCCTATAGTAAATAACAAAGCTCAGTTTTCACCAGTTTAACACTACAGCACTGTTAATGACTGCTGGAAATGGAGCGGCAGTAAAGTAATATGTAGCTGACTGTAGTATCTGTAGACGCATCATGACGGCATCTTTATACAATAGATCATCGGTCACCCTAGACACCCTCCTCCCACCTCCTTGTTTAAACAATAGATGGGATTTACAAAGCAAAAGGCAGACAGTTAAGCAAAAGGAAATTTGCATATTGTCACCGCTATTGCATGTTCGTATTTTAACATACATATTTTTCAAAGCATATATTTATTTTCTTTAGAAAGCCAAGATGGGGAAGGATCCGAAAAAGCCAAGGGGAAAAATGTCCTCATATGCCTATTTTGTGCAAACGTGCCGAGAGGAACATAAGAAGAAACATCCTGAAGCGTCTGTCAACTTTTCAGAATTCTCCAAGAAATGCTCTGAGCGATGGAAGGTAGGATCAATTAATCTAAAATATGCACCTTTTATTTCCTCTCCTTAATCCAGTATTTTTTTAGTTTTGCATGTTATCCTTTAAAAAAAAAAAACTGTTTTTTTTTCCCAAAGACAATGTCACCAAAAGAGAAGGGTAAGTTTGAAGATTTGGCCAAACAAGACAAGGTGCGTTATGAGGGGGAAATGAAGCATTACATTCCCCCCAAGGGCCAGAAGAAGAAGCGATTCAAGGATCCTAATGCTCCCAAGAGACCACCGTATGTACCATATTGAGAACACCCACTTGGGTTGGGGTTTTTTCCTCTCCAGTATAACAATCAATGTTGAGCCTGTTATGATGGCCTATACAGTGACTCTCCCTCCTCCTCCCATAGGTCTGCATTCTTTATTTTCTGTGCTGACTTTCGCCCCAAGATAAAAAGTGAGCATCCTGGACTTTCTATTGGGGACACAGCAAAGAAGCTGGGAGAGTTGTGGAACAGGTCATCTCCAGAGGACAAGCAACCGTACGAGAAGAAGGCTGCCAAGTTGAAGGAAAAATATGACAAGGTAAATAACCACCATGTAACAGAAGCTGGACTTATTCAGATTTGATGAGGATATTTTAGTTTTGGTAAGAGTGGGCAACTCGGTCACAAAAAAATCTATTTGCTGTAATTTCCACAGGATATCGTTTCTTACCGCACAAAAGGCAAAGTGGATGCAGCTGCAGCTGATGATGATGATGAAGATGATGAAGAGGAGGGAGATGAGGAAGAGGAGGAGGAGGAAGAGGATGATGAGTAGATTGAATAGGGATGGGACCTGAATTTTTGTTTATGCCATATAATCCTGATGTACTCAATTCACCTTGTTGAATCTGATTAAACAATACATTTGTATATTTAATGTTTTTAAGATGTACAGTGTTATGCTCCTTTTTTTTTTTGTAAAGTCAACACTACATATCCTGAGTTTGAGATTTTTCTAGTGGTAGTTCTTTATCCTTGCCATATTATCAAACTATTTAGGAGGAATACAGATCAGTATGAAAGTAACTAGTCTTTAGGTGTCACAACTCAAAAAGGAGATTTCTGAGTTGATATTGTATTCTTAATTTGGAAAAATATTTTTTTATGTGCTGTCCCAATGTCTTTTTATTGTTCTTTGAATACCACTCTATTATCAAATGCAATCGTTGACATCCAAGAATGTCTTCAATAAAGGTTTTTTTTTTCTTTTTAATATACGTTTTCTCTCTTTATCTTTATCTCAAAGGATTCCAATGATTTCAGGTCCAATATGAAGAGCAAGATATGAATTGTAACACTCATGAGGTGTGAATTGTTTCATTTAAGATGTTTAGTTAATGGATAAATGAGTGAATAACTACATGCTATTTAATGTGGACAATATTTGTTGAGTGATACTGCTCACTGAATACTCGAACAGTAATACAGGGCAATGTTTAGGAAAGGAAATCAATATTGATAAGCTATTTCTCTATTATAACTTCAAATGGATTTTTTAGTGAATTACTCTAAAAAAAATGTCTTATTGGTTTTATCTGAAATAAGTTTGAGTGAAATGCCTTCAATAGAATAATTTCTCATCTCATTGCTGTTCTGTATAATTAGAGCAATTTAAATCCAGAATGCGTCACTGTCTTGAAGTAAAGTCCATTTTACATAGATGAATACAGTCTTTAAGGAGTGCCTAAGTGTCAAACACATGAAATTCTGATTATGTAGGTTCTTTAAAATGTGCAAATAGCTATATCTGTCCCACACTACAAATAACATCAGGCAAGCAAGACAAAGTGACTTCATCATGGGCATTACCCTTGATAAAACAGCTCAAGTAGTCTCATTTAAGTTAAATTGTGAGTAAAATGGGAAGTGCTGTGTCCACTATTAGAGGATGAGCTTTTTTTATGACCAATCACTGACTGATTATACAATTGTTAGTTCTGTCTTGATTCTAGTGCATCAAAAAGACCTGCATAAGCTTCAATTGGTGTAGAATAAACTTGCATGTTTAGCTTTACGCCGTTCATTCAGAGCAAGCATCGTAAGCATCAAGTTGTTTAATAGTTGAAAGTTGAAGACAGACGATCAACTAATCTCCTTGTTTTATTCTGTCATAAATGCATAACGGTGAAGATTCAAAGCTTATACACAAAAATGTCCAACAGTGTAAGACATCACAAAACAGGCTACACTCGGTCATGTAGTTATTCTTATGCAGAGATCATGTTCTATGCAATGAACTATTTTATACAGGGCCATTTCTCTGGAATAAGTTGACATGCTCCATGAAAAATTCTAAAAGTAAAATGAGTTTGGGAAAAAATTGAAATACTTCATTTCAATCAACTTCTAAAATGAGAATCTTTTACTGAGTTATTTAAATTATTAATCAAATTCCAAAATATAAGATGAATGATGATTTTAGAGGGATTACTTCTGAGGATATCTAGATTCATTTTGTTACAATAATTTTGTTTTGCCTTTACTCTTTACAGTGTGTTTGATTTTGTATTTTAATCACAGTTTTTTTTTTTTAGGTGTGAGGTGATATGGTGTATGGGGTGGGTTGGGGTTAGGGGCTGTGAGTGTTAAATTGTATCGTGATTGATCTGTCTGAATGTAATTTCCTGTACTGTTTTATATGTAGACCCCAGGAGGAGATGCTGCCTGGCAGCGTCTGGGGTTTCTTTTAACAAATGAATCTGGAAGAAATTATTCAGTTTAAAGGATATCTTACCTAAAAAAATATTCTGTAACTGATGATACAATAAACTATAAAACACTATAAGGGAGAAAACTAAACCTTCCAATTGTCTGTGAAATAACTACACAAACAGAAATTCAGCTTTGCAAAATGTTCTCCGCTTTCCCAGTTTCTATTTTTCACACTTAGACACTTATTAGAAAAAATATTGTGCATCAAGCTCAGTCCGATTTAAAGTAGTATAAGGACTGAAGAAAAGTAGTTTTGGTGTGTGGTACATGCTCCTCCCCTGGAGTCAAAGCGGCAACCTTTTGTGATCCCTTCCCGGGTTTTGAGTTCCCACTCTCAGAAACTGGATACGACCCTATAGTCACGGTGGCCTCACAGTCACTTAAAGGGGGTTAACGCAGCCATTTATTGGACCTTTCTCAGCTGCAATGCAAGGAGCTGTTTTTTTCCCAGCAGTGTTTGCAAATAAGAATGAAGACTTAAAAAAAAAGTTTTCATTCAAGCGGTACAACTTTTATATTTGCTTTAAACTCCAGCCAACAAAAATGAGTCATCTTGTTCCTCTGTCACCAAGAAAATGACATTCTATGTGACAGATAATCAGCTAAGCCCAAGAACCAGTCATTATATTTTGAATATCAGTGACAATAACAGCATTCACTCTGAGACAGTGTTGAGTTATACTGTTGGTACACCATCAAACTCTTTAGTTTTCAGTTTTGTGTCAGCTCTCTTTTAAAATCTGTGATGCAGAGTCAACACCCTCCAATTTTTGTCCCTTTTCCCACTGAATAAAACCCATGCCATCTCTACATGAATCTCATTATGCAACACAAAACTACCTAACTCTGGGCAACTGTTCAAAGAGTCTGCACTGAGTAATCCCCAGTCCATCGGGAGAATACAAAACAGACTGAATCAGCAAAACATGGAGGGATCATTAGTCCTCTTTTTTTGTTCCTCCAAGAATTTGAAATCTTTTTTTTTTTTTTTTTACATTTATTTATACGATCATGTGATATGTTTTCTTCTTAGTACTCATAACAACAGCAAACTTTTAATCAGTCCCACTTTGGAGTCCAACTGAACTTCTTTTCAGCTGCTGGATTTGCATAAAGTGATGTCAAAGAGGCGTGCCAGTCAGGATTACTAGCCGAGAAGATTGAGTTGTCACTATGGATACTGCTTTGATAGTTCTCTATTTGTTTGGTCTCTTGTGGAGGGAACTCTTCAGTTTTCAGGACGTCACTCTTTAATTCCACATCTGTTTCGTTTCGATCGGATTCTTATTTGTCTGTATTTTGTGATCAAGACGAATGAAGAGGCCCTTAGGAAATAATCTTTATGATGGACCCAACCAGACTACTGAGGAAATTGGTTTTATTGCTACATCTCACGGTAGGTTGGGTTCTTAACTCATATGCTTTAATAGCTGCTTTTGTTGAAAACAAAGGGCATTTGTATCTTTAATAAAAAAAACTAATTTCCTATCAAGATCACTTAAGTGCAACCAAAGTAGGATATTTTTTTCTCCAGGTTTTTAATGCTGTGTCCTCTCAAGACCCTTCATCTAGAAACTGGTTGAATGTGAGTATTGAGAGGGAGTTTTCAGATATCGTGGAAAGGCAGCACACGCTTCCCTCCTGGTATCATACATCTGTTGATGCTGAGCGAAAGCATGGCTCAGTCAGCTTACACTCAGATAACAGATGGCGACAGCAGATGGCTTTCATCAAAACTGTTTATTCATTTCAAGTCAGAGAAGACACAGAACCAGGTTAGACATCTTCCCTCATGTACGCACACATGAAGATTTGTTGGCAACATAATGAAATTTGTGTAACTTGTGTTTTGTATCACTATCATTTAAGTTAACCAAAACAAGTGTTTTGCCAGATTGTTTTTTCTCCTTTCGCTGTTTTTAGATTGGGTCATTTTGATGCACTTTCCGTTGCGTTGACAGGAACGGTTGTGGGAAAGGTGGAAACACAGATTGAGAGTCTCACGCCTATCACATACTCGGTTCAGGAGGACGATGGGGAAAACCTTTTCCTCCTCAGCCCCATCTCAGGGGAGTTTCTATTATCCCGCAGCCTGGATTTCGAAACACAAAGATTTTACATTCTCACAGTGGAGGTCCACCAGGGGGATTCTCAGGTGTCCAGTGTCAGGGTTTACTTCAATGTGCTGGATGTGAACGACAACCCTCCTGTTTTCAGTCAAGCCGGCTTCTCTGCGTCGCTGCTGGAGGACACACATGTGGGAACTTGCTTTCTGTTACTGAATGTGTCAGATAAAGATGATGGTAAGAATACAGTGTAATACACCACCACCACTTTTTTCAATAAGGGCAGTTAAAAATGGACTTTGTTTACGTTTTAATCCGAGATTTAAGATTATTTGTAAAGCTGCCAATTCAGTTAAATCATAACTAAATTTAAAGCAATGGTGGTGATGGTTATAATAATAATAATGATAATAACCATCATCAGTAGTAGTAATAGTAATAGTAGTAGTAGTAGTAAAACCAGTGGGAATAGTAGCTTTTTCAGTCTGATCTTGCTGGACTGAGGCATGGTTGAACAATGTGATGTGTTTTGATTAATCAAAATCTAAAATCCTTTTGGAAGTCATGATTGCAATGTCTTATATGTTGTTAATTAAAGGGTGGGGCCACCCTGCTAATCATCAGCACATGAAGTCAGCATGTGATGCTCAGTTAGTGCATACAACTTCTACAACTGTTAGGGCAACATTAATGTTGAGTGATGCTGACTTTAGAGCAACGTGTGTTGCCATCTGGATCAAACTAAATCAAACATCCCTTGAAATGTTTTGTTGGAACCAAAGTCAAAATGAGCACATACATTTAAGAATCAATAAATGTCAAGTTTCAGCATATGATGTTTCTCCTGTTCTCTAATAAATCCACAATTTAAATGGTTTTTAGATCATTTTCAACGTGTTTTTATTAAAGATTTACACTGTATTCTAACATGTCCAGAAATGTGTTGGTGCTATGAATAAAGTTTTCTTTTTTAAATAAAGACACAAGTAATTATATACAATTGTTATGTTTAATGGTATTTCCTTTCCACTTTGCCAGGTGACAATGGAGAACTGAAACTGAGATTAGTCAGTGGTGATGAAGCAGGCCTATTCGTCATTCAGTCAACACGTAGTTTATGCCTGAATAAAGAGTTGGACAGAGAGAAACGATCCTCCTACAATCTGACCATTATGGCGAACGACTGTGTCCAGCCTGTGTCTTTACAGCTCTCCAGCACAGCTTATGTTTTTGTAGCTGTTGATGATGTCAACGACAATGCTCCATTTTTTTTGTCCGACCAAAGTGTTTTTATACCAGAGGACACTGCGCTACATTCTGTTATAATGACTGTACACGCGGAGGATGAAGACACAGGAGCCAATGGGAAGGTTTTGTATTATTTAAACAACACATCTGGTGGGAGATTCAGTATCAACAACACAAGTGGAAAAATATTCCTGGAGGAGATGTTAGACAGAGAATTGGTAGATACCCTGTCGATTACAGTGACCGCCACTGATAACGGCTCACCTCAGATGATGACTTCGATGAATTTCACTGTGCATGTTGAGGATGTGAATGACAATAACCCTGAGTTTTTACAAAGCAGCTACGACCTGTCAGTCAGAGAGGATATCTCCATGGGGACGAGCCTGTTCCAGGTTCAGGCTTCTGATAAAGACATTGGTCCAAATGGACAACTGTGGTACATGCTGAGCCCATCTGGTCCATTTGTGGTGGATGCAGTCCGAGGTGTTGTCGCAGTCATGGATCGACTTGACAGAGACAGGGACTCAAACTACACTTTAATTATAACCGCTGTGGATCAAGGGGCCATCCAAAGATCTGCCACTGTTACTATCAGCATCACGGTGCTGGACATCAATGACTCACCACCCCAGTTTTCTCCTGAGACACTTATCATTCATGTCAAGGAGAATGAGGAGGAGCCATCTCAGCTAACACACCAGGTACTGCTGGGCCTCCAAAACCAAAGAGTTTACACTGTATACTATTACTACAAAGGGTTGATGTTAACTTCTCTTTTTTTGAGCAGGTCTCTGCCTTGGATGAAGATCTAGGGATCAACAGTCAGCTTAACTATTACATACAGAGAGGAAATAGTGATGGTTATTTCTCCATCACTCCTAATGGTACATTTCAGATTTTACACAACTTAGACAAGGAGAAGGAATCACTTTATATAGTCACCATAACAGCTGTTGATTCAGGTAAATCAGGTCTAAGTTAAACTTCAAGAACTTGATTTATTAAGCAAATATAAATAGCTTTAAATTAAGTTAAATTTTAATAAATTTGATTTTGTCATTTGAAGGATTTCCACCTCTAACTGGTACTCTAACCCTTCATATCATCGTGGAAGATGTCAATGATAACTATCCAGAGTTTACTGAGGAAGTCTTCAACACCATTGTGTCTGAGGACAGTCCTGCAGGCACAGTGTTTGCCATGATAACAGCATCTGATGCTGATGAGGGTGTGAATGGGGAAATAAGGTAAAATCTTTTATTTCTTACACTGAAGCATTTTCCCTTAACTTTCTTCTGAGAAACTGTCAAGATGCAGTACTGTTTACTTCAGATTTTTATGTCATTAAACTGATCAAAAACATATTGTTTTTTCAATCAGGTATTTCATGGAAGACCTCGATGTACCTTTTGCCATCGAGGAAACATCTGGTGAACTTTTTACAACGGATTCTTTGGACAGGGAGACTGTAGCCTTTTACAGTTTGACAGTGATTGGAAGTGATAAACATCCAACTCAGCCTCTGTCAAGTTCTGTGCTTGTCACTGTTCTTATTGGAGATATAAATGACAACTGGCCTCAGTTTATGAACAGCCCTTATGTAGCCTATGTGTCCCCTGAGTTGGCTCCAGGTGAGAGATTTTACTTCCTTGTCACAGTGCAGGTAACATTTATTTTGGAAATGAAAGAACAATTTCATTTTTATGCTTTATTTCTCTCCCCCACAGGCTCGGTTGTTTGTGCTGTGAGGGCAACAGACGCGGACACTGACATGAACGCAGAGCTGCATTATTCGTTACACGGACAGAGTTCAGATCTGTTTTCTATTGATCCGTACAGTGGCACTGTATTCACTTCAAGTGCTCTCCAGAGCACAGATGATATTGTAATAAATGTGCATGTGGAAGATGCTGGAGAAAATCCTAAATATGACATTTCTACTGTCAGTATCAGGTTTCAGAACATGTCAGACTTTCCAAAGATGAATGTGGATTTTCTGAGTTATTCCCTTTCTGAAGATGAGCCAGTGGGAACAGTAGTGGCTGTGGTCTCTGCAGCAAGCATCAGAGCTGAACCAGTCTCTTTTTATCTTGCTTCTGGAAACTTTGAAGACATGTTTCATGTGGACCCACTACATGGCACCCTGACAGTGGAGAACCCTCTGGATTATGAAAACAAAAAGGAATTTTCTTTGTTGGTAGAAGCCAGAGACTCTGGCTCGCCTCCTTTCTCCTCCTTTTTAGAAATACACCTAAGCATCAATGATGTAAATGATAATTTCCCACAGTTCACTCAGGCTGAATACAGGTGTGAGGTGTTTGAGAATTCCCCACCATCTGGGGTTTGTGATGTTCTTGCCATTGATGCAGACTCTTACAATTACAGCACAGTGTGGTACAACATCACACAAAGAAATGATGGTAACCTTTTCACACTTGACCCTGAAAATGGTTTGCTAAGCACCACTGTGAGTTTAGATAGGGAAACTACTCCTGAATTTCATTTAACAGTTGAAGCTTCAGAACCCGACAACCCTCTTCATAAAGACAGAGCGACTGTCGTTGTAATTGTTTTAGACAGAAATGACAACGCACCTCGTTTCTCACAGATTTTCCTTGCAGAGGTGCCTGAAGACGCCCCTGTTGGACACACAGTTATACAAGTCACCTCAACCGATGACGATACTAATGCAGTTAATAATTACTACATACTCGACCAAAATGAGGAATTACTTTTTGATATCGATCTCACCACCGGCTGGATCACTGTAACAGGCCCTCTGGATAGGGAGGAGCAGGACCACTATATCTTGAAAGTAAATGCAAATGACTCGGCATGGAGTATAAGCACTGATGTCACAATCCTCATTTCAGACGTCAATGATAATACACCAGTATTTTTTAATCATTTTTATTCGGCTGTCCTCTCTGAAACGAAAGATGAAGACATGTTTGTGTTGCAGGTTCATGCCACAGATGCAGATGAAGGGAAAAACAGTGACATTTTCTATGTTGTTGAACCAACAAATGAAGAATTTTGGGTGGATGCTTCCTCTGGTGAGATCTACACAAAGCAGCCACTCTTTTTGCACAATTCCCCTTTTGAAATCTATCACTTCACTGTCCAGGCTTTTGACTGTGGCAATGTCCCCCAGTCCAGTAATGTAACTGTCACAGTGAGATTAGAACAATATAACCACCACCCACCAGTGTTTCTGCCTGCACCTCCCCTGATTGCTATTCCACATCATCTGCCTGTGGGAACTGAGGTGGTTCAGCTTACAGCAATAGATCTGGACATTAATAGCAGTGCTAATGTTGAGTATCATCTTAGTGGTGGTAATGCCTCTGATTTCTTTTGGATTCAAGCTTACAGTGGAAAAGTTTTTTTGAATCAAACTTTAGCAGGGAGTGAAAAACTGTTCCTCTCTTTGCCAGTTGTTGCCAGTGATCAGGGCTTTCCCCTTCTAACGTCTCAAGTAGAGATCATCTTTGAAATTACTGGAAGGAATCAGTTTTCACCGAGCTTCGTCAAACAAGATGTCACTTTTTCTGTCCCTGAGGACTTGCCTGTAGGATCAGTGATTGGAAAAGTTCAAGCAGAAGACAGGGATTATGGTCCTAATGGTGCGATTGTGTACTTCATTACTCCTGAAACTGTACATTTACCACTGTCTGTCGGAGAAGTCTCTGGGCTGCTAACACTTATCCGAGAACTTGATTTTGAAAAAGAGAGTATTCATAATTTCCTAATTAAAGCCACAGATGGAGGCTGGATCTCAAATACTGGTACGTTAAATGTTACAGTGATAGTTATTGATGTTAATGACAATCTTCCAGTCTTTTCATCATCAGAGTATACTACTTCAGTGCCTGAAAACTCAGATATAGGGACTTTTATTCTGAATGTGAAGGCTACTGATGCTGACTCGGGTGCAAATGCACAAATATCCTACTCTGTCATTGCTGGCCATGTTAATAAATTTGCAATTGATTCAACAAATGGCACAATCACCACTTTGGATGCTTTTGATTATGAACAAGAGCAGTTCTTTGACATAACAATTAAAGCATCAAACACGGGCGGACACACTTTATTTAGTTTCGCTCATGTTGTTATCCAGATCTCGGATGTCAATGAGTTCACTCCAACATTTAGGGAGAATGAATTTAACTTTTCAGTGTTTAAAAATGTGCCTCTTGGAACAATAATAGGAAAAGTGACAGCCACAGATTATGACCAAGGCACGGAGGGTCAGGTGATTTATCTGATGTTTGGCCACAGCAAAAAAAAAGGCTTTGATATTGACAAACTTACTGGAGAAATACATACAAGTGGCAGTTTGAGGAAACAAGGTAACAGCCTTGTTGTTTTAAAGGTTCTGGCAAAGAATCCTGGTGTTATCACTGGCACGGATGTAGATGAGACTCTGGTCCACATCAGTGTGATTGACACAAATGACGCACCTATATTTAACTCCATTCAATATGAGGCAAATGTTACAGAAGACAGTCCGACTGGGAGATATGTGCTGACCGTGAGCGCTTTAGATCAGGACTCCATGCTAGACTGGAATCGATTCTTTTACAGCATTGAAAGTGGAAACACAAACTTCTCTTTCTCCATCGACCAACTCAGTGGAGTTATTTCAGTAAACTCTCAACTTGACAGAGAGCTCTGGCCAGTTTATAACCTGACTGTGACAGCCACTGATAACGGCTCTCCACCAGCCACTGGAACCACCAACGTCATTGTGACTATTGATGATATTAATGACAACCCGCCCAAACTCACATCAACTGAAGCCCAAGTGATGGAAAATCAACCGGAAGGCTTCAAAGTCGCTCAATTAAATGCATCTGACCCTGATTTACCACCAAATGGAGGTCCTTTTACCTACTTGCTTCTAAATTCCTCAGTGAACAGCGCCTTTTCACTCACTCCTGATGGTGTTTTACTCACCACACAGATTTTTGATCGGGAACACACCTCTGAATATCGAATCCTGGTGGTTGTTAGAGATGCTGGATCTCCTTTGCCGCTATCCTCAACAACAACCTTCCACATCAGGGTCTTGGACGACAATGATAACCCTCCATTGCCTAGAAATATCTTCATTGAGGTGAAGTATTTTGGCAGGTCTTTTCAAGGAGGCATGATCGGTAATGTCTACCCCGAGGACCATGATGAAGCTGATACATTCACCTGTGCCATTAAAAGTGGACCAGTTAACATGTTTATGATACTCAACGGCACGTGTGAGCTGTGGTCATCTCCTTTTCAAGGCGAAGCCACATTTAACATCACTATTGAAGCTACAGACCAGCTTCACTTCCCAGTAAACAATAGTATTTATGTAAACTACAAAGGTTTCACAAATGCTTCACTAGAAAGCTGCATATTATTTTATGTGTCGTCATCTTCAATGGAGGAGTTCTTGTCTAATAAGTATTTGAGATTTGTGAAAGCGCTGGACAGTCTGTTTAACCTGCAGGCCTCAAAGACTCATGTGTTTGGAATCAAGCACATTGGCAGAGAAATCCTTCTTTTGGCTGCAGTCAAAAACTACAACGGTCAGTATCTCAGCAGAGAGGTAGCGAGTGGTGTGTCTGCTGGACATAAAAAATTACTGGAAGCACAGAGCAATGTGACAATTTCTCACATCACCAGTGATCCATGTCTCACTAGACCCTGTCAAAACGGGGCATCATGCAACAAAAACATCTACATCAGCCAGGAGGTTGCTGTCTTGGAGAGTGTGGTTGTCATATTTGTGTCGCCACAGAAAGAGATTTTTAATTGTACTTGTCTGCCTGGTTTCACTGGTTCCCTATGTGAGGATGACATTGATGAATGTGAGGTGAAACCCTGCAAGAATAACGGCACATGCGAGAATACTGCAGGAAGTTTTCACTGTCACTGTTTGAATGGTTTCTCTGGCTCCGTCTGCTCTGCGGATGTTGATGAATGCCTGAAGGTGAAGTGCCAAAATGGTGGAACATGCAGCGCCTCGCAGGATCAGCATTACTGTCACTGTTTACCTGGTTTCAAAGGTAGATTTTATCATACAAAGAAAAATACAAACATAAGAACAGAATAGTATCATCATTTAAAACGTGTGGTTCATTTCCAGGTGAATTGTGTGAAGAGCTCATTGATCACTGCAGATCATCACCGTGTGTTCAGGGCAGCTGCATCAACCTACAGACAGGATTTTCCTGTAATTGTCCATTCGGTGAGAATAATGCATATGGAAGGATTTTTAAAGCAACAGCTTAGCATAGGAGAAAACAGATTGCTAGACTCTGCTGAAAGGTGACAAAATGGCCCCACATTATTGTAATCTGCATACAAAATCAGTAATGAAAGCCGCAAATTTCACATCTATAATTGGTGAGTCATGTATGTGCAAGGAGGCAGTTTGGTTAATGTGAACAGGCAACGTGCTTCATCACTTCATATCTTGTTAATAAAATAATCAAACTCTCTGCTAGCTGTGGCCTCAGATATAAGCTTAAACATTTAAGATAAAAGACAAATCAAAGTAAAAAATGTTGTGTAAAATTGGGAACTTTAAAGATAACCAAAGCATATTTTATTACCTTCATAAAGTCAACCAAGTTGTTTATTTACAATCTAATTGGTTTATTTCAAGTTATAGGATACTATATTTTTTTCATTTAAAACACAGAATTGTTTAATCATATACATAAGGGATTGTTTTTCCAGGTCACAATTAAAACATGTTTTTAATCTATTGTACTTTTTCTGTAATTCATCTTCATTGCAGGAGTCAGTGGAGTCCACTGTGACGAGAACAGTTACGGCTTTGAAGAGCTGTCCTTCATGGAGTTTCCTCCTTTGGATCGCAGGACTAATTTAATCTCTCTTGAGTTTGCAACAGTGCAGAGGAACTCTCTCCTTCTATACAATTCTGGAGGATCATCCAGCAGGGAGTACTTTGCACTGGAGATAATTGATGGGATGCTGCATCTCTCTTATGACCTGGGCTCGGGGCCTGTTAGGCTGCAGACACACAAGCAAGTTTCAGATGGGTATTTTCACAGTGTTGCTGCCAGGAGGATTGGAAATGTAAGTTTTAAATATGTCCATGCACAATTAATCAGACAATTCTTCTAACAAGCTGTATGAATTTAACAGATGGGGTCTTTGCTTGTGGACAGTTGCACAGATGTTGAGAATGATGGATTTTGTTTCTCGAAGAGTGATGGTAGTATCACAGAAAGGTATAAGCAAAACAACACTAATATTGATTTTTTATTTTTTTGGGTCTTTTTATATCCTTTTACCTGATTCACTGTCTTTTTTTACCTTCATGCCTTATCAGGACACTTGATGTCAGCAACACCAATATGACATTTGGAGGGCTGAGGACTCTTGAGTTTGTTTTTCTGCATCCCAATCAGATAAAAACTCATGATTTTGTCGGATGCATTCGAAACATTCATGTTAACGGCATCATGTTGACACCTTCAATGGCCTTCATAACATATAACATCTTTGACAGGTATGTAGATGCCCATGTCTCTCTAATACAACTAATATATCTCTTTGTTTGTTTTGTATATCTCTCGATTTTACCATAATTATTTGATTTAAGGTGTCCTCGATCAACAGCATCAGCATGTGACAGTGCCCCGTGCAAGAATGGTGGTGTGTGCTATGATCTTTGGTCTGACTATCTTTGTGAATGCAAAAGCCCTTTTACTGGAAGGGACTGTGCCACAGGTAAAGAAAAAAGTTACTTGGGTTTATAAGTGGCAATGTTTCTCATAGAGTTGCAACTAAAAGCTTGCACGTTTTGTCTTTATTGAAACAGAAACGTCAGAGGAGCTTGTAGTGCGGTTTAATGGGAGTGATTACATTGAATATGTTGTCAAGGAGCGATTTAAAAGAGACCATCTGCTGAAAGACTTGGTATATGATGAAAATAAGGGAAAGACTAAAGACCAAACGGTGATTAGCATCAAGTTCAAAACCAAAGATGATGGTGTGTTGCTCTTCGTTCGTGGGCCGACAGGATACATCATGCTAATGGTTGGTATGAAATGTATTTAATATTCATTCATCCAGTAGTTAAATTTAACATATTAACAGTTTGATCTTTCTTTTTCAGATAAAAGACAGAAAGCCTGTGTATGTGTTCAAGGAGACATTGTCAGGACACCTGTCAGAGTTCAGCGTGGGGCCTCCAGTGGCTGATGGGGTCTGGCATGTCCTCTCTTTGTTCAGAAATGGGCACAACACTTTTCTGTTGGTGGATGGTAAAATGGTGTTAAACAGTACTGAGCAAAGCATGGATCTCACTCCTGTTAGTCTGGAAAAGATCATTCTTGGCGCTGCTCCAACAACAGAAACAAAGTTCCAGCAGTCAGGTGATCTGATGACTTATTATGTTTTATTAGATTTGGTTTTCCTCACTGTTTAATGACACTGACCTGTTTACATTCTTCCTCTGACAGGGTTCAGCGGATGTGTGCAGGACTTCAATGTGAGGGGCGACACCCTGCCTGTCAGTGGACACAGTGTGATGATGGAGGTGTGGCCAAGCTCGACTTTAGTTCAGTCCAGCTGCAGCTCTTCAGGTGTCTGCCTCCCCTCACCATGCTATGAGGAGGGCACTGTCAGGGAGACATGCCTCTTACACTGTCAAAACCGTGTGGCATGTGCATCCACCCTACAAAACAAGTCCTGCATTTGTTTACATAATACCTCTGAGCATTTTTGTGATATCTGCATCTCCACAACCATCGATAAGTGCTCTGAGGAGCAGCAGGGCAGCAAGCCTCTGTGGCTCATAGCTGTTCTTCTTCCTCTTATCTCTATACTGGTGGTCATAATAATGTGCGCTGGCCTTTATAAAGCTAGAAAACACTATGCAACGAGACAAAGAGAGACTTTCTTGCAAAAAACAGGGCAAGGAACAGCAAACACTGCTTTTTGTTTTGATGACAACACAGTGCTAAAAGACCCTGTGTCTACAGATAAAGAGAAACCTTATGACCCAATGAGTGCCACTGAGCAGAGGTCAAATGGGGAGTTTTACTGTGGTGCCAGTGAACAGCGGATGCCATCAAGTGAGCTAGAGTATTATGAAATTGGCAGCATCTGTAGCGCACTTCATTCAGACAATAACTCACTGAAACTCAGCTCGCACAAGCAATCATACAGTCCAGAAAATGGGAAAACTGAACCTAAACAGTGGCGAGATCTGAAAATGCTGTTTACGAGATCTAAGAAAGAAAATTCCTGTGAAGAAAAAACCCAGACAAAGACTCCGAATGTTGTCTCACTAAACCAGCAGCTGTTGTCTAAGATTGACACGGAGCAACCCCGACAAACACTGCCTCGTTACATAAAGATATTCCCACAGCCAGAGCTCCTGGATCCAATACAATGTCTCACTTTCGAAGAAATTTGCAAACTAGATGTTCCTGTAGACTCAGCATTGTCAGCTCAAGCCTTCCTGAAACCTGGACCTGCTGAATCCACCATGATGATGGAGGCTTCATCGGAATGTGAAACAGACAGCACGTGCACCTGCTCAGACTCTGAGTATGGACAGTTTTCTAACAACATTGACAAAAAATATATGCGTGAACAGCCAGCTCTGCCCGAGTGCAACTTAAGGCAGGAAAGCGTCCCGTCTGTCAACTCATTCTTTAAACAAACCTGCCCCCCTGCTGCAGAGGGGGATAAAGCTGAGAGACCTCTGTCCACTATATTTGAACACTGGGGAAATATTTTGAATATACATCTACCTTACAGCAGCTATGCGCCCGTATTTGAGGATATTGCATGTTTACCTTCTGAATACAGTCACAGTTGTGATATTCAAAGTGACATCGAGGAAATTATTTGATTGTTCTTGAAAGTGGTTTAGAGGATTAAGGTATTGATGTGTTGAAATGCTAACTGGTCTCTTTTTTTCTGGTTTGCTCTGATGTCTTGTATTGGAAAAGATTCTAACATCTTTGAAAAAGGCCACAGGTTGTACATGCATCCAAAAATTACTTTAGATAATATAGAATTATATGAAGATAAGACAGTCTGATGCTGTAAACTATTATGGGTATTTGCTGATAATTCTCTGTGTAGACTTGAAATTTTATTTAGGTACAGTTTGTTTTTAAATAAAAGAAAACCCAACATGATCCAAGATCAACAGAGCTGTTGTATTCTTTTTTTTTTTCTTTGGCAAAACTCACTTAGCCACTCAGCCTTTAACAAAGGCTTTGGCAGTCAGCATCCATGATTGAAATATCTGTTTTGAATCTTATTCAAACCAAATTCCTGATCTTTTGCCATCTAACATTTCAAGTTGCAGGAAGTCCTGTCAGTTTTTCTTTCTCATCTTTCCTGCCTTTTGTTGCCTTTATCCTAACTTTTTTTTAAATGTGTTGGTAGCAACAGATTAAAAATGTATATTTCTTTAAATCTTCTTAAATTTCCAAGAAACATGCCTGTAAAACAAATTATATGAATCAATTTATTTCCTTTATATTCTTTATTTTGTCCTTAATAGCTTATATAATCTTAAAAAAACTGAGAAAACATAATAAAACATTTTACAAAGCTGCAGTACACCACCTAATACAATCACAGGGGTTTTCATTTCCAACAGGGTTCAACTGTCTGCACAAGTTCACATGTCGCGTGATGGTTTAACTCCATCTACTGGTCAGATTTAGGGCTACATTTAAAGTGAAGTGTGGTAAAACAAAAACATCTCCGGTCCATAAATATAAACCCTGGGGCATAAGGAAAGATTTTACATTCATTTCAGTATCACTGTAATGCCATTATCAGTTTCTAAGAGGCTCATTGTGCATTTTAGTGAAAATCATTACAGATTTACATTTCCAGGACTTTTATAAGACATTTATAAGGCAAATTTATATTAAAAGGGAGCTGATTTGTTCTTCAAATCAATTTCAAGGCAAGCCTGTGTGCCCTTTGCTTATGAGATACAATATTATCTGATGTTTTGCCAACAGTCCCTTTATTTCATTGCATATTTTCTGCTTCTATATCTCTGTATCAAAGCCTCTTTAATATCCTTAGCAATATATAATTGGGTTAACTGCTGCAGGTATGAGGCTGTACATCATGACTAAAATTATATTAGCATCCAGACTGTATTTGATTCCCAAATGATCGGTGAGATAAACAAAACATCTTGGTACATAGCAAAGGCAGAAGATCTGAGGGGCACAGGTGGACAACACCATATGGCAATAAAGCGATCTAGAACCATCATCAATAAAATTAAAGAATTAATTGCTCCCAAAGAATGAACAAAATACATATACAATGAGGTTAACGCATCATCCCAGCAATATCTGGCGATGGCTTTGGAGATTGACCAATGACTGTAAATGAATGGACAGACCATCCGGGAGGTTTGTGAAGAGCTGAAAAGAAGCTCAGTGGGAGGTTCCAACCGTCGCCATCTTAGCAACGTAACGAGTCTCGTGACTCCCGGAAAACCCAAAAATGGGCAACGA
>JAOXYM010000009.1:11111494-11127448 GCA_028567055.1 Leptatherina wallacei
GTGTGTGTGTGTGTGTGTGTGTGTGTGTGTGTGTGTGTGTGTGTGTGTGTGTGTGTGTGTGTGTGTGTGCATGGAGGGGGTTTCCTGTGTGGTTTGCAAGTTCTCCCCTTAGTTTATGCGTGGGTTCTCTCCTACGGGGCAAGTGTCAGCGGTTAAAAGAAAAAAGCGGGTGGAAATCCGTGCGCACAGATTATTTTAAATTTGTGTGTTCAGACCATTAATATGCTGTGACATGAAACAGTGTAAGTTGAAGCACAGAGAATATTGTGAATGTAAATACATAGTTATGCAGGTGTGTTCATCTCAAGTACGGAAGTGACCAAGAAGAATGTAAGTGAGGATGGCATAAAAGGACTCATAAGAACTGAGTTGGAGAAGTGGTCAAGCTGAGAAATGAAAATTGAAAATGTACAAATGTTTTGTTAAATGTAATATGGAATAAATTGAGATGTAATCTGGAGAGGAAACAAGATGCACAGTGTCCTCACTTCTCTTTCACCTGCTTAAAACAGGTAGCATCTTAGTGTGGTCATCACTCATGAGAACAGTAACAAATGGTCAAGGTCATTTTTTCTTCTTCTTTTTAAATAGATCCTCAGACTTAAACTATTATCAGTAACATGATTAAAAGAGAATATATCAAATGATCTGAAAATAAATATAATTTTTTTCACAAAGTGAATGAGATTTGAAAAAGCAGCTCGAATCTGAAAAATATTATGCAAATAAATGTGACAGAGTAAACACATCTTTTTTTTTTTATCATACCTCTAACTACAAACAATATACTACCATTTGGTCAGTTTTTAGGCCATGATAGTTGTTCTGTAATACCTTAAAAGTTCAAATATATTTTGACTTCAGATGGAAAAGAAAAAATGCTTGGTTGTATAGGTGTATAGGTTAATTTATTTTGTTAACATTTCAAATAAAGTTTAAATCATTCAATTACAACAGACACACTGATCATAAATTTAATAATCAAATTAAGGGGGGAGCAAAAGTAAATAAACAAAACTTCTGTATTCAAGCACAAATGACATTTTAACAACATTAATTTCAATTTTTTTTCAAACTGAGGCAGAGCTGGGAAATCCATAAAGAAAAGTGAAATAAAAGAAATAACACTTGCTTGATCATGTTATATGTTGCTAAAATTCACAAACTGTGCTCCACTGCTTTCTACTATTGTATTTTAACTTGTTTTCATGGTTATATTAATTTTACCAGAGAGGAATCTCTTTTTCAAGTTTTCTTTGATATCCTTTGTTTTAAAACAGTATATTATTGGGTTGACAACAGCAGGGAAAAGACTGTATAGCATGATGAGAACAATGCGAATTGGAGCACTGAAAGTGTAGCCCACAAAATTTGCCAGGTACACAAAACATCTTGGCAAATAAAAAAGACCTGTGATGAGAAGTTGTGGTGTGCAGGTAGACAGAGTCCTCATGCGGCCTTCTGAGGAGGAAATTCTCAAAACAGCAACAACGATGACAAAATATGATAAGATGATAAAACCTAGAGGCAATAATAAACTAAACATGGCAAGACTCAATCCAAGAACAGTAGATCCTCGTACGTTCTCACATCCGAGGTTTATTATTGACAAATGGTCACAGTAGCACTGAACAATTATATTTGAATTACAAAAAGGTAGACTTAGAGCATCTAAAACTACACCGACCATCCATGAAATTGGCAGAAACCAGGATATTCCACAAAGCACAGAAACTGTAGTATTTGTGAAGAGTGACGTGTAACGCAGTGGCGCACATATCGCAATAAAACGATCAAGAGCCATCACCATTAAAATGAAAGAATGAGTCGCCCCTAAAAAATGAACAAAATACATTTGTGCAAAACAGCCATAGAAAGCAACAATGTTGTCATTAAACCAGTATTTTGATATAACCCTTGGCAGAGTAACAGTCCCAAACATTAAGTCAGTTAATGCCAAGTGGCAAAAGATAAGGTATGAAGGTTTGTGAAGGGACCTTTCAGATTTTACAAACACTAGAATAAAAATATTTCCTACGGCTATGGCCAAGAAAACCACTAAAAGCAGAGCTGACACAGGTCCATAATACTTCGGCAAAAGTCCAGGAAATCCAACAAGGAAAAAATCTGCTATTGTTGTGACATTAGTGTACAACATAATCACCTGGAATTATACCAGAAATTCAAGAGATATAGTAGAAAGTTTTAAATAAAAATATTGAGAATTAACCTGCTTCTTTAAACCTGCAGAGTAAAATAAGTTTTTCTATGTAGAAACTATCAAATAAAACATCACCTTCCACAGGCATAATGCAGCATCTCACTGTCGTGTCACTTCATATATGCTGAGCATCTTGCCTCTTGTCTCATTGCATGGAAACAGGAATCCCAAACGAGCCACTTTCCCAGAAGAGTTTCACAGGTTCTATAGGAAACAGTTGTTATGACATATCTTGTGTTCATGAAATAGTTGACTGGTCAGAATAACATCACAGGTTCCTTTTACCTGCTTGTTGGGAAAAGTCTGTTTTCTAAAACTGAAATCATGGTTTCACGCCGTAGAAGTGTAAAGACAGCCAGATGGAGATCTGCCGCTAAGACAAATAGATTAAAGGACAGTTTTTATTCCACAGCCATCAGGATGCTAAATGCTCCTCAGCTGTCAACTAGACAGCGGGCATGGTCACATTCACTTCATAATCTCATGTTTACAGCCTGTAAGGGACCAAATGCAATAATCCTCATATGCCGGATTATATGCCACTGTAATTTTTGTACATACATTATTATATAAGAGCCAAATCTTTGAAAGGAGCAGAACTTCCCATCACTATTAAGCACTGTGAGGATTAAACAGCGAAAGGAAAAAACTGCTGACCCAGCTCTTCTGATTCATGACAAAGCATCGGCTCTCAGATTTGCATCTTTTGCGCATGTCACATCACAAGTTAGGAATGGTAGTGGCTAAAAATCTCATTCTTCTGAGCTGGAAGTCCACAACTCCACCTTCCTTTGGACATTGGCCTTTCTCTCACCTGTAAATATTGTTTTTAATTGTAACTTTCTTTTCTATGTTGGTCTGGCAGCTTTACCATTTTTTAAATTTTAATGTTATTTTATTTCATTATCATTATATAGAGAGACATATTTAACTTTTAGTTATTGACATTCAATTTGATGTATTTTGCAGTTCTTTTCCTCTTTTTACCCCCTTGTGGTCACTGATGTTTTTGTACCCCTTTGTTAATTTGAAATGGAAAAATAAAGTACTATTTAAAATAAGGAAACCTTATTTGATTGAGTGCCATTGCGGGACAAACTTTTTTTCCTTCTCTTTTTGCTTGTGGTAAAAATATAGCATTGAGACAGTAAAAGATACATAAAGATAAATAAAATCAAAATCACTCATAATTCATAGTTTAAAACAGGGTTCCTTAATTTGTTCCTACGAGAGCCGCAATCCAGGATGTGATCAATGTATTCCTGCTTCAACACACCTGAATCAAATCAAATGGATCTAACAGTCTATCAATATCTGAACAGTGACTCATTACTTTGAGTCAGGTTGGAGCAGGGATATGGAAAACCTGCTGGATTGTGGCCCGTGGACCGAATTAAGTAGCCTTGATTTAAAGCCTTCTGTCTTTTTGTATTTAGATATATGTACCTGAGAGAAAAACATTAATTTGATCTACTTTTCATGTAAGTCATTTATTTATTTATTTATTCATTCATTCATTTATCTATTTGCATATGATTTAAATGTTGCAAGGCATTTTCCCCCCCGATGAATGCAATTAGAAAATCGGTTTGTGGTAGAGTTGCATTAATTTTTTTTTCACATTTTAAGCTAAGTTTCATAATAATATTGCAGCATAGAAAAAAATAAACCCTGAAAACAGCTTTTGAAAAGAAGAAGAAAAAAAGAAGTAAAACAGAAGTGAACTACAAATTTATCCTTATGGTACTAGTAATTTGTCAGATATGAAATTATTAATTCTGATTTTGCAGATCACTCGTGTAAAGACACACCGACCTAGAGTCCAGGAAATCCAAGAATGAAAAAATCTTTTATCCTTGTTACATTAGTGTACAACATAATCACCTGGAATTATAGCAGAAATTCAAGAGAAATAGTAATTATAAACTGTGGCAACAAGGACATTTTTAAACTGTACTTACTGCTTGTTCAAATATATAATCAATCACTACTGAGTAACATGATGTTTTCTGTGCATCTGTAATAGTAACATCAGCTTCCACAGGCATAATGCAGCCCCTCACTGAGTGTCAAATAATATATGCAATATATTGCATGTTGCTTTATTGAATGGAAATATGTATCCCAAATGCATTACTTTTGTAGAATTCGGCCTCGCGGACGGGGCACAATAAAATATATATAGTGAATTTACCTCATAATAAAATTAATGAAAGTTAATGAATTAACTAATACCTCAGGGCACCGCCTTTCTTAAGAAAGGAAAAATTTGGTATTTTAACAGAATAAAATCAGTCTAGTTCTGAAAGTATGAATTCTACAGAATGATTAATTTATATCAATTTTTGTATTCAGAAATTACGATCAAAACGTACTTAATTATAACACCGATTTATTGACAGAAATAAGCAAACAGCATGAAACAAGCAATGATATGACATCCAGCATAGAAACAAAGAGGGGAAACAAAATAGACTAAATAGGTTGGAGATGAATAATGGTATTATTTCTAATTATCTAGATGAGTTTCAATGATCGGATATAAGATGAGAAAGGTCTAATTGGACTTATAACTCTAACAACGGAGGCGAAGCTGGATTGTGGGTTATCTTGTAATTTAGCAGGAAAATTATCTCAAATTTGGATTAGAATTGAATTGATACATTTATTTAAATTTAGTAGATAAACTGTCAACACCCCAATAAATCAAGAGGGCTGAATCAGACATTTATTAGGATAAAATTGTGACCTCTATTCCAATCCTAGCTTTTCTCAGTTTCTTGATCAAAGTCTGCTTGATATCCTGAGTTTTGAAACAGTATACGATTGGATTAACTGCAGCAGGAAGAAGACTGTACAACATAACCAACAAAATGCGAATGTCTAAACTGAAAGAAAATCCAACAGTATTAGCCACATAAACAAAGCATCTGGGTAGGTAGAAAAGGCATGTAATGAGTATTTGTGGAGTGCAGGTTGAAAAGATTTTGCTGCGCCCTGCAGCTTTGGTCATTTTCATAATAACCACAATAACAGAAATGTAGGAAAATAAAATAAATGCAAGAGGCAGCAAAAGACAAAGCATGGCTATACAGAGAGCAGTAACCTGTACAATTTTGACATCATTTCCACATGCTTGACTTGTTATTGAAATGTGGTCACAGTAGCACTGAGCGATGACATTTGATTTGCAGTAAGGTAAAGTGAGGGCATGGAATATAGTGGTCAACATCAAAGGCAGAGGAATAAACCAAGCTAATCCACAGAAAGCAGATATAATATTGTTTGTGATCAGGACAGGATAACGCAGTGGGATACATATTGCAATAAATCTATCAAGGGCCATAACCATTAAGATGAAAGACATCACTGATCCTAAATAATGAACAAAGAACATCTGCATAAAACAGCCATAAAACGGAATAATGCCATCACCAAACCAGTATTTTGTTATAATCTTCGGGAGGGTAACAGTACCAAATGTTAAGTCGTTTAGTGCCATGTGACAAAAGACCAGATATGTTGGTTTCTGAAGTGATTTCTCACAGATGACGAATGTAAAAATGAAAATATTTCCTACTGCAATAGCTAGGTAGATGAAAAGAAGCACCAGTGAAACAGCTCCAAAGTACTGTGGAGAGAGTCCCGGGAATCCAAGGATGAAGAAGCTTCTCAGCTGCGTGACGTTTGAATTGCCCATGACTTCTGACTTTCGCCTAAATCTCTGTAAAGCATGTTCAAAATTCAGTAATTTGATATTTGACACATACTGAAAACATCAATAACAACATACATAATCAAATTAAACTTTATCTATAAAGCAGTTTTCTAAGAAAAAAAAACAGAGCAAAGTTTTTTACATAATAAAAATGTATTGTTTGGTCCTTTAACATATCTTTCTAATTGACAATATAAATCAAGCACATTAAATAGCTTCTGTTTTTAATAACTCATAGTTGGAAAGAAACGAATAACAATGTAATGATGATAATAACAAAGACACATGATGAACCCCTTTTAGAACCAAAATTGTTCAGCAGATAAAGCATTAGTCAGGATTTGTACTTTGCTCACAACTTTTTACAGCATGATGGACATTTTAAACCGTACATTATATCCTTTATAAAAACATTAACATAAACAAAGTTTTATGTTTCAGGGTTTCATGAGTCTTACCTCTCTGATGCAGGACAACAGCTGAAAGCTGAGTGTATCGGCTTATTGACAGCTAATATCTGCTCATTGTTACGTCTTCAGGCACGTCTTCAGGGATCTTTGTCTCAAATGGCACTCAAAGATGCCCAAATGGGAAACTCAAACAGGCCTCATGTATAATTATGCAGGATTTTATATCACATCTTTCTTTTTAGCAGACTTGTTTAGTGACTTACAGGTGAGAATGCTAAGGGATTACGCAGGGATCAGTATTTTGGTAAGATATTTTGACATGTGAACTTGGGAAAAAAGGATCAAATCAGCAATCTTTAGATTGAAAAACAAAGACTTTATATTCTGAGCTGCTGTTGTCCCACCTTAAGTTTCATTTTAACCCAAACAGGTGTATTTTAAACTTTTTTATTTCTGCTCCAAAAGGTCAAACAGTTTCGCAAGGGACTTAATTTACAATTGGAGTTCACTAAGTACTCATTTGAGAAACTGCTGTGTTTTGCAGACCTGCACTGGTGTTATGTTTCTACTGGTGTTGGTTGCTAACATACTCAACAGAATCCTTTTTGCTCAGCGGCTCTTTTAACCAGCCACAAAGCCATATATCTGGTATCGTTTACACCTTGTGAGTGTGTTTCTTTAGGTTAGAGGTCGGGTTTGTTTGTGTCATCATGCAGTGGAATCCTCAAGCAGGAAACAAATATAAAAGGTTGTTTATATTTCTAGTTGGACCTGAACAAATAATGTGGTCACAATATTGCATGACTGGCATTGTTCAGTATGGTATGCAGCAGAAATCACAATGAGTTCAAAGATCAGTCCGACCTGATCAATGAATTGTTGTTTCATATGTAGGGGTTCAGCCCAGAACACCTATACCTTATTATACCTTTTGAAAACAGAACCACTGAAATTTATATATCAGGCAGGGATGAGCAAACATAGATCTTTCCATCCTTTAAAGATTTTGCTTTTAGAGTTTTTTTCTCATGTATATTTTTTCATTTATATAAAAGGTCTCCAAAGTTCTGAAGCCCAGACCGCATAGCCAGTCAAAATTTAGCAAATACATACAAATGTAAATGCATCTACAATATTAATAGAAATAATGACAGGAAGTGTAAGCATGGTTAACAGGCACTGAGCCAGGATATGGTAAGTGGAAAATGTTATTCTGGGCCAGGCTCCAAGAACATGCCAGCAAAAAGGAAAATAGTTTGGTTGGAATATTGGTTAGCAATATTTAGCAAACAGGTCAAGCGTGCTAAATAATGTCAGGAATAAACCTTGAGCATTTATGAATCACATGTGCTCCTTTTAAATTGGGCCCCTTTTATTGATAAATAATCATTCTAAACAAATTGTGATATTGTTGAGTAGCATCATTTTAGATTACACTTAAACAAACAAGTAATTTTTCATCCATGTGTGTAAACTTGAAGTAATACAAAAAACTTAATTTTTATAGAATATGAAAGGATAAATGATTTGATAATTTGAAAAGATATTAAAAGAATAATTGTAGTATTCAATCATAAGATAAACTGATTTCAAAAGATAGAACAAAGAAACACTGAGCTAACATTAAACAAGATGGGAAATAAATGTGCGTCATTTTTTCCCCATGTTGTGCATTAGAAGGTTTGAGCTAATGTTGCGCATGTGCATCCCGGTTTGAGGCAGAAGTGGACCCAAATGCAGGCTTGATGACACAGAAGGCAAACGGTGCAGGGATAAAGTTCATCGAAAATAAACTGAGTAAACAAGGCTGGAAAACAGAAACACAGAATTCACAAGAACACAGGGAAATGACAACAACAATCTGGCAAAGAGTAATAGAAACCAAGGGGTATATATACTGTAGGCACCTAACAGGAGCAGGTGCAAATTAAACCAGGGGGCCGTTCCAGAAAGCAGGTTCTGTAGAAACTCTGAGTATGTTAACCCTGAATTGGGGGAAACTGGGTTTTCCGTTCCAGAAAGCGAGGAAAGTCTTACCCCCGAGTCTGTTACCATGGCAACTGACTTACTCGCTAGCAGGTTCACCAGGTTTCAGCAGATATTTCCTCAATTCATTTCAATTCAATTTAGCTTTATTTGTATATCCTCACCATCCTCTTCCTCCTCCTGTGATGAAGAAGATTAATTTTAGTCTATATCTATATCTAAAATAAAAAATCTGGATATTAGGATTAGGATATTTGAACCTGAGTTCAAACATCATTTCTTGGGGGTTTAAATACTAGACTGAGTACGATAATGTACAATAATGGTCAAATAGCTAGAATATATTACCTTCATAAAAGATGGATTTATATTTCATTTTCAGTAGCCTCCATGTGTGTTTTTCACCCTTCGGATTGAACCTACATAAAACTAAGATGTTTTCTATCCACCAATATTTTAACCCACATCCTCTAGTTTTAATAAAGTTAAATATCCAGTCAGTGGACCAGTGGATTCCAACTTCCACATGGACTCAGGCAGCAGTTGTTTTCCATGCTGCTTCTCTTTCCTTAGCAGCAGCAGCAGTGTTCCTTTTTTAATGAAATACGTCTTTGTATTGCCCTTCTGCTTCAATAAGAACCTCTCGCTCCAGTTGGGTTAAATAACGAGCTTTTTGTCAGCGGTTGCCATGGTGAATCCAAGTATCGGGGCTGCATCGATGATGGCTTCTTATTGTGGTTCCAACTCTGGGTAAAGATACTCGGAGATGATTGAACCAACTCAAAGCAGCTGTTCTGGAACCAAAAACTCAGTGTTGCTCAGCTCAGAGTAAGTTGTCTGCTGATGAACAGGAAGTAAAACAGAATGTATACACAAGGGGAATAAACTACAAAATAAAACAGAAAACCAGACAGGACAGGCAATAAACCTATAAAACAACTAAACCAAAAACCCATAAAACCTTGACAGCATCAAAGGATTAAGAATATTTTGCACAAGTGGCTTGCTGTGTCAGTAAAACTATGGAAACCCCATAATTCCATTTTAATTCCACATCAAAATGCAACAGTGGTTTAATACTGTTCCTCCACAGAAGACGCTGCTTTCTTAAATACTGTTCATTGTGACAATACGACATCATGACAATATATGTATTTTTGATGGCACAATTTATGATAATTCAAATTGACATTAATAACGATCAAATCATCTTCATCATGTAGAGATTAAGTAGGATTCTCTGTAAGTGTGAAAATATTAATGGTATCAAATAAGAATTGTTAGGTAAGTTGGATATATTTTGAGAGGGAGATGTTTTGAAATAATGTGACGGATTTGTTCATTTAGTTATTTATTATACTGTTGTTGTTTTTTAACAGAATGTAGTGTAAGCTATATGTATTTATAGTGTATATAGTGAGGTGAATTGATTCTCTGGAAATAAAGATAAAGTTTTGGGCTAAAGAACAAAAAAACTGTTTGAATTTTTGAAGTATACCACATTTCTAATAATATCCTCAGCTCCCTTTTTATCCTGACAAAATACACAACAACACACAAGCTCATTTTGCAGGTCTTTATTATCATTTATTAAGAAAATCATTGAAAGAAAAAAGTTGAATGCTGGGAGACATTTGCAAACCTATTTAAGATCTTTGTGTCATGCAACAGAAAAAATTGACTTTTGTAACAAGTAACAAAAATGTGGAAGGATTTTTTTGACCATACATTTCTTTTTATCTCCCTATAATAGGGGAAATGCAGTTAAGCAATGATGTAGAATGAAGATAGAAATGGAATATTTACACAATGAATGGAGTTATCAATTACTCATTGTCAAAACTCGTGTGTTTCTTGGTATGATTCTTCTATGAAATAGTTTAACTAAGCATGTTCTCATGTCTTTAGCTCTTAGGCAATATATCAATGGATTGATCATGGGGGGAGCAAGGCTGTAAAGCATAATAATCACAATCCTTATATCAGCACTGAATTTAATGCCAACAACACCGGCTAAATATACAAAACATCTTGGTAAATAATAGAGGGAGATTATTATCAGCTGAGTACTACAAGTGGACAGAGATTTCATGCAGTTTTTTTTGTTTGCAATCTTACTTACTGCTATCAGTATAGAGCAATATGAGAAAACTATGAATGCTAGAGGTCCCAGTAATGTAAACATTGCCCCTGCAAAAGCAGGAAAAGCATAAGGAGCCCTGTCAGTGCACGCTAGCATTGTTATACCAACATGATCACAGTAACAGTGATTGATTATGTTTGAGGCACAGTAAGGGAGGGGGTATGCTCTAATAGTTATCATTAAAGCAAATGGCATGGCAATAATCCAGGCAGTAACGCTGAGAATGGCGACTGTGGAGAGTTTAAGAATATTCGCATATCTGAGAGGATGGCAGATAGCCAAATACCTATCAAAGGCCATTAGGAAGAGAACAAAGGAATTTTCTGAACCTAAGAAGTGAACAAAGAACATTTGGACAAAACAAGCATCAAAAGACATGGTCCCTAATTGAAACCAGTACATACTGATAATTTTAGGTAAAGTGGTTGTGCTGAAGAGGAGGTCACATGCAGTCAGATTTAAAATGATAAAATATGTTGGCTTATGAAGGCAGCGGTTAGTTGCAAATAAAATGAAAACTGTAACATTTCCTATCACAGTTATCAAATACACTAAAAATAATAAAGCTGAAACAAGTCCGAAGTACTCTGGATGAAGTCCGGGGAATCCAGTAAGTGTGAATTCAGTCACTCTACTATGATTCCTGTCGGCCATGATGTAAAGATTTCTGTAAAACTCCAGAAAGCATATAACTCATTAAAACATTGCCAAACATTTCAAATTAGCAGTAACTAATATGCACATTTATTTAAACATTTATATCATTTATTTCATCCTATACGATTGATTATCCTCTTCTTTCTCCTGAATGCCACTTTTTACTTTCATACTAGAATATGTTTACACATAAAATGTGGATTTGAGTTAGGTTCTTGTCATCCCTATCAGTTTGCAGGTACCTTTCTCAAGCTGTAGAGTAATGGTCTGCTGACTCACCCTCTCCTTCACCGATTAAAAATACTTCCCCCAATACATTCTGTGAATAAGGTACAGTTGTCCATCCTTTTTATATGTCCTCAAGACAGGCAGGGGGGTTATCTCTTCAAAACACAATTATGACAGGTCCAGTTTTTTTCTGGTTCCTGCATTAACATACATAACCCCAGAGGAGCGTTTGCAAGTGTGTTACAGTTCAAACAACATCACATTTATGATTTCATGACTTCTTATTTTCAAAAATAAAGAAATCCTTTTAACAAAATTTTACTAAGTGGGTTGTCATTAATTTTGACTGGATTGAAGAGGGATAATGAGGAATCATTATAAAGGTGACAACTGTTTTGTTTCAACCATGGGGCATTTGTAATGTGGTTGCCGATCAAATCAAAATCTCAAATGTTGCACAAGGAGGATGCTAGAGTATTTCTAAAGTTTAGATGTAATTTCATGCACTAGATATCTTCAAAAAGTTGAGTTGTCTGGCATAGATCTTTTTATGTTGTCCAAGAAATATTCATGCTTCGAATCAGAGAAATGTCCAACATTTCAGTTTGTTGATATCTCAAACTATGTAATGCTTCAGGCAACTTTTTCTATGTGGCCAAATTTGAAAAGGAAAAATTTGATTCTCAGATACTAATTGATTTTAAAATTTAGTACCAAGTTAGATATCAATAAGCACGGGTATTGATACTAAAATGCCACTTCGTCTGCTGATTCATGGAGCTGCCTCTATCCAGTTTTTAACAGGCACTGCGGCGGGCAGCTTCACCCCCTACAGTAGTTACCTGGTGAACACATTGTTTGCGATGTTGCCAACTCAGCAACTTTGTCGCTACATTTAACAAGTCTTTGGAGCAACTCTTTTTCAAATAACATCTAACACATCTAAGACACGTTCTGGTCTTCAATGAACTAGGCTGATCATTTCACATGCTACAAATGACAAATGAAACATGTTGAATGGTATGTTTCAATTTAACCTAATGACTTAAAGAAATCATTGATTTAATCATCTTTTTGTTGCCATCAAGAAATCATATGATTAGGCCCAAGAGGTAAGGCATCCAAGCCTGCACTTAAAATAGTTCATTTTTGAGACATTGTGGTTTTGTTACAGAAAACTCACACCCTGCCGGAAAATGTGTCTTTACATTTTTTTCATTTGCCCGTGGCTTTTCCAGCCAAGGTCTTTAGAGTGAAAGCACATTTTAACCAAGTTTCACAAATGAATGCATGCTGCAATAAAGAGATGAAACTTTGCCTCAAAGAGGTGAAAAAGGAGTGATTATTTCACTCTCAGCCTCACATTGAATTGGTGACACTAATCATGGGTGCTCTCCATCAAACTGTTGTCATTGTATGGATCTTCTCTGCTGTCAAGCTGAAGGTGTGAATCCATGTTTTGAGTGCACATAGTTTCTTTATGTTGTCTGCTCTCATTACTTCATCTCCTTGTATCAGAATCAGTTTTACGGGCCACTGTACAAAAATATAATCCCTTGAAATTTTTCGCTACATATCATATAAACATCTGGACCAATACAGATGTGATCTACAGCTTGGCTGGCTAACAGCGGCAAATTTAAGGTTGCAGTCATTGAATGTGTTGTGTTTTGTAAGTCAAGTGATTATCATGATGTCTGACTCAGCTAACGTGTAAATTAACATAAAATTTGTCAGTGGAGAAATATTGTTAATTTGTAGCAAGGCCCAGCTCGCCTCATGGCTCAGTGGAAGAACCACTAATTTAATAACACTAATGGATTATGGATCCCACTAGTAAACAACTGTCAACTGCACTTTAACAAAACCCCTATGAACACTTAAATTGATACTGTGGAAGGAGTGTAAATATCCCTGGTGTTTAATGGTGGTCTCATAGGATGTGCTTTATTTCATCAGAGTGGATTTCTTTACAGCTCAACCCCTCATTACCTCACACAAATGATAAATGTGAATTATGAAGCCCCATGGACTTGTTAGACAATGTTTGCTTGTGGTTTTTAGCATTGCTAAGGTTATTTATGGTAGTTTCAGTATAACTATTGAAAAGTAAAAGATAACGAGGTGATAATTACAAAACTAGAATCCTACTTATGATTATGGAGCCAAAACTGGTAGAGATATTCACCTTGAACTGTTTTAGAACTATCTAATACTGACCCAATTTAAACAGTTTCATGACAGTATTACATTTCCTTAAGTAATGGCTACTAATTTAGCACATTTTTATTTTTTTATTTATTCATGTGGTGGACACCATGATTCATGAAGAATGGGCCCTTGTGAAAAAAATAAATAAATGGGGTCAGAGGCTTTGGATTTTAACTGTGTTTTATTGTCTTCATAGCATTCATGTTTCATCTTTGAATCTCCAATCTGCCCTGATGTTTGTCAATGAATAGATTCTATCTGTTAAAATTCTGAAACTCAAGAACAGAAATGAATGTAGCAAAAAGGGTTGTACAATGTGCAATAAAGAAAAGAAACTAAGAAAAGTGAAAAAACAATAGATTCCCACTCAGCTCCAAAACACTACAGGATTTAGTTTTGAACAAAATGTAAAGGGCATAAAAACAAAGTTTATACTTTACATATTAGAAATGATGTCAATCAGTGTTTGCAACACATAACAAAATGTACAGGAAAATAAAAACAAGAAAACAAGACTATTTTTATTTGAGAATTCACTAAGGTGAACTCAGAGCACTAAGGTGCCACTCCCATATGCACGCTCTAATTTCACACCTGAGAGCACTATAAGCTTGAGACACCAATTAGTTTCTTCTGACGTCCATTTGTGTTGTTCCTCTTGTGTATCAGTGGTCTGAAACAACAAATACTGCCTCTAAGACTAAACTTTTTAAATTTAAGCCTATCAATGAATCACCATCGATTTGTTAATGCTCTTATGATTAATATAATCAACTTACTTCCCAAATACATACACATAGAGATGGCAATTGAGGACTGATTCAACTTGTTTCCAGTTTCAAATTTTACTAAGTGTCTAAATCAGAGGTGTGTGTCTCTTTGATCTTAGCAGTTCCTGTAAGGATGCCAGCAGCTGCTGGCAAACATGCACTGATTTCAAATCAACAATCTCACCCATGCAGGCCTCTCAGGTTTCACATGCTGAGCTTACTTACTTACTCCACTTACTCACTCCATGTTATCTAGATACCCATCTTATCAATGTTTAGAATAATTGATGTAAAATTTAGGAAATTGCAGCATAAAAAGAAGAGACAAGCACTGCCAGTGCTGCCAAATTGCCAATTTATGTCCCCACCAATGAAACCTTATTTGAATAGTTGATATGATGACATGATAATAGTTGATGGTAATTAAGTAAAAAATATTGATATGGCAAGGCAAGGCAAGTTTATTTGTATAGTACATTTCATGTACAGGACAATTCAAGGTGCTTTACATACAAACATTAGAAACATTACAGCGGGGTGCAGAAAGCACCCCGCTGTAATGTTTCTAATATGATTATATGATGATATGATAATAGTTGATGGTAGTTAAGTAAAAAATATAGCAATAATAACAAGATGTTAACAGAAGTCTTTTTTTTCTCCTTTGAATCTTTTTGATAATTCAGAAACACAAAGTTTCAATGAATGAATAACTAATTGATTAGTATGTGGGAATTTATTTTGGGCTTGTATTTCAAATAGAAAATGCCATGTTATAGATTCATGTATTCTAGCTTACAACATTCACATATACAATTAGGGGGCGGCAGTGGCTCAGGTGGTAGAACAGGCCATACGGCGATCCAAGGGTTGGTGGTTCGAGTGGCTCCTGCCGGTCAGCTGTCTTTGTGTCCTTGGGCAAGACACTTCACCCTCCATGCCCCCAGTGTTGGTACCGGTGGCGTTCTCAATTGTGGGTTTTGCAGCCCCAAGGGGGATGCAAGCCTGTGTTCTCTGAGGGCCGGTCCCAAGCCCAGATAAATGCAGAGGGTTGCGTCAGGAAGGGCATCCAGCGTAAAACATGTGCCAATATACTCAGGCAACTTCATCCTGGGATGATTCACTGTGGCAACCCTTTCGGGGATAAGCTGAAAGGGAAGGAGGAGGAGGGGGAACAATTAAAAATGAGAGGCACTCAGAGAGTACAGACATCCACCAAGCCATCAGGTGACTAATCAGGTGACTAGGTGGGCTCAACAGCCAACCTAGTAGGTAGTTTCAACAAACGGATCACCAGATCCAGAATATCAACATGATCCGCGTCGAAAAATGTTGGATTATAACATCTACCTGTAACTCGAAGATGACCTGTTTTAATGTTTTGGACATGGATGCACTGCATGTGTCCTGTAACGGGGCTGGATCGATGCCAGAATGACCTGGCGTCGGTTCATTTTTGAGCTCTCCAATAATGCAATACAATAAATCAATATCAACTGAGATCCAGCTCTGTTTCCTTTATTCTAGCATTATATCAAGTCTACTTTCAGTTCCCAGAGTCAGAACTAAACACGGAGAGGCAGCGTTCAGTTTTTATGCTCCTCACATGT
>JAOXYM010000009.1:11160696-11174362 GCA_028567055.1 Leptatherina wallacei
CTTTGGTGAATTCCGAAAAAGAAAAAGAAACATGAACAAAAGTTAGATAATTATTTCATCATTAAAAGAAAAACAAAAGTGAACACTTGCTTGCTTTGTCAGTAAGTTTACCATTTCCTGGATGGGTACATTAACTTTTATAATATTACTGAAGTCATCAATAACACAAGCTGCAAGCAACAACTCAAAGATCTACTTCTACTTATAAATAGATGGTACAGCTTTGGAATAAAACATTTTTAAGAGGTCTGGAAATCTGAACGTTAACTACATTTTATGGCTAACACTAATAATGACCTGAGACGGAGCAGGTTATATGGATTTGCTCATTATAAGAAAGCTCATTAAAAACACCATTATGAAGAAAATCCACATAAAGAAGCGGTCTAAAACTTTAGCCACTTTCTTCCATTCCCCAGTCCTTTTCTGTGTGGCTCTCTGATCTCTGTAGCAGTTGGCGATGTACTCAATGTTGCGGAGCAGCGGTTCTTTATTGCAGTGTGTGATGCAGGAAATCTCTCCATCTTTCTTTTCTCCATCACTCACTCCTCCCTTCCTGCATCTCTTCGGAGTTTCTGAATCTCCACAGTCCATACTCATGAAGGCGCCATTTTTCCAAGTGCTGTAGTGATTGGTGGGGTTCCTCCCAATTGACCCTAATGGACTCATCATCTGATCCATTTCTTCTTTCTCCTCTGTGGTGATGGAGCTCACTGTCTCCTGTCCTTTTTCCATTTTTAAGACATCTTCCTCTCTGCCTGGACCTGCCTGTCCATTCATGGTGCAGCTGCTATTCTTTTCAACAGGAGGTTCTTGTTTCTCTGGCTGTGGTGACATGCAGTTCTCACCTACCTCATACACAAAGCACATCCTGGCCATGTACTGCAGGATGACTATTTTGGCCCACTTAGGAACAGGTTTGGCGTCTGGGCCACAGTGGTGGATGTTCATGATGAAGATGGTCAGAGCAGTGGAGGCTGAGATCATGGTCATGGTTGCAATGTAATATTTTCCTGTGGAATTAAATGAGAGAAGAAATATCAACATACACATTTGAAGGTGTGGTCATGATGGATTGATTTGAGTTCGATTCATCACTCTCACCAATAAGTGGTACACTCTCAGAGGGCGGCATAATCTCTGCAACCAGCAGCTGAAAGACAGTGAGCGCCAACAGCACAGTAACACCCAAAGACACCTTCTCTCCAGAGTCAGCTGGCAGGTAGAAACCCAGTGGAGCCAGAAAAGAGATCATCACACATGGTATGAGCAGGTTGAAAACATAGAAGGAAGCTCTTCTCTTGAGTTTCAACGTGTAGGTCACATCTGGGTACGGGTCAGCACAGCAGCCATACAGAATGATATTCCTCTTAGCTGGCATACCAAGCACCTCCCACTCCACGTTTTCCACCAGATCAGCCAGGTCAGCGCTGTCCATGGCATTGTGGATGTCTAGTTGGTTTCCATTGTAGGTCCAGGAGCCATAGGTGAACCTGCACTGCTGACCATCAAAGGGGAAGAAAGACACGTCCACCCTACAGGAGCTCTTGGTGATGGCAGGGGAATCCCACATCATCTGGCCATCGTGTCGGATCACCACATTGGTGTCCATTGGGCCGGTGAAGTGATTATCTGCACTGAAAAACAAAGGAAGCTTGACTGGAAAAGTAAATTAGAGCGGCATGTTTCACATACACACCCACAGCAAACATGGAATTTAGTGAAGAATGAGCTGAGATAGAAACTTGATGAGAATCAAAGGCACAAGTATCACAGCTTAGGAAACAATCAAGAGACTTTACAAACTTCTCAAATCTATTAAATGGTTTCGTGTTTATGTGTGTGTCTGCATGTGACAGGCCTGCTATCAAGGAAATTAAATGACTCTGTGACTGGAAACCCCAACATTTGTCTTTTTAGGTGATTATTCTGGCTGAACCTCGTACAGCAGCGTTTCCAAGACCGTCAAGGCTTGACAATGATGAAATGTCGCATGACGCAAACATCATCATTTATACTTGTCTTCAGACATGGCCTCGATCATCATTGATTCAGACTTTGTACAGAGCAAAACAATGCCAGCCAGAGCCAGAAGACAAGATAGAGTTACAATCTTAGAAATGTAAAAAGTGATCCTGGCATCGCTTGCTTTCCAGAATTTGACACAAATAGTTTCAACCGATAAACTGTCACAAATGATTTATTTTTCTTGCAACTCAATGTTTCTACATGGTGAAAAGACGAGGAATATCTGAGGCATTGCTGAGTTCACCTTTGCTCTTTTCTCTACCTCTTCACCAAAATATTGCTGAGATTTAGATAAGTAAGTCTGATTGGAATCAGTTGTGCAGTAACATATGTTTCTGGGATTTACCTGTTATATAGGACAATATCAGGTCTCCATACATAACTACCAGGTATACGGATGGTGTCAAGTCCATCATAATCGTCTTTGTTCCATTTGAGGTGAGCATCATACCAAACTTGCCGTATCCATAAATATGCCGTCAAAATTTGGTTTCTTTCATCCTGTAGCAGAAAATTTCAAATCATGAAAAACACATTTAACAGCATTTATCATGACATTACAAATCTAAGTGTATCTCCAAGGAGGATTTTTACACATATAATCCTGGAATGACATGTGAACGTGGGTATTTTACCATGTCGATGATTTGTGACAGAGTAACCTGCAGAGTTACATTCAGGATGGTGTTTGTGTCCTCCACAGGCCTCAGCGCACTTGAATAGTTGGCCATTAAATCAGTCAGGAGCTTCTGAGCATATTTTGTATGAGCACACCAACAAGCTATGGTGGGAAAAGACAACAATACAAAGCACTTGTTTGAAATAAGTATCAAAAAATGTGGTATTTCCCCAAAAGGACATAATTATTTCTACAGTTACTTCTAACCTGCAGCATGTACACTACAGATCAAAAATTTGGACACATTTTTCCATTAAACCTGATTGGATAGTGTGTCCAAACATTTGACTGGACTGTATGTCATAGTCAGTGTGGAGGATAAAGGGAGAGACATGTGACAAAAAAAAGCATGGCAGATGGTGGGAGGGGGCAAAGTGGATGCCAAGCTAGATTGCCTTTCTATAAAGCTTTAAATCTACTGGTGTGTTCCAGCAATGACCCCCTCTGTTAAAGCTGTGTATATGAATCCTAATGTGTTGATTAAATACTTAACCGGACACAGAACAAATGAGTATCAAAATGAGCAGGAGGAGCTCAAACATATATGCTTTTGGATAATACAATTATAACGGCTGATGATGTCCAGTCAGTTGATTTGTTTTGGTGAAAAAGGAAGAGAAAATGACAGATTTGACACAAAATATACCATTTAGAGGCTGAAAGTTCTGGAGTCATTTAACAGGCCTATAAAAAGATGAATGTATTTGATCAAGTGAAGGAAAAAATATGGAATCTCTTCACGTTTGCAATCATAAATACAAACAATAAAAGACTAAATTAGAAATGAGTCCACAGTTTTTTTTTTTTAAAGTCCAACCTGACTTTAAAGTTTTGATGCACCTGACTGATTGATTGGAAATATGGCTCAAACAATAGATCTATCAGTGGAAACAATAAGAAGGAACATTAAAGTACTACAAGGTTATTCAACTGAAAGTGTGGCAAACAATGTAGATTGTTCCCAGTCAGCTGTATCTGTATCAAGTACAAAGAATATGGGAAGGATGATGGATGATGACCACAAATCTATGTTGACCAAGGAGATTATTTCAGATATTTTGTTTGGTGCTGATCCAAATGACCATTTGAAGGAAACAAATATCCAAAAACATTCATGATACGGGGATGATGTCTGGTGAAAGAGCAAGAAAGATGGAAGTCAGTCCCTCTAGCAGAAGTTTACAGTGAAATTTGTAGATATTTTTTCTAATTTCTTGAGTTGAAGGTGGGTTCTGTGATGGCTGAGTTATTTTTCAAGTTGATCATTCTGTCACGGAGCAAAGAGCACCACGACTTTTTGTGAAAGATGTATCAACACATTGACATAGGATCTCCATCTGAGTTCAAATTTATGGTGTAAATTGAAAATATATAGCTGAATGAATAAGCCTGGAGCCATTTTGATAAATAAAAATGTTTATTATTATTATTATAATTATTATTATTATTTGTAGTAATAATGTTATATGTATTATATTGATTAAATATAATTTATTGTAAGATGGGGGGAAAAGATTCAGAAGTAGCTTATGTTTTCAAAAAAAAAACTCTTACATGACGCAGGTTGTGCCATAGCTGTGATTTTTCCCTACATCAAATCCAAATTCATGACCAAAGATTGTAGAATACAAACAAATATAAGTTCTTAAGCATAAGTAAATAATTTATGGGACTTCCATAATCACTTATGGGTATATGAACCGTTTGATTTTTTCATCTTTTCTTTTTTATTTAAATAAACACATAGGCTACATAATTTCACTTCTGGCCTCAACAAAGCATTTGGTCCAGATGTTAACCCTGAATCGCTGTTTGAATAAAGCCTTTGAGCGGGATAAAAACTACGGGATTATAATGACAGCAAAATCCCTTAGCAACTGGTCACAAGTTTGCAGATTCTGGGTTACAGCTTGCGTGGAAATGGAGTGGAAACTAAGATATAATGTACAATCTATCATACATTCAAACAATGACATTAAAAATGATTTTAAAAAAGTAACTGAAAAACAAAGTTTCAGTCAACGTGGAGGGTCAATTCTATTTTAGGCCATTGTCTCTTTTTGTGGATATAGATGCAGGAGATGGGGTGAGATTCTTGTTTTATCTTAAATTTAATTTCCACTTTCATATGACAAGACAGCACACACGTGATTGCGAGCATAAAAACCGGCCTACCAAACCAATATTTAATGCAGCCTAATCTTAGAATAAAAGGAGTAACTTACTTGGCATGACAGTGACGGACAGAAAAAGGCGAAATAAAGTTTGGATTGCCCATGGTTTCATTTTGCTGAAGCAAATTATTTGGATCCAAGGAGCATTTGAGCGGTTCTGTAGCCTATACTCAACCGAATTTATACAACAGAAATATCAACAGAGCAGACTGAATCCAGCTGGAAAGCGACAGATACCTCGTCCTGCAAAAGCCCAACTGAAACAAAACAGCGGAGGGGCGGCGGATTGACTGACGAGCAATTTCTGATTTGGCTATAACATGTTAATCTCATGCCATCGCAAACCAAAACCCACACATACAGCAGGGATGACTACAATGAGAGGAAGGAAAGATGAGAAAGGTGAAAACAGAAAAATCGATCCTTTATTTGCTTCCCGTTCAGCACCACGGACAGTGCCCAGTGTTCGCGTGCGCTCTCCTCACACGATGTGACACAGTTTATACTTTATTCTCCATGCGATGTGTGCATTATTATCACAGACCATGCGATCCCAACGTAGGCTTCAGACCTTCTCTTCCGGGTACTGATGCTCTCCACCCACTCCGTTTTTTCTCCCGCTATCTTTTGCAAAAGGAGGAGGTCGGCTATCATCTGCTGGGAGCACACACCTCAAACATCGTTGTGAAAATGTAGGAGGAATTTAAGATGGCCGAGTGAACCCTCGTTTCTTTTTAACGCCTTGATGGGACCTGGAATACTGAGGTCCATCACACAGCTCCTGGTGAAAGATGTCGATGGATTTTGTCGAGCTTATATGTGTACATGATGTCTATTGTTGATTAGAAACTGGAGGTAGGTTGATTTCAGAGTGCACAATTTTAGTGCATGCATGAATAAATGTCTCCAACAGATTAAAGATAAATATTGAATGTTGATATCCAGACGTGTTTACGTTGCAGGGAAAGATGCTTCAAGGTTCAAATATTTTGGGGCATGAGAGGCCCCTGGACATCAGGGTCTCTTTCAGCACCTGTGTAGTGGGTACCGTGTGCCTGCCATTGCTCGGACTCGTAGCTTGTGTCTTCATATCCTCTGTTTTTCATTTTGATGATGCTACTGGAACACATTGCCAGGTAACAACCGTATTCCCCTAATATAGTTAACCTTAATTCCTTATCGGTAAATTCTGATTTCTTTGCAGGCTCTTTCTCTAGCTCCTATTGTGAAAGAAATATTTTTCCTCCCTTTCGTTCTAATCTCCTACCTCTGATTCTGTTTTTAAATGTTGCCTTCAGTGTTACAGACAGTCTCAATTTAAAATTAAAAGAAGAAGAAGTAAGAGTACTGTGTACAAGACTCACAGACTCATGCACTAAAACCATCCAGTTATAATACATGTACAAAGTGGTTTGGTATTGTCTTGTGGGAATATGCAATGCCTGAGAATGATGTTATCTGATGGGAACATGTTCTACAACTTATGTGTTTCAAAATAATAGCAGTGCGTTTAAAATGTGAGTAAAGCTCAAAATCCTTATAATAGTTGTTATTTTCATGCATCGGAATGCTGCACATTATTTTCTAAATCTAAACATGAATAAAAAATGTATCATTTTATTCATTACTTTACAGAAAATTAAGAAAAAAGTTATATTGGACTGTTTTTCTTTACAAACTCAAATATTTAAACTGAACAATAGTCAGGATTTGGCATTCCTGTGAATCACTAAACTGATAGTTGCATAGCAACTGTTTCTGCATGGAGACAACCAGTTTATGTGAACAGGTATTCCAGTCCTCAGCTTTTCTTGTTGAAACACCGATTTCAAGGGCATTTTCTAGCATAAGGCAGCATGACCTCTTCACGCATGCAAACTGATCCATGATCCCTGGTATGCGATAAATAGGACCGACACCATAGTAAGAGAAACAAATGAATCAAGATGCTTGCGCCATCATGTTTCACTGTCTTTTGAGTGTACTGTGGCTTGAATTCAATATTTGGGGGTTGTCTTTGTGGGGCCTTCTTGCCAATAGATAGCTTCACACAGGCGCCTTCTAACTGTAACAGTACTCACGGGTAACTTCAGACCATCTTTGATCTCCCTGGAGCTGATCATTGGCTGAGTCTTTGCCATTAAGGCTATTCTTCGATCAATTCAAATAGTCATCTTCCATTTCTTTCCATTTTTCTCTGGTTTTGCTTTCCATTTTAAAGTATTGGAGATCATTCTAGCCGAGCAGCCTATTATTTTTTGCATTTCTTTATATGTTGCCCCTTCTCCAATCAACATTTTATTCAAAGTATGCTGTTCTTCTGAACAATGTCTGGAACAACCTGTTTTTCTCAGGTTTTCAGAGAGAAATGCATGTACAGCGTGTGCTGGTTTCATCCTTAAATAAAGGCCATCTGACTAACACCTGTTTTTTAACAGAATGAATGACCTCACTAATTGAACACACTGCTATTCTTTTGAAAATTTTCACAGACTCAGAAGCATGCATATCATGACAGTCTGTTGGTTTTCTATGATTTTACTACACCAACTGGTGAACTGCTTGCCATATAGTAATATAACTTCTAGGTGGTTGTAATGATTTGAAACTAAAACTATATCCTTGCTGTGTGTTTTCAGGTTCCAAACTACCTGCCATCTATCAGTGCCTCAATAAGCCTGAGTCCTGAGTGCCACATATGGCGGTTCTGCATTGGCCTGCATTCAGCACCAAGGCTCCTGGTGGCCTTTACTTACTTCAAATTTTACAAGACGCGCTTTGCTGTCAGGTTCCCAGAGAGCCTACTCAGCTGCTTGAACTTTGCCTTTTCTATTTTTGAGAACCTCGGCCTCTTACTGCTTACATATGTATCATCCAGTGAGACATACTGTGAGTGGTCCAGATTTCATTTAGAGGTTTAGAGAGGTCTCCCTTTGTACCACTGTACAAATATTTTTGTACAGTCATTTTTATTTATTTATTTGAAGATTTTAGCTCTTAATATCTTAAGTCTTTTAAATACTGCATAAGATGTGTTTCATTGCAGCAGATATAATCTAGTTTCTCATTTAAAATCTACTTTTAATGTTTTGCAAAAGAAAACAAATGTTGCATACATGTAACTCTGTGATATTATGATGTAGCATGCCAACGCATTGATGAAAACATTACCTTTAATCATTACAAAACCCACTTTTACACATGAAATTTGTCTTCTCTCTTTCTATATTTTTGCCCCTCAGTTGTGCATAAAGAAGGTTTTGTCCTGTTCATTGTGAGTTCCCTCATCCACATGCTGATAACTTGCCGTTTGTGGAAGTCTATTAAGAAGTATTCATTAAGCCCTGAGGTAAGGCATTCAAGAAATATTACAAACCTAACTCTATCATACCATAAACCTGATTGTATATGATGGTTTTTGCTTAAAGGATGTTAAGTCCCATCGCTGGAAAATGCGTTTCCTACTTCTCAACATTTGCTGCTGTGCGTTTGCTGGATTCTTTTTCTGGAAACACAACATGTACTGTGAGCCAGGAAGTAAGTATTATAACAGTTCTTTTGTAAGATGTGTTAACTGGGATATAAACACCACATAATGCAAAACACTTACAAGCAGACATACTAACTAAGAAATCAAGGTGCACAGATAGTCCCAAACATAGATATAGAGGGTAGACCTTGAGCCGCAAGCACCTTTTCTTTACCTTACAGAATTATTTTGTGACACTGGAATGGGACCTTTACTTCTCTGTAAATACCAATGCAAAATAAAGCCACAAAATGCTGACCAATGCATGAGTATAAAATACATCCATATTTCTTCTGTTGACAGGTTATACATTTTTTGCCCTGTTTGAGTATCTGGTGGTCTTATCCAACATGGCCTTCCATTTGACAGCTGTGTGGGACTTTAAGAGCCGGGAGGTTGTGGTCATTTCATCCTCTGAGGATAAAGACTTCTAATGAGAAACTCATGGGCTGAACATGCAACCAATAAACCACTTGAAAACAACAGGGGTGATACAGCACAAGAGGCCAAGTGGGAGGATTTTCCTTATTTCCATGATGACAAGTGGCAACTGTAAAGAGCTCGGAGAGTTTTGATGCCTGTCAAGTTATACATACACGTGTTCAATCAAAGGACAGTTTTGCCTCAGTGTCTCATTCACATATGCCTTTGTGTTCGTACTGTATGTTTTGTGATGTGAAATTTTGTACATTGCACAGTAAAAGTGAGCTCACACTATGTGTATGTGGCACAATTAGTTCTTCAATTTAGTGAAGTTTATGTCTCAGTGGGGGAGGGGATTTCAACATTTCTCACTGTTAAACACAGAAAAAAGACTAGGCTCACAAATAATGGCTGTTTTTTTTTCATTTATATTTACACTATTCCCCACTAAAAACTGTAATACACTGCAACATTCAGGTTGATGTTGAGAGCAGATGTTATCAGTCTTGCCTGTCTGTATTTTGTATATAAAAAACATTAAAATTTTAAACATTTTTTCAGTTGAAATCTGTACAGCAGTTTTCAGATGTTGATCCTCATTTTGAATATAAAGTGTACTGTACAATTTCCATGTTATTCATCCGCTGCAGTTACATAAAATGTTGTATTTTTAGGAATTAAAACCTGTGAACACACACAAAGTACAAATCTGTTGACATTATGTTAGAGAGATATTGATCAAAATCTATGGTTCTTGTGAAAAGTATGTCAAAAAGGTAAAGGTTTGGATTATATCAATTGTCATGATCAACATGATTACAACTGTGTCTGATACACACTCACATTTTATTTTTATTATCAAATAGTAATTATGTGCAACTGTGCAGTAACACCCTTTCAAAAGATGCTAAATGTGCACAGCTAGACAGCATCTACAGTTATTCTTGCCTTGGAGCATTTTAGGATTATCCACCAAAATACTTTTCTCTGATGATGCAAGAGAAAGGCAATTGCCAACAACAAAACATCTCACTTTGAATATAAAAAGTTTGGATAGTCCACACCGAATCCATTAAACCACCTTAAAGTTTTGACCTTCTCACATTCATGTTTGGGATGATTAATAAACTGAAACTTCCTCTACAACAACTGTACAGTAGGCCAAATAAGGGTTAATACTCTAGCCTATTTAAATAATTCATTATGTCGATAAGGATAGTTTTCAATAACTACACATAAAATATATTTAGTTTCAAAATCCCATACATATAATGGTAAACCTAATTTGTTTTTGTTATTTTAAAGCACAAAAAATGTACTTGTACAATGCAGGAAGAAGTCAGGAATCACTAACTTTGTAATATTCAAATAATCCTTTATTATGATTTGCTAAAAACAAAAAATTATAGTAATACTGCGTTATTATAGTAATAATGCGTTTTAAAAAAGGGCGTGGGGAAAAAAATCATAGGCCTACTCTCCCCTTCACCAGTTAGGCTTAAAAGGTTAAAAATTGTGATTTGGCCTCTGGACCACGCAATGACTTTATATTTCCATTAGATGGCTCGCTTCAGTTATTCGATGCTACGCACTCCTTCCGCTAGGGGGCGACATTTGACAGTAACCAGATGTGACTATTTTGTAGAGCAAGAGAAAGTCGCTGCGGCTTTTTTGGTTCAGTCTTGGTCGATGGAAGACCGACACCTCGTATAGGAGGTGGAGTTCGCTGTGCTTCAGCTCCACGGGACCAGATATCTGCTGCAATGTGGACACAGAGCTGAAACTATAAATTTACCGGCTCCGATACATGACAGGTAACTTTTATTTATTCATGTATTTGGTTTTACAACTTCGTATTGTCTCGGGAGTTACAATACTACTTAGCCTAGCTAAAACTACAATCGCTTTTCGTTAACATTTGTGGTTAGCTAAACGTCAGCGATGACTACTGTGTTTCTGTGGAAAATGCATCATGTCTATACCGACATACACTAACTAACAAAACACTAGATCGATAATGTAAGTAATTTAAGTTGTTATAATGTTCTCTCTCGTGGGAAGTTATTCAGAATTTTGTGGTCAGTCTAGCTGTTTAGCTAGTTAGCTTGTTGAGGCTTGTCCGACACGCAGCCAATACACGGACGTGGACTATACTGCTGTCATTTGTCAGGATCTTAGTATTTTCCCACCTGAAGTGACATGTGTTTCCAAACACGCAGTTAAGGACATCAAACGTGTCTTCAGAGATAAAGTAAGGATTTGAAGACCGTGCAATCCAGTCAAATCTAGGCGTTAGCAAGCTAACGAGACTATATCCAGGAAGAGGAGACACTTCCCAAGCGATCTTTACATAACTATATGTATTTCTCAGTACAACACTAAATTATGTGCCCTGACTACCAATTTTGCAAATAGCGAACATTATTACTTCTTGGTTTCATGTTTCGTCTTTGCTGTATTCAATTGTTGCTACAATGGTATTGACATATGTTCATAAACTTTGATAAGTGTGAGTTGTTGTAGGAATAATGCTGGTGCTCAGATAATGCCAGATAAGGTGTTTGCCTTACAAAGACAGAACAATTTTGTGTGGATCTGTTTAAACTCAAAACAAAAAAACATCTTAACACGACTTAGTGATTTATGGATAAGTCTCACATTGATAAAAAGAGGAACACCATGATGAAACTTTAAAAAGTGCTATCACAGCTGATATGCTTAATATTCCGAGGCACAGCTGTTAACCCGCCTTCTTTTCCCTGGAAAAACCGTCATATAAGCTCTTAGATACCAAGCACTTGTTTAAACAGCTTAGTTATGAGCTTGAACCAAAACACTGCCATTTCGTTGTGCTGAAATTGTCACAATTTACAAAAGTTTCTTTTCTTTCCAGCACACCCCAGGCATGGAGCTCCACAAATCTGTGACCTTGTGGATATTTTGTATGTGCCTCTTTGGAGAAACTGTGACTGAAAAGCAAAGTTCACCCACTCCAGACAGTCAAACAGTTGAAAACGGTCTGTCAGGTGAGTAATCAGTTTTGGCCTTAATCTGTTGTTGTGTTGTAAAAAGCTAATTTTAGCCTCCCTTTAAACTAAGTTGACATACACTATAGATTGATGGAGTATTACGGTTCATGCCACATCTTTGTTATTGTGCAGGCACTAAATGTAGCCATGCTGAGAATAGTACAGCTGGCATTTGTCATTAAGCCCTGTCCTCCAACTCAGAGCAAGCCACCTAGTCAAACTGGAGGTAATTGAGCTAATGCTTAAAGGACTAAATGACAGAGTTCAGGAAGGCACTGGATCTGAATGTGATATTTAAGACGTTGAATTATTTTTAGGCAGGCACTAGAAAATTTGCTTTAAAATGCTTAACTACAGGTCCTTGCTTGTTTAATGCTGCCATCTTTTATGTCTGTTGATTACTTGTCTCTGTCCATGAAGCAATTTTGTATGAGTAACAGTAAAGGTTGCATTAGTCAAGCATGAGTTATGCTTGTGACATATACAAAACCCTAGTTGCACATAAAAATAGCAGCTCTTAGTAAAATGTACATATTGGTTTATATAACTTTGTTTTTGTTGTTGTACTTCTTGCAAAGACACATTATTACTTACTTGTTCAGATGTGATCTTTGTTAGTAGTGGTATACAGTGTCTTAAAGTGGGAACTGCTAAAACACTTTGTTAAAATCCCTGACACATAATACTTCAAATATTCTTTATCAGAATCCACTTTGTCATTGCACAGAGTACAATGAAATTGAGGTAGCAGCTCTCATGTTAAGATAAATACATTTACAACACATTTATTAGTGCCAGTAGTTTCCATAGGTCACTATGTGAAAAAAGATTTATTTTTGATATGACGGTGTGCTCAAAGCTTGACAGGTATCCTCTATGGAAATAGGAGATAGTAACTGTTGCAGTTATGAGGTGGTAAAGTTATGTAGCGTATTCATCATCTACACGCAAGCACACAGAATGGCTCACGTAACTTGAGCTCTTAAAAAAAAAAAGAAAAAAGAGTCAGGCTGCCTGGTATGTAAATATCTTATCTTGTGTCTCCGGAGGTTTGCAAGCCAAATGAGAAAAAGAGCCAGGTTTGGTGTGTGAGAATGTTGCAGGTTGTAGACTTTTCATTGACTGTTATTCATTGTTTAACATGGAGAGTAAATGAGTCGTTACATTTGTGGTATGTGACTTTGCAGTTTTGATACGGCTGAAAAGCTTGCACGCTTTGGCTCAAAAATTAACTTTTCGATAAGTCTATGTTCCCAATGTGCAGCCTTCCTGGTTTCGGTTTGGTGGTTTCACCTTAGGCTCAATTTGACAACTACAAAAATGTTAACAAACGAATGCATTCATGGAAACAGTGATGAACAGAGTAATCAGTGCCATGGTTTACTTCTGTTTTGTGTCTCTTAACTACTGAGCTTACCTGTCAAAACATCTTGTTCTGCAGAATTAAAAAAACAGACACTGACTGGTATGAGTTGATCAGTGGGAGGAAACCTTACGCTGTAAATTCCAGCTCAGTGCAAACAAAATGCCTTCAATTTATTATACACAGTTAGGTGGGTGACAATGACTAATAAAGAAGCAGCATCAGTGGAGATTTGTAGACCTTGGCTCAGTAATTTATGAAAGGGGAAGTGAGGTTATATTCATAGACTGATGAAACCTAATGTTGCAAGGATGTTGAAAATAGCACTGATGGTAATCGTTGGGTGGGCAGTCCTTCTCCCCAAGTTTTAAACCAAAACAAACCGTAAAAAACTAAAATCAATTGCCTTATCAGATAAAACTGTAGTGTTGTGATAAGAAA
>JAOXYM010000009.1:11194316-11209253 GCA_028567055.1 Leptatherina wallacei
TTTATCCTGTATGTTATTCTCAATTTTGACTCCAAAATTTTTATCTTTACTGCAAATGAATATCGGCCCTAAATATCTGTTATCGGTCTCCTTAAGCACCAATAATCGGTATCGGTATCGGCCCCAAAAAACTAATATCGGTCGATCCCTAGTTTCTAAGGAACAATCCATTTACACAACAGTAAAAGGTGTTTGGACTCTTCTGTTTTTCAGGCAGAGAAGATAAAGAAAAAGAGGAACACACTATTTGGTACTTTCCATGTGGCTCACAGCTCCTCTCTGGATGATGTGGACCACAAAATATTGGCAGCAAAGTAAGTCAGAGCTTCTAAGAGTTCATTAGAAAAGTAGAAAAGGTTTTTTTTTTTTTTTTTAAATTGTCTTTTTATTTAGTGAATTTTAAAAGGTCAGTTTCTCTACTTGTGTTTCAGACAAGCGCTCGGTGAGGTGACGGCTGCTCTGCGGGAGAGGCTGCATCGCTGGCAGCAGATCGAGATCCTCACAGGATTTACCATCGTCAACAACCCAGGCCTTCCTTCACTGGCCACAACACTCAACCTTGATCCCAGCTTCATGGGCGGCAGAGCCACACCTCAGCACTTCGTCATGTCTGACGACATCGATGACATGGACGAGGGCATCCTACCTGGAAGTCTGCAATGTAAGGGCTCATCAGAATCTGTGAGCCAGTCTGGGAAACGATTCACAAAACCCTCAAAGACCGTGTTGGGGAAATAAAAAGTCCACCCACGAGAGCGTTGGGACTTTTTATGCAACTTTTTCTAGAATTTCTGTGTGGCCTCCCTGGTGATGGAGGTATTGTGGGTTTAAGATGTTTATCATTGAATGAATGTTGGAATTTTTGTATTTTGTAAATTCACATAATTGTCTTGTACTTTTAGACACAGTAATGATTGAATGGTGCTCTCATTTTGTTTACTTTATTTTCAGTCAGTCAATGAGACTGAAGACTTTTGTGACTTTACCTCTGAAAAAAAGAAAAATATACTCCTTCATAAGAAAAGTTTTTGTGTAGGCCTATTTGTAGTGCTTTTGTCATGATATGTGCAACAAAGGAAATGTTTGTCGACAAAATATGACAAACATTAAATACGACAAAGATAAAATACAATAAAAGATCAAATAAAATACACCAAAGATTAAAATCCTATTGGGCAGACAAAGTTTTATACTGATTTGTGCAGTCAGTTCTCAAAAAGACCACTAATCAAATCCATGAATTTAAGAAAAAAACAACAATTACTGCATAATTATTGGGTAAATGCATTATAATCTCAAGTCAAGTAAAGTGTGTTCTGGTTCTACAGTATATCTGACATATAAAAAAAACTTGAAAGATATAGTTTTAACTAACTGTAGGTGGAAATTTTACTTTCTAATCCTGTCCAGCTGGAATAGCGAATGAGTCTTTTAATCAACATTAATTACACCCCTATCTCACTCCCCTGTCTCCCTCCACTACCTCTCTCATTTTGTTCCCACCAATGGCCTAACTATAGATGGCAGCCTACATCTGGAACGGCGAGCCAGTGACCTGTGGTCCATTGCTTCAGACTGTCAGCCCATGTGGAAATATCCTGGTTGGCTATTTAATCCTGCCCCAGTTCAGTCCTCAGTCTGTCTCTTCCTTTGACTAAAAGTCTCACACAACTTTAATTCCTTTTAACCAACATTAGGCTGCAGATGAACACTGCTGAGAGGAAAGGAAACTTTTCCATGCTGTGTTCATCTACGCACTCCCCCCTGATGTTGCCTTACTGCTTCCTCGTCCTATATTCTACCTCCTCTATCTGGTCACCACCCGAAACACCCTTGTTTTCTCCCCGCTCTGATTTTTCTTACTGTACCTTTTTAATTTGCATCGCCTTTTATGAGACCGAATATTGCCTTACATGTTTTTCCTTTTCGTTAAAGCAAATACTTTGTCTATTTTAATAGCTGTAATATTTTCCCTCGTTTGGAGAGATAAAGCAAGTGTTGGGATTATGTGGTAAAGCAGCAATCATGTATAGTACATAATGCTAATTGGAAAGTAGTATTTCTGAGACTAAAGACTTCTAGAATCTGATACATGTATCCCAGCACCTGAATATCTTTCCAGTGGTCGCCCTCTTGGTCTCACCTTATCAATTGGACTTCCGTTGAGGAGTGGCTGTTAAGTAATGCTGTCATTTTGTGCCAACAGCTCCCAGTATGATGTCTCTGCGCCAACGACACATTGACGCCCAGCTGGCCATGGGCTCCCAGAGGTTGGTAGAGAGTTCTCTGCTCTCAGGGCAGCAGGGAGAGGGTACCTCCCACCCAACCAGGCCTAAGGCTACTTTCAGACAGTCGCGCAGCCATTCATCTGGGCAGCTCGAGTGTCTTCCTCTGCCTTCTCTTTCCTCGGCTGTTTCTCACCCATCAGTCATCTATACTTCCAGTCCAAACCCTCAGCCCGTGCTGCCCTTGTCCTCCTCTTCCTCCTGCTTACCCAGCTCTGTGACTGGTGTAGCCTTTCATTCCAGCCATGCATATCACGCTTCCTTCCAGCCCATGGATCCCATTCTTGATTTGTCGCTCTCCGACGTCTCGAAAGCGTTCTCTTCATGCATCGACGGTTTCGGGTATTCGTCTTTCTTCACGCACTTCGCATGTGTGTGGTGTGCGGGTGTTTGTTAAACACCTGCTCTGATTAAAGTTTTGTTTGTTGCTTGATATATGTACATTGGTTTGCTTTCATGTCATTGCACCTCATAAAGCATTTACCCTTTCTCTGCCTCTTCTAGTGTTACTAACAGCTGTGAAGTCCCTCTCTCGAGGTTGTGCTTGGAGTATTTCGTGGCTTTGCAGGCATAGTGTAGACAAACCCAAGCATGCCACGCTTCCTCTTTCATTTTTAAATTGATTTAGATTTCCCCTTATTTCTTTTAATCTCTGTATTTCTTTCCCACTACAGGGACTTAAATCGCTCTGACTCCGACTCCTCGCTCTCTCTCTCCCAAGTTGGTGATCGGCTGTCTGCCTACAGCTCCAAAGGCCACATAATCAAGCCCACCTCTTTCCTGCACGGGCTCTCCAGCCGGGCAGATGATGCCGTCTCTCTGCACGCTCACACCCCCAATGGAGGGAACCGCATTTATGAGGGAGGTGCTGCAGAGCCCATCTCCGACAGCCCGATACTCATGAAGGAGATTTACGGAATGGAGAAGTCACCCAGCTTGGGAGAGATCAACAGCCTGTCTGAGTCGTCCCGCTCTTTCAGTCCTAACTCCACTGAACCGGATACACCATCGCCTACAGGAGGGCAAAGTGGAGTCGTGGGGGCAAAAGTCAGTAGTCGTATCCCACAGCTGTCCTCCAAGAAGAGCCCCCTAGAGGAAGACAGTGGCTCAACAGGAGAAGACACAGATTCCACTGCCAGCCGCAAGAAACACACCTTCAAGATCTTCAAGAAACAGAGAAAATAAGAGCTACATGAACTAAAGGCTGTCAAAGCTGTTCAACTGTATTCCTCTGCCTGGTCTGTTGTCGTTTTTGTCTCAGTTTTTTTGCCGTTTTCGTTTGTTTTGGGTTTTTTTGTTGTTGTTTTAGGGGTTCATTAATGGTCAAATGATGGCACATTTATTGCCATTGCATCATCTTGTAGGTTACAATACCTACTAGGAGAAACTGTGGGAGCAACCAACTGTTTTGCTTTATCTGCTTAATTCATTGTTAAATATGTGGGGAGAGGGCAGGTTTGTACATTGGAATGTAAAGTATTATTTATTCCTGCAGGAAATTGTGCCAGTCTGAAAGGGAACTTTCTCCCTCTTTTTTTTTTTTTTTCTTCTCCTTGTTCGACAATCTATAACATTTTGCATGTCTTTACTTTTGTTTGACTGATGCTTAAATGCTCTTAGTGTTGGCTTGGTTCTTGTCTTTAACCTGCTTATAAAACACTCAATGTTACTTTGATTACTACCGAACCACCTATCCTACAAATCCGAAGTGAATGCACACTCGTGTTTCTTTGATTGTTTTTTTTTCCCCCACTTCCACTGGGTACTTTGTTTTTATCGATGGGTACAAGTTTTTCTGTCATTTGTGGTCTTGTTGGCATAATAAAGGGCATATCCAGGGCAACTTTAATCAGTGATAGCTAAGCAGCTTATTTCACCTTTGGCTGTCCAAAAATTTTATTTTAGTTCAGTATATTGAATAGTTGCTAATGGATGTGATTGACTGTCCCAAAAGCACATCTTCCTATAATGTTACAAAAGGACAATCAAAACGCAGTTAGCCATTTTGCTTTAAGGATTTATCATATTGAGTGTATGTGATCATTAGAGTGCAAGACATGTTTATTTGGTCTTAAGCTAAAATTCTGGCTTCAATTAATAGCTTATTTGATTTTTCCCCCCCTTGGAAGAAATGTTACCAAAATGTTTGGTATAACAAGTCTAAAAAAAAAAAAAAGAAAAAGCAATGCACTACATGAGGACTACTTTAACACTTAAATTAATGTAGCCTTTTGATAAGGAATGCCTGACTCGTAAATGATTGAGGAGTAAACAGATATGATAACTGATGTCTCAGTTTGGTGAACAGGGTGAAGGTTAGAAATCTGAGTAGAGACAAATCTGCATTTTTTGTCATATTACGAATAACAATAAAAAGTTTAAATGAGCCATCAGGCCAAAAGTGAATCATCAGAACAGTTTCCATTCATATGAAATAAGGGTCTAAAAACGATAAGAAAATGAAATATGATCGCAGTGCATTGATTGACAGATCTCTGATGAGCTTAGATTAAATGTGCTATTGGTGCAAACAAAGCTGTTTGAAACTGAACCAAACGTTCATGTAACATTGCAAATGCACACTGCAGTTATTAGATACGTTTCTAAGCTGTAGAATAACTGAAAATTCCTGATGTGGACCAAGTTGAAAATATTGATAAATCATTTTAAAACTGGCAGGTGAAAATTAAGGCAGATGTTGGATGTGATCCTCAACTCGATCCACTGAACATCCGCTTAACCTTAGTTTTCTGAGAAGTTGCACAGCTCTCTCTCACCTCAGTGCAGCTTTGGCTCTTCATAAGTTCTGCAAATGATTCCATCCAGGGACGATGCTCTTCTGCAATGAAGGCAGAAAAGTTGACTAGCTAGATATCAGATGCATAGCTGGAGGTCATCAGTCTAAGTGTAATGCGTCAGTCAGCTTTTGTTTACCGTTTATAGTAACTTGCTGTGTCGTGGAGACATTTTAAATCCATACCAAAAATCCTAAACATAAAACTGATCAATTCAGTGTAACACTGTTGTCAGACCAACTATCGTATAACTTGTCTAGCATGCTTTCATGCAGATCTCTGCATTTGCTTTACTTGGATTTTAACTGATATTTGCTATCTTGTAATATATTGTTTCACTTTGCAGGTGGGCAGTAAAAGCTGTAAATGAGATTGTTGGTGAGGGATGGGTATTGGTAAGGGCTAATGTAACAAGGAAAATTATTTACTCTGTAACATGAAATTATTCAAGTTGCAACCACTTAAAGTCACCTTTTTTTTATCAAAGACACGGCTCAACAAGTTGCAGAGGCAGAAGACCAATTGTGTAAAAGTGCCAAATCCCTACTACTTTGTCAGAGGCCTTTGTATGTGTTGTGAGTCCCTTTTACATGCAACACAAAACTGCACGACACATACAGTGCCAGATCTCCAGAGTTTAAATTCTGAATGTCAATGGGAATTGTTTCTGTAACAGTATCATCAGTATGGTCCGTTTACATTTGTTACAGATAATTTCTATCCTCAGATTATTACAAAGACTCTTGTGCCAGTTTTAATGACAGTTGCTTCGTTAAAGCACAGAACTATGCATCAGTAGTTGTAGGTGATTTCTAAAGTAGTAAGGACTCCAGTACTCTTAGGGTGCTTCTGATGAATGAACAACCAAAAAGTGCTGCAGAAGACACAATCCGTCTCCCCGAGCCTCATAATGTAACAGGTGGATTGGATGTTTAAGACATGTTTTAATATTTTATTTAAGAAACCAGCTAAAAGATATCGATTTCCTACCGGTACTTTTTTAAAGTGTCATTTGTACCTTTTTTGCACGACGGCTGTAAATTAGCAATGCCATCTGAATGTATGGGTGTACACGTTTGTCTGTCTGATCCCGGTAATGCACTGTAATGTTGATGCATGTCAACTGTCATTACGAAACCTATATTGGGTTAGGAGAGTGGATCAGCTTAAGCTCTTAAGTCCCTAACCATCTTTTCCTCCTCTTCATTTTGAGCTTCTATTTATGAAAACATGCAGTATATTTGTACAGAGAAAATTATAATTTTGCATCTACTGTGTTGGTCTAGACTTTGATGGCACTCCTGCATGATAGCAATAAACTATTTTGAATGAAAGATGGAGTTTTTATTTTTTTTATTTTGTCTAATTTGCAAAGATGAGTTAAGCCCCAAAAAGGCTATTTTCCATGCAAATATAAAAGTAGATTCTGGGTGTAATGGATATTTGAATGCATATCAGAATGCAACCCACTTCACAAGTTTCCTATCTAGCCACACCATATTTAGATAGCATGTGGGTGGAGCTGTGTTTTGTCAAATATTGACCTATGATTCAAATCTGATGTTGAACAGGACTTGATCCGGGTCTTGAGGTTCTTTGTTTCAAGGCAGCTTGAATATCTGTAATGGGAAGATTAATGAAAACATGGTGCAAAAAGATGGATTTCCATACAGTGTACAGATACATCTGCCAGTTTTGCCTCAGCATGCAGGTAAGAGCAGGTTTATCTACATTCTCTCAGATACACTGGTTCCTTTTGCTTTCAACAAATCAGCATCTCTGCATGTCTTCTGTCCAACACAGATGGTTCGGGGTCTAGATGAGGTGGTATTTCTGAATCCTCCAGTGGAGGCTCTGCCTGACTATAAACTGGAAATACTTTACTCATGTGTTCAACCTGCTACAATACAGCTGGACTGTGTTGTATCTTTTGAAATGGGCACAATCTCCACATTATTGTTAACACAGTGGACCTGTGTCCCTGGTAACCCTGATACAAGGACTGTGAAGCTGAACCTGCCAGACTGGTTGGTGTATCAAGCAGATGGAATTGTTCCAGAGTCTCGTGGGGTGCTGAGTTGTATTCTACGAGCCTCAGTCAGATACAGAGGATTTGATACGGAGAGGCCAATCGCAGCTCAGGATGTGGCAGCTTTGCAGCTTAAGCCCTTCTTCAGTCGACCTGTCAAACAGCATCAGCTCTGTACTGCCTGGAGCAAACAAATGCTGCAATTAACGCAAGAGTTTTTACAAAACCAGTGCCCTTATGAACAAGGTAAGGTCTGAGAAGGGAGTCTTAAAAATGAAAGAGCTTTACAAAATTCAACAGTTATACTGAGTGTCTTAGAATCAGAGATCAGATCTCCATAAACAAGTACAGCATCACATTGACCTGCTTTATTTTAAATGATGGTCATAGCATGAAAACACAGACATTTTGTAACTAAATACAATTTGTGTCACTCAGAAACGGTACATTTACTGTCCACAATTTATGCCTCAACTGGAGAAGCATTTGGTGTCACAAAGACACTGGAGCCCTTCAGGAATGAGCTTCTGGAGTACCTGCGCCTCAAAGCCATCCCTTTTCCATGGTAAAAGAAGCAAAGTCGCAGAGTTGCTTATATTTTAATTTTGTAAAGGAAGATGTTAAGGGTTAATAAACAGGTTTTCATTGTATTTTTGCCAGGTGTACACTTTCCATCTGGATTTTTGTGACACGTTACTGCCAGGAAAGCATGTGTGGTGTGTTTCATCATTTAGATTCCCATGATAATTATGCCACACCAACACTTTTGCTCACTGCGTCAGGTATAAATAAAATACTTCTCTTATCTTTCAAATGTCCTCATTGTTCAGTCACATGCAGTCTCACACTTAACTCATTAATACAGGTCAGCTGCATACACAGATAAGAGGAGAATCAGAAGAATCGTCTGCATTTCTCTCCTCGTTCAAGGTGCCTTTACAGCAGTGGTGTCAACTCGGTGTAATGTTGCAAGGCAGGACAGTGAGTAATCTCTTGTTGACACAGAAAGTCATTTAACAGGTGTGAATGAGTAATGGAAATTAAGTTGTCCAACTGTCACTGCGTCTCAGGTCACCGTCTCCATGACGTGCATAGATGAAGAACAAAAAACAATCAAATTTGCAGAGTATATGTAAGTCTGTTCTTAAATACAACAAAGTGCCTCAACTATAATAAAATAAAGTCCTGCTTATCTTTAAACATCATGTCCTTAAGGTTGAGACATACTGCTGTGTTTGATGACACAGAGGGGTATTTTGTGATCGGTGGAGGGAAATATGTACAAGGTGTGGAGGGATATTTTGGACCGGTGGTGTATTACCGCAACAGAGCATCATCCCATATCAAGGTAGTGTAACTACCATGTCTAATGTAAAGCACAATTATTTAAATTATCCACGGTTCTGTTCATTTCAGTCTGATGATTTTTCCTCTGCAGTCTGACATTATTCCAGATGTTGTAAAGAATGTGAACCTGACCGGATGGCTGCAGACCTGTAAAGAGTTTCGTTTTGAGATGACAGTTAAGATCAGTGGTTTTTTACTCAAAGCCAAACAGAAAACGGCGTCTGGTAATTAACTTATTTTCCCACTATTGGGGGTTGTTAAACAACTACATGTTTAAAAAAAAAAGAGTTCACTAAAGCTGTCAATTCAAATTTTTTATGTTTGTTTTTTTCAGACACTTGTTTTGATGCTCTCCATGAGTGGATGTTAAGGAGGAAAATACCAACAAATCAACAGTGTGAGCTGTGGGAGAAAGCTCCCCCTCACAGAAGACAAGCTGCTGAACTGGCCAAGTTATTAGTTTTTAAATTTGGTAAGAAATGAACTGGACAAAGGTGTCATGGCTTATTGAACAGTATGAATTAGATATGGCTGCTGGTTCCTGCTTGATATATGTGTCATTAAACACATTAGTAATGATTCAGTGAAATAAGTTAAAGTCCTCCCTTACAGGAAAAGCAGTAAGCCTGCCAGCTGTTGCCAGGGCTCTGTTCTCCTTATCAATTCATAAGCTGGGCAGAGCGAGCCGCACTGCAGTGTTCAGCAGAATATTACCACTGCTGCTCCAAGCTGGCTGCCTTGCTGATATTCAAGCTCTGCACATGTCATCTGTGCTCCTCAGCACTGGACTGGGAGTCCAGAAACAGCACAATAAGGTGTGTTTTGGCGGGGTCACTAAACCTGGAGTTAACATATCCCATTCACTGTATTGTCACATACCTCTGGGTTTGGTACAGGCTTGGCTTCTCGCTCTGCTGGCTGCCCAGAAGGATGACCGGCTGTCACTTCTACATCTTGGGCACCTACACCACCAGGGACTCCATGGTCTCCCCAGAGACCCAGATCTGGCCTATGCCTATTATGCAAATATTGCCAAACAGACAACTGTAGACCGTCACAATCCCACACCGAATCAGGTCATATGTGTTGGATGCTGTTGTGTTTAAGAAAATATCAGAGCTGCATTTGTTTACTGTGATGCGTTGGGGAGGAATTCTCACATCTAATCTTCTCATTTTTGTTCTCATATTATCTCCCTTTATATTTTTAGTGTTATTACAACACAATGAAGTGAAATTGAATATGCAAATAAAATTTCTATTATTGTGGATTTATCGTTTAAATTATATCTTTACCTCTGTCAATGCTCTTCTTGATATTAGAAAGATTATAGTATGATAAAGATATTATTGTTCCAATTTTTCATGTTTTATTCAGAACACAGAGGAACATTATGGGCTTTTTAGAGCCAATTTGGAGGAAAATGTACCAAATAGAAAAAAAAAACCTCAACCATTTTTTTTCTTCCTTTTTAAGACATTTGTTGAGGCTATTTATTTGAACGATGATGAGACATTGAACCTTCAGACCAACGAAGATCATCACATCTTCCAGTGGCTTAAACTGCAGGCATGCAGGGGAGCAGCTGAGGCCGAGGTACCTGATTGTCTTTACCTTGTTATTTCAAACATCTTACAGAACTTACAAAAAAATCTCCCTGGATTTAAGCAGCCTAAATGGCTGCTGTCTCTTCAGGGCATATCATCTGTTGCTACTGAGGAGTCCTTTATGTCTCTGGCTTCATGATTGAGTTTGTAGTCATGCTGCAGAGAGAATTCGAGACCAGTCACACACCAAGCAGGTCTTACCAATTCCCTAACTATGTTTTCAAAATGGCAAAAACAAGACCTGCAGCAAACTTTCACCATTCACCTTTTCCTGTGAAATCCTGAGGGTTCCTTCTGGGACTTGAGTGAGCAAACTGCTGTTTTTGAGAGCTGCATATTTCAGTCACTCATAGCACACACTGCTTTCTTTCACCCCCCCCCCCCCCCCCCCCCCCCCCCCCCCCCCCCCCCCCCCCCCCCCGGTCCCAAAGTCTTCATGACTTTTTTTCATAACAAAGGAACGGTTTTGGCCATACGTTCAACATAAATATTACTTTTGATCAGATTTACTGCATTTTCTTTTATTCTCAACCTTCTTCATTTCTTTTTTCTCCAGCAAACAAACTTAATCTGGAAACATCTGTCTGACATCTCTCAATGAAATCTCTACCTCTAAGAATCCTTGCTGATTGAGAATGAGCACACTGTATTTCATTACTGCGCCTGCTGCTTTTGGTGCAAGATTATGTAATCACACAAGATTATATAATGATAATCTTTAGCAGTCTCACTTTAAAAAAAAAAAATCAGCTTCTCCTCACTCTGTCTTATTTATCCTATTGAGTTGTATCAAGAAATGCAGCTGTATTATAAGTAAAGACATATTCTAAATAAAAAATAACACAAGGAGAGCATGTTTAAACATTCACTAATTGTCTTGCAGCAAGCTCTGGCACGCATGCTGTTTTGGGGTCAGCAAGGATTGTCTCCAAACATAGAGGAGGCTGTGCAGCATTACAGAAGGGGAGCAGTCCAATTGGAGGACCCAGCGTCAATGTATGACTACGGAATAGTACTTCTACAGGTCAGAGTTTTGCCTGCTGTTGAATGAGAATACATAATGCTATTTTCCTTATTCTCCTCAGAATTGTCTACTCTTTTGGTTTTAGTATGCAGTTCTATCTAGAAAAGGGTCATGTGTTTTCTCTGTAGGGGCATGGGGTTGAGAGGGACATCCCAAAAGCTGTTACATTCCTGAAGAAAGCAATGGAACAGGTTTGTAGTTAAATTAGCTATTTCCATAGTTGTTTACTAGCCATACTGTAATATTAGGAGTCTCCTTTTTTTGTTGCAAAAAGCTGTTAAAGTTCTCACAATAGTCTCTATTGCAGGATTTTGTTCCTGCCATCAATGCCCTGGCTTGGTACTACGAACAGTTTGAACATGATTACAATCAAGCGGTGCAGTTGTGGGAAAAAGCAGATCTCCTCGAGAGCCCAGATGCAGCTTTTAATCTTGGTGTCATGTACTCTGGGGGTCTGTATCCAGGAAAACCTGCCAACAAGGTTAGCTCAACTGTAAAAAATACTGTTGTCTAGCAGGACATTAACACACTCTTCCTCAGCTCACTCAGTTGGAAATAATTTGTCTTTCTTCCAGTATATGGCCTATAAGTACTATCTCAAGTCTGCGGAAAGAGCACACATTAAAGGAGCAGTTCAACTTGCTGAAACCTGGACCACTGGGATACCTGGCTATGTCAACAGATCCCCTTCAGAAGCTGTTTTGTTAGCTTCTTACCTTTTTATCTATTTCACATCATTTGGCATGTCTTTTTTCCTCCTAATGCTTGAGCAGCAATGTCTTTTTTCATTGACTGCAGGTGGGTTAAGTGGGCAGCGGAGCACAACGGTTACTTGGGGAGCATCTTGCGGAAAGCACTGGATTCTTATCTCAGGAGTGACACGTAATGTTTTTCCCAGTTCACACTTGACATGATCCTGATCAGACCATTAAGTTATAGTTACATTAAACTTACACTTGAGCTCTTCTACAGGTTGATTTCACTGTTCTATTACATGATGGCGGCTGAATCTGGGTATGCACCTGCACAATTTAATTTGGCATACATTTGTGAACAAAATGTGGTGAGTTATTAACATAAAAATCTTGTCGGTATTCAGTTTTATTTATTTTTCTACATATTGTTTATTTTGGTTTATTTACCTAACAGGGAAGTTTTCTGGATCCTGCTGATGCTGCGCCCTGTATGTGGAGATATTACAACCTCACGATCCAAAGTCAACATCCTGACAATTACGGTAAGTGATGACTTTAAATTATTAATATTTCCGGACTTGTGCAAATGGTGCAAGAGTAAATTATACATTAATTGACCTATAATTGTATTACTCTCCAGCCTTTATTAAGATGGGTGACCTGTTGTATGAAGGGTGCGATAGCAGGGAGAAAGACTTGTTTTCTGCAGCACAGATGTACACAATGGCAGCACTAAGGAACAATCCACAGGTGTGCATATTGTTATGTAGACATTTCTACCAAGTTTCTAATTATTCATCATTGCACACATGATTACTTGTACGTGAGATATACTTGTAATATTTTACAGGGGTGGTATAACCTTGCTCTGCTCTCTGAGGATGGTTTCAGGCTTCCTCTCTCTATACTGATTGAGCTCGGCCTATCAGAGTTGTATCCGGCGGACAACAATTTGCTTTTAAATGCTTTTTATAAAAGGTTAGTTTCAGATTGAATGGTGTGTTTTTGTGCATTTATTACAAAAGAAAATGATATTGTTTAAATATTGTCGGTCTGCAAGAAGTAAATGTGCATTATGTTTTAAAGATGCAGAGACTCGGGCGACACAGATTCATACTTGCCTTGCAGCCTTGCCCTCTTTAATGTATTTCTACAATCGCACTATAGTGCTGCTATTAAGGTTTGTGAAGTGGGCTAATCTACTGCAGTCTCTGACATACTAACTCAGTAATCATCGATAATTATCATACCACATTTTTTGTGTAACTTCCCACAGATCTCCACTACCGTTGCTGCAGTTTCAGCTCCGATAATGTTCATCGTCATCCTTGGTGTGCTAAGAAGACGTGCCTCGTCTATCAACTAGAACCAAGACTCTTGATCCAAATAAACTGAAGAGGCAAAGAGCAGATTCAGCCTTCATTGCAACATCACAGTTTATAGATGCAGCTACAGAGAATGGCTGCTTGCATCCTGCATGGGTCATTCACTTACCAGTTAACTGTCTGGAAGGTCTGTTGCTGTTCATGGTGGCTGCATCTGCTTACACAGACTACTATTTTATCATATGACCGTTGTAAATAAAAATGACATGTAATAATATTTCTGGGACATTATTAAACAGTAAGGAACCACAGTTCTCCACAATCTCAGTTTTTTTCATATCCGAAACTAATGTAGGTGCAACAATCCCTACTGATGCTGATTTTGCGTGGGTATTTCCATTAGCAGCAAGAGTGCTGTTTAAGTGCCAGTCATAAACAGTAAAACATCAGAATTGTTTGGTGTCTGACTCTCATTTCAGAAGTGCTTGTGATGTTAACAGCTCTGCCTAAATTCCCTCCTAAATTTCTCATATTGTGTCTCATATTTCAACAAATAAATGTGCTAATATCTCCAATAAAGTGAGGGGAAAGAAAACTAAACAAAAAAACCTGTCAAACTCTCAGATTTATATTTTGTCAGTATAACGTAGATTTGATATTTAGCTAAGACGTGACGTCAGTACACCCCACGTGTAGCTGACTTGACCAATTAACTCAAAAAAAGAAAAAAAAAAGAAAAAAGACCAATTATCTCCAACGTTACCGTCCGAACGTCTGCACTGTTTCGGTGCCTACAACCGGGAAGTCCAAAGTCGGTCCTCGCGGGCTGCAGGTTTACAGTTTCTCTGCTTCAACACACCTGACTCTAATTAAATTAATCCAACAGCCTATGAAGTTCTGCACAATGACTCGCTAATTTGAGTCAGGGAAATATGAATGAAAACCCGCAGGTATTTGGCCTAAAAGACCGGTGCAGGACACGCCTGGTCTACAATTACAAGTCTTTTTTTCCACGTAAGTTAACGAGGAATAAGAATTAGCAAGACTAAGACATTTTTGTCTCCCTCACAGCCTTTACCTATTTACAACGGTCAGATGTGAGTACCGAATTTGAATTATGTATTATTTGTTTGACGTCAAAATCTGTTATTGTGTCTTGAGCAAACTTGCTAGCTAGTGAAGATGAGTGGACTTCAGATTTTATTGAAGAAAAAAACATTTACCAGGCTTTTGGTGTTTTCTGTTCTAAAGAACAATGGTGTGTAATTACTGTATTTTTCCACAAAGTGCACTAGATCCATTATTGTTCTATACCAGGTTTCAAATTCATATTTCTCAAAACGTCTGCAGTAAAATGCAACTCCTTGAACTTGGTGGTAGGTGGGGTCAATGTGTACAATGTTCAAGTGATATATAAAGCTATACTATACCTTTTTATTGCGAGGCAGTAATTCATCTTTAAAAATTATGTTTTCCATAATTATGGCAAGTGCACAAAGTCCAATACTGTTCTATAACAGATTTCAAAGGAATATTTTCAATAATTCTGGAGTAAAATTGCAACTCCTTGGACTTGCTGGTAGGTGGGGTCATGGTGTACAATGAGTCAAAGTTTGTCACCTTTGATAGAAAGGCAGTAAAAGTAAGTTTATTCTGTTGAGTTAAGAACGTCAAATTTTTCTGCCCTCTGCATATCTGAAATTTCAAACATCAGGACAATATTAATGTCATAAACTACTTTTATTAATGTCACATGAAATGAAATGAAAAATACTTTATTTATCCCTTTTGAGGGAAATTATTGTTGTAGCAGAGGGTTTTTTTTTTTTC
>JAOXYM010000009.1:11253636-11264033 GCA_028567055.1 Leptatherina wallacei
TTCCGTCTTGCAGCGGACTTGACGCAGCCTCCCACTGAACACACTCTGTTGTTTCTTCACTGTGGTGTGTAGAGGATATGAAGAATTGTCCTTTATTTTGAGCAGCTTGTGCAGCATTCTTCTCTGGATTTGGATATACACACATACACTCAGATTAATATGTGGCTGAGCACAGAGGAGCCAGGTAAAGAAATACTATCACAGGAGCCGCCTCCACAAGGTGCTGACCGGACCACAGCGACCAGGGCACCGACACTGGCACCAGCTGAAAGACCAATATCACAGAAGGCACCCCTGCAGGCAAGGCCAACACGGCCCCCAGTACAGTGGGCTCCCTCTGAGGAACAACAGAAAATACACAAAAATGATGACATACATAAAAAGTTAAACGGTAAAGAATTAAAAAGAGGCAAGATTAAAAGGATTGTTATTAAAATTGAATTACCCTAGAAGGAACTAGGTTACAAAAATAAATTAAACAATAAATACTAAGTAAAAGCCTAATTTAAAAAGGTGAGTTTGAGCCTGCTCTTAAAAACATGAACGTTCTCTGTACATGAACTAGAGCAAAAGATTTCCCTGACTCGGCGCATAATGCAAATTATGATTCACATATTGTGGTAAATTCTATTTGTGCTGGTTCATTTAGTGCATCTGTTTGGAGGCTGTATTGCAACAGTATTTAAGTTACCCAGTCATTACTTGACACTAGCAAATATTTGGGGACTTATGCAACAAATAATTTAAAATATACAACTTTTACATTTCAACATTAAGATGCAGTTTTCAGGTGCAGCAAGTTTAATTTCTCTTATGACTTTTACAAATTCATCTTTTCATCTAAAGCTGGTGTTAATTGCTAATAGCATGCTGTATCAGTGTAGACACTAAAGGTGATTGCTAGCTTATGTGGACTTCTGTCTTATGTAAAGCCCAATCTGCAGATGGGCCAAGGAAGATTTAGTGAAGAGCAAAGAGGTCTTTTAAATGAGTGAGAGCTGAAAATGTGGAGACACATCACCACACCCTAGCCATTTGGACTGGGATTGCAGAGAGGTGAGCACTGAGGTCCTGCCCATTTGGAAGACTGACAGCACAATCGGGGCTGTGTTAATCACTTCTGGTTGTCTCATTAATCAAAGGAAGTACTACTGGTAAATGTTATGCCTCTGTCCATCAATGCATTAGTAGATTTCTGTTAATAATTTGCCCTAACCCTCAGTTTAATTGAACGCAGGTTTCCCACAAATTTTGTCTCCTTAAAAACAAGTTTTTAAATTGCAAAGAAAGAGGAATAATCATCTGTCTTCTATGACTTCTGAAGCCAATAGTGGATTGTATGTGTATTGTAGGGATATATTTGTATGTCTGTGAATATTATTGATCAACATTGGATTATTGAAAAAACATGACCTTTTATGTTACTGTGATAAGTTGCTTGTGGCTGAGGCTGTTAGACACTTGTTCTTAATAAGGCGATGTAGAAAAAACCAAAAACATTGGATTACAAAGACAGACACATTACTAACATAAATTTTTGTCAAATATATACAATATATTGCGAAAGATGGTTGGATTGATTCAAAACAGATTTTACATAGTTTGTCTTGCTGATCTGCTGTAACTTTGTTTACAGTCCTGCAGTCTCAAGTGGAATCTTTGATAAATCACCAAATATTTATTAAATGATGATAAAAAGGAAATAAACATAAACCCTATCTTTGTTTTCTCTCAATATGGCCTCAACACATATAGAGTATCAGCCAATGAATTAAAATGTAATGTTTTCTTACCTTTAAAAACAAACATTGACCAGTTTGTAGTCAAATACATTTTCAAATTTTTTACATTTGCGGTGTTTTTTGTATACACAAGATTAATAGGCACCCACTTGTGGGAAAAAAGATTTTCAAGGTGCAAAATGTCTCATTCTTTATATCATTCAGTGCCTGCAAATCCACTGTATTGTCTGTTAAAGCTATTATTTTTTCTTACCGTGTCAATGAAAAACTTTTGAATTTCTGTGTAGTTTTCAAGGTGTATAGCGGCCTCATGCCTACTTTCTCTATTTGATGTGCAGAATATGCTGCCATTATTAGGCTGGACAACAAAGTCTGAATGTTAAGTAACTTATTTGTTTCCAGCTGAATTACTTTATGTATCTACTATGACCTCTCAGTACTCAATAGGACAAGGGTTATGAACATCGGTAGTTCAGTCATATGCAAACAGGAAAACTTGTGTCTGTGGGACTTGATGCCACAAAAAAACATAAATTCTAATGAGAAAATTAATTTGTAAAATCAATCATCATCAATTACTACATTGCAGTGTGACACGAGTGCTTGGGTTTATGTGTTTATTTTTAACCCCAAACCCGCTTTCTTGAGCTCTTCTTTTCTCCCTCCGTCTTTCACATAATGCACTTTATCACGTCATTAGAAAATAGCAAACAATGGGCTGCCTTCAGCCAGTGTTGACAGCTCTGTACAGAGAAGGGAGGTTAAACTGGGGACAAACACACAGAGAAGACTCCATGATGAGAGTTGGCCTGCCACCAGATATGACCATGTGACAAGAAATTTATCTGCAACATTCATATTGAGTCTTGCATCATTGCAGCAGTCCATTTGACAAATGCCTTGTGCTCAGCTTTGTTTTTCACTCTGTTAATGCAGTTTAAGGATGATGTTCCAGTAGTTTGCATGGAATCAATGTTATAATACTGTAACTTAATGTGTAGAATATTGTATTAAAAAGATGCCGTGCATATGAGTTTAACTGACTTTCTGCAACCTTCAAGTTGGAGCCATAAATGCCAGCTAACTGTCACTCCTGTCAGCACAGCTCGAGAGGTGGACGAGACATGTCATCCCGGCAAAATTTAAAATGTGTTTTGAGGCCCCCTAGTTGAGTGCCTGCCATTCTTTCTCATCCCCAGGCAGATTTAATGCCCAACACTACTCCCGAGAGCAATGAGCCCACCCCAGCACATGGAGGGGTATATATTTCTCTCTCTGTCTCCATGAGTCTCTCTCCCTGTCTATGTGAAGTGACCCAGGTGGGGTTTTTGTAGAGCCTAACCTTGAATTTCCTTCTAAACATCTCCATAGGTAAGTAGTTTCACCTGTCCTACGTCAGCTTTCTGTCCCTTAATTTGGAGGTGGTTGCAGAGGAGAGGAGCTGTAAAGGTTAGTCTGAGTAAAACGGTAATAAACTCACAATCTGGTTACAACACAAACAAATGTGTTACCAACCACCCAACGTAAAGGATAAAAAAACAAAACAACAACTAGTAAATAAAACCGGGTTTCAATGTCACCAAAAAATTAGCAGAGTTCCCTAATCTAAGATGCTCGGTGTGTTTATAAAACATCTTGATTGACAGATCTCAGATTAGCTCAAATGAAACCCACAAAAGGATCACACAAAAAGTAAACTACTTAGATCTGAAATTACAAATGCACACTGAACATTGAAAGATTACTTTTTTGATCACCTTCCAGCTTTGTAAAAAGTTTGAAACTGTTAAATCGTGTAAATTACATTCTCTTCCATTAGATTTTCTAATACAGAATCATTTTAGATTAAGATTATTTTAGATTAGATTCTTGTGGTCACTAAGTCCTGAGGGGGATTCAGCTGATATAACTGCATACCGCTGTGAGAGAGAGACTCTGTTATGGCTCAGTGGTGCAACTGTCTATCAGTTAATATCTGTTGATCTCAAATGTGTCTGGTAAACAGATATTAACTGATATATGGTGTGTCTGGTAAAGGATTTTAGAAGTAATAGGTGGAACAAGAGGCAAGTGTAGTGATTCTAAGCTCTCCATCACGGTGTTTCTACACAAGATTAGGTCTCTTGAATGGCCACTGACTGCAACTCCTCCTAAAATTCCAGTGGTTTAAGTATTTGTGCAGCCTTCAAACCTCCACTATGTGCTGCTGGCTCTCCACAAAATAATTCAAATGTCCAGGAACTCCAGTAAGTTAGTTCACATTGCAGCGTGGTACAGGACTGTTAACTTGGCTCCTCAATCAACGAGCACAGATCTCATTTGAGCTGCTGTATTACCAGATCAGCTTTATTCTCCACAAAATAAATCCAATTTCTCTTGTTCTCATTGTTTCTCTTCAGTTTAAACAGACAACCCAACTTCTGCAAATTCTGCATTTTTATGATGAAGGTAGAAGAGTCAGAAAGCTACTTATTAGTCTGAGGTTAATGTAATGCAGCAAACCTATTTATATTCTAGTGTTAGAGGGTTTTGCCTTTGCTAGTTTTGTTGAATCCAGCAGATCAGGGCAATGTGAGTTTTATACCTGCCATAAGAATCCTGTACAAAAAAATCAATAAAAACCATTCAACAGCCCAACTACACAATTCTTTAAAACACAGTTTCAGCCTTTTAACATGTTTTTAGAAATTATCTGACACATAAGATGTTTCCATGCAAATCACTATTTGCTTTTCCCTAACTTAGAACATCTGTCTCCCTTCCTGAAAATCCCTGGAACCACCAGTAAGCCTGCCATCTTAGAACCAAAACATGCTTTCTTGGTGATCAGGAACAGAGAGATCTTTCCGATAGGGTTTAGTTTGGAAGCATTCTGAACAACATTTAAAAATAATTTAATTTAACCTTTATTTTATGTTAATGTATATAACCTTTATATTCTATGATTACTCGACTTGTTTTTCAAAGAATTTTGACTGTATTATACGGTCAATCATGTCTTAAAGAGATGTGCTCCTGTTGCCTTTCACACATCTCAAAAATGCTGATGTGTGTCTTCACTCAGCTGTTAGGAACTCTTGTGAGGTTCCACATCACCTCAAAAGTTGTGTAGTCATGTTCAAACCTACTCTATATAAAACCTTTCTGCATCTGCTGGCTACTGAAATCCAAAAACTAGAAACCTTACAATTCGTTTCTAATCAATATCTCCTGCAACAAAATCTAAAATGTAGGAAACATTGGCATGTTATGGTTGTGTTATTTCCAATGTCTTCATTCAAATTAGTGGAAAAAACTTTGTCAAAGTTCCACCCAAGGATAAATGTTACAATTGGGTATCAACTATTGTTTTAGGCAAATAAAAGTACTATAATTGTGCTTTGTTCCAGGTATTGACTCTCTGTAGGATTGTCATTCAGGATGATATGACCAGCAGTTGAAAAGTCTTTTTAGTGGTATATGGTTGTATGCAAGTTTAACAGCTTATTGCTGTTTATCAATCAGATATGAACATTTCATCACAAAGCAATTTAACAGTGTGCACATTTTCAATATGCCCCCTGCATATGTGAATAAGTGAATGGTCGCAGGCTACATTTCCTTCCTTTATATGACAAGTGATCACATTTTCTGGAAGTGAACAAAAGTGTCCCAGGGAAAAAATATCATTATAAAAAAAACTTAATTTCAGTTAGAATAAACATGTCTCCTGCTGTTTCTGTGTGGTCATATTTTGAACTGGAAATAGGGGGGGGGGATTCATCAGCTCACTGATTGTACTCATTCAATTTGCAGCAATCAAACAAAAGGCTGAACTGTGAGCTTCAGTGACCGTGTGCATGCATTGCTAACAGCACCAATGGGGGTTGATGGGACTCCTGCGTACCTGGCTGTGTCTTGGAGATGATGTGATTGTTGCTGATGATATGTGGTAATGAATCTGTATAGCATTCAATCTGCTGGCATTCTCTCTAGCCCTTCCACGTGTAGTGGGGGATCTCGTTCTGTAAACACCTTCAGAATATTATTCTAAGAGACAGGGTCTCATTTCAACCATCTGACTAAGTAGAACTCCCACAAAGCTTTGCATGTGATTTTACAATGAGAGCTTCCTGTGCTGATCTCAGATCACCTTTGGCATTTCTGCCACAGTTATTTTGTGTTTGATAATAAATAACTGCTGCGAAGTTACTTTATATTCTTAGAGCAAACAAGCCTCTGGACTGTATACAGCTGATGATCGATTGGGCAGCCATCTAATAGTTTGCAAATATACAGTATTCAAATGAATGAGACTGTGTGCAACAGCCTGAAGCAAAACTGAGGCAATGATTTATGTTTTGTGGCACATCGACTTCAGTACAGCCCATTTCTCACCTTTCCATAACATTACCTATTATGGTTCATTTCTACTTGATGCACCAGTATGTAATAGGTAGCATAAGTAGAACTGCTATGCTGTGCGGTAAAAAGAAGAGAAAAATCTGAACAAGAAGAGCCAAATGTTTAAAAGACACAGGCTGAAATAACTGTTGGTATCTGTGCAGAGTTGGAATATATAATTTCCCGGCCGGGAAATAGTTGAAAACATATTTTAGTTACTCATCAAAACAAAAGTTACGGTACAATTATGTATTTTATATTCACTTTTTGTGTAGATTTGTAGTTTTAGATTGGAAGAAGACATTTTAAGTATTGTAATACTTGAATATGTTTAACGCTTTCTCAGAAGGTGTGTTGGTGTCCATATAGTTCTGTATCTAGCCTTTTGTTTTCCTGATTATGAATCAAGTATTCACAGTTCAAGCGTGCTCGATATTTTACTATTTAAAATATGATTTGTACATAAATCTGTATAAATGTGTCTGAACATAAATAATAGTCTGGAATGGCCAAGCTTTCCTCACAATTCAAGGTGAGTCATGTAACTTGTCGAAGCTTGGACTGAAAACTACTTTTCTTCCACCAGAGGAGGGCTGATACGATGCATAGCCAGGGTATAGGTATAGAGGCAATGGGAACCCCTGCACCCAGCCCCCTTTGCAGCCTAACATGAAGGCAGTCACCCTGCCTGTTTGCAGGCAAAAGCCCTTTTTATTTGGGTGGTGAAAACAAAAAGAGGTCCACATGGTGGACAGCCATGTGCCTTGGTAAACACTGTAGCTCTGAGAGAGCTGTGTGCTGACAGTAGTGGACCAAGTGAAAGACATCAAAACTGCATCCTATTGTTGTTGTTATGCATTTAGCTAGCATTCTACAGATGTACATTGTGTTATGAAAATTAATTACTTTATTGACAAAATATCATTGTTCCAATATTTTGCATGACTTTGTTGTAAACAACTGAATATTTATAAAGTAATGTTGCCAAATACTGATGTTAGGGCTGTCCCAAACGATTAATTTTAGTATCGATTAATCTGTCGATAAATTTTTTCGATTAATCGATGTATCTAACGATTCGATTATTTTTCGATTAATTGATTAATCTAACGACTTTTCGTTGCTTGATTAATATAACAATAGGCACGGTGCAACTGTGGTGGATGGTGTTGCCAGATTTGGTGTTTCCCCCCATAATTTTTAAGGCACATTTACAGTGTGTATTAGCAGGATTTTGCCTGGAGGGCTCCATAGAAATCTGGAACTCTCTTCATCAAAGATGAACTGTGAAAGACGCCGTTCACAAGCGCCAGAATGAACGCGTTCACAATAACGTTCATTAGGCGGAAATTATAGTCCGTTCAGTTCACGTTCATCCAAAATATGAACGAGTTCATGAACGATCGTTCATTGAACTCGTTCATGCACAACACTGGTTTCCAGTTCCCCTTCAAAATAAGAGCGTTCGACATGTTGTAACTTTTCCGACGTGTCGATGCGTGTTATATAAATCAACGCATTTATATAATCGATTACGCCGACTCATCGACGCGTCGGGGACAGCCCTAACTGATGTACTGTCAGAAATTGGAAATGTTACGCAGACTGCATCAGGGAGTGTAACTGATATGAAATGGTTTTGTTTTTTTGAGATACGAGATAGACATAGAGACGGTATGTAGTATGACAGGTTCACTATCCAGAAGATCTTTTTTAGTTTTCTGGCGTAACTAACCCTGATAATTGAGATAACTAACCTCACTGTACTGTTTGGTGCTATCAACATAATTAATCTGTTGGTTAAAAAAACAAAAAAAACAACAACAAAGAAATCTTTTATAGTTCAGTAATTATTCAATAAAAATGAGTAATGAGGCTTCTGTGTATTTTAAAAGTCAGCAACAAGCTTTGTAGTAATGACTTTCTTTTTTAGGCGACATAAGCATTCCCTTTGCTGGCCTATCTTAAGATGCTTCTTTTCTTTTTTTTTCCTTTACCCTTTCCCGTCCAGCATCATACAGCAGAGTGATGCACTAGCTGCCGTGTTGTGCCGAATCCTTGCTCGGTAAGTCTGCGTTTTTGGGAAGGTGTGTGAATGCACTCTGATTCGGGTCAAAGAAGCGAACTCTGGTCCAAACTTGGGTCTCGATCCACTTCAAGTGCACCAAATACAGGAAGCTGACTACAAAGCAAAGGGCATTGAGCAACAGAACAAAAATATGTCTGCGTAGGACAATAGGCGGCTCTTGCCAGGGGAAATGGCTCGCAGTCAGATGTGGTTAACGCGGTTAAAGTTCTGAAATGGACTGTACTTGCATCACTTTACTAGTCATATGCTGAACACACAAAGTGCTTTAACACAACATGTTGCATTCATCCAATCACACATCTATTGTCATATGTTTAGTGCTTTCTCCTATCACACACATTCATTCCGTGATAGATGCATCGGGAGGCAACATGGGGTTTAGTGTCTTGCCCAAGAACACTTTGGCATGTAGTCAGAGGAAGCCCGGTATCGATCCACTGACTCTCCTGTTGGTAGACGACTGCTCTTCCTCCGACAGCAGCCCAGATAGAAATATGGTCAACCCAAGACAGCCAGGACTTGCTGTAGCTCCATTCTCTTATGTGGTGGAAACAGAAGTTGTCCTGCATTAACCAATAGATGAACAAGTTTTCTTCTTAGTAGTGCGTCTCATCTTCTCCTTCAGTAATTCTTGATTCAGCTCCGCCTCGGGGTCGGGGAATACGTTATTTAAAAGGTCCGGTTCGTTTGAATAGTGCAGCATGAAAGCAAACTGTGCTGAAGAATGTTGCAACCCCCAAGTGAACCGAGTCCCCAGATGTACTGAGTCTAGCGTACTACCGTGGAGTGAATACACCCAAAGAGGCCCCCTGGCACCCGGCCACCAGCAGCCACCACAGAGCACACAACCGGGCAAGAAGATGTTTCTTGCTGAAAGTTAAACATCATAATCGGTCTTTGACTTGAGTCTGAGTTGGAGTAGGTCTCTGTCAAAGTCCATGTTTTTTTTGTTTTTTTTCTCAGAAACTTGATTGATGGTGATTTGGACATGTGCTGATCTCTCGTCTCCCCAGCATAAGCTGACATGGTGAAAGAGCCCAGTAAGAAACGAATCAGCTTTAAGACACTGAAAAAATTCTAAGTTTATAGCCTTTAATCCTGCCTCATGGTACAGGTCCCTGGTGACCTTCAACACTGGGTGGTTAGCTGAGGCTCTTCTACCAAAATGGGTGTAAAGAACATTCTACCACTTTGCCTGTGCTTCTTATTTTTTCTGTGCCCGGTAAAATAAAGTAGCAATAGATAATTTTTTTGTATTAGAGGTTCATAATGCACTTAAATTATTGCAGTGTTTGTGAATTGCGTTCCAGGTTACCGGACAGGTTATTTGTACTGTTTGGTGTAACATTTTGTAGGCCACCCTTGCACACTGGTCTCACAGCCAATTGCAACATGAGATTGATGTTATTGTTCAGCTTGGAGGCTTAGAGGACTGCTTGTTTTGATTACATTTTGGTGGTAGCTTGTTGTCTCCCTTTGCACGGTTGGAAAGAGGCGTTTGTGTTTTAACACTCCATTTATGAGTTATAGATCCAGGAAGTTAAGCTTGGCTAATATCTTGAAGGAAATTCAATGATTCTCATGCTTAGACATGCTTAGAAAGACCTGGTTCTCTATGTTGTAAAACTGGTTCTTGTTGAAAGCTGAAATATATTTACTTCTGCAGGTTTATGTAAAGATAAAGCTAAAGTGTCATGTTAATATAATTTAACATTTAACCTAAGTTCCTTCCTCTGCCATTGCTTCAGGCGTAATGTAGTTTAAAAACTACCACTCATTTCAGATTTAAGGATGAATGCACTGAAAAAACACTAAAAAACAGACCTTAAGTTAAAACTGTTCTTATAATCTAGATTTGTTTCACATTTTTCAAGGCAAGACAAGGCAAGTTTATTTGTATAGCACATCTCATGTACATGACAATTCAAAGTGCTTTACAAACAAACATTAGAAACATTACAGCGGGGTGCAGAAAGCATTAAGAAGAAGTGAAAAACAAAATGAACCAACAAAAATAGACAATAATATGAATAAAGAAAGAAAACCCTCAGAAAAAAAATATCACTTGTTATCATAAAAGGCTGCAAATAGAAAAAGTTTTTAGCTCTGATTTAAAACTGCTGAGAGTTTCAGCAGACCTGCAGGTTTCTGGGAGTTTGTTCCACATGAGAGGAGCATAAAAA
>JAOXYM010000009.1:11267697-11286886 GCA_028567055.1 Leptatherina wallacei
AATGTACATATAATACAGGTGTATACAGGTTCAGGTGATATACATACTACTTGGATTTAAATAATATATTTACAGAATACAAATTATATGGTAGAACATTCCCTGAGTATAGCATAGAACACTCATACATGGAAATTTAGACACACAACAAGATATTTTCTAGCATTATAGCTTAAATTGCCCTTGTCTGATACAGATTTGCTTTGTGATTTTTATATCTCAAGTAACAGAGAACAGCCATTGTTTAGGTTTCTGAGGTCTAACTATTGTGTAATAGCCCAGAAGAGGTAAACATTATGCTTGTTTATCTATCATTGGAAAATGTGTATTGCCAACTGTACTCCTGGTGGCGTCTTAGTAAAAATACAATTTCCTTCTCTCAAGTGTAGGCAGACTAATTATAGTTCCTGGTGTTTTTGCAGGTGGTCATGAAAAAAAAGCAAGACCGCATGAAGGAATAGCAGGGAAGGGAGGGGGGGGGGGGCAGTTAAATCTGCATGGATTCAGAATATTAATTTGCGCTCTGTATTCAAATGATGAACTTGATTGTAGGTTTTTTCAGAAGCTGCAATTAGGACATTAAAGTCATAGTGTGTGTAAGACAGCATGTTCATACTCCCAGCTCATGAAGTACCTGTTTTATGAACTTGGGTGCATAACGACCTTGGAGGTCTGAGAAATGTGGCAAATACCTTTGAAGACAATTTGCTCATAAAAGAAAGCTCTTACAAAATCATGTTTGTATCTGTTTTTCTGTGGCGGTAGAGATATTTCTTATCAACTAATGTCAAGAATTGCAAGAGTTGGTGGATTTCTACTGTTATTTCAAAAGATGCTATCTTGAGGAGGCTGTACTTCCTAACAGCTTCAGTTGTTTGTCTGAGTAGTTTTAATGTAATGGACAACCATTTACTGTTAACAAAATTCACTTTCAGCCATGCTGGCTATTGCTCAGCTTATCTCTGTTGTTTATCATGCAAAAAAAATGTTCTCTGGTTGTTACAGAAATGTTTTTATTTGCTGCCCTTCTCTGTTCAATGTAAGAATCTATGAGTTTTGTACTGGGAAAATAAATAAATAAAATAAAAATGGTAATGATCAATGATCACAGACAAGAAGGATGGACCCCAAATGCAGCATTACGATTTTTTACATTTATTTAAAGTGGCAGGTTAACAAAGAACGGGAACCAAGACTGAATATAAAAATTCATGACGAACGAAAGATCTGACAAATAAAAGCTTGGGTGAGGCAAGCCAGGACAGTATATACAGTACATAGATCTGATAATGAGCAAAGGAAAACCAGGAGGATTTAACTGGGAGAGAAAATTGCAAACAGGAAGCAGGTGTGACAATTAGCAAAAACGAGGTGTGGCAGAAAAGATGGAAGTGAAAGCTGACTAGAGTAGAGAGAGATTAAGGTTTCTGTTTCTAGTCTTGTTTTATTTGCCTTTTTATTTATTTTATGTAGATAATACCAGCAGGTTGGTGGTCGAAAGTTGTTCCAGTGTTTGTTGGTGATAATTTAAACCTCTAACTTGTCCTGTGGTTTGAGTTCAAAGTGTACACATCTCTCCAAAATAGATTTGTTTAACTTTGTAAACATTGGTCCAGTAATAGTTGGACACATTTTCCCTCCATGAGCCGTTGCAAAGAGGGTGCTTAAAGAGGCAAGAACCATTCAATTTCCCATTAGAGTGCTCCTTTTCTTCCTTCTCTTTATTCCTGTGGTCCTGCTTCATTGCCCCTTCTAAAGCACTAATTTACTTTGTCAAGCGTAAGACAATCTCTGTGCAAATGTCCTGCTGATGAAAGCCATCTCATAGAGACCCTGTTCTTCCTCAGTTCCCTTCGCTCCGTACGTTTCTCTTATATTAACTTCCAGATCTGTTAGTCCACGCTGTCAGACAGCCTCAGCCCAACACACGTCTGGAAAGTTCTTCCTAGAATGCTGAAGATGGCTTGTTCTCCCACCAACTGAGATGTAACTCTAAGCAGAAGACGGCACGCAAAGGACTGAATTTCCAGGAGAAACCCTGAGTGAGGAGGGCAGGAAATAATTCTGCATCAGCATCAGTAGCGGTGGCAGCAGTGAGCGTGAGAGAGACGGAGAGAGGAGGGAGTGTGTGTGTGTGTGTTTGAGCAAGCCTGTGAGAGCGAGTTCCTATGCACTGTGCGGAGCGAAGCTGAGCTGTGCCGTCGCATGGCAGGCTGTGTGCTCCTGTCTGATTCCTGCGCGCTCTGGTGAGGCAGAGCTTAGAGAAGGAGGGATGTGGCGTCTCATGGATCTCCAGCATCAGTGAAGACCAGCACCCAGCCGGGGCATCACAAAGCAGCATGGTTGGACTAGAGACCCACTGCTGACACCAGCGTGACTGATGATGACAGCCCACGCGTGGGTTACCATGCGCCACAGCCGCGCCGCTCTAGGAGGAAACACAGCCATGTGAAAGTGACTCGGCTGCCAGCAACTCTTGGACATGTTTTCCAGGGCAAAGTCTGGATTTCTTTCTGTGTTTGAACTTGTTTTTTTTCTCTTGGTGCTGTTTGGATGCCCCGAACTCACCTGTCAGGGAAGGACCAAAGGCAGATGGAACAAGGGGGGTAAGTGATGATGGATAACCATGATTTACATTTGTATTGGTTATTAATTGGAATATTTGTGAGTCATTGAAGCGACCTCTACCTGGATATTCTTGGAATTATTTGCTTTGCATCTGCATCTGATCTTGGGTGATACTGTGCTGAGATATTTGGATTATACATCCTCACCACAGACGGACTTAGCCTCAAAACACAGGTGGACTTAGATGTTTCATGCCACAGCAATCAGATGACTGAAGAAGTCTGGACTTTAACATAAAGACTCACTTAATGTGTTCGAAGAAAGTTTTTATTTTAGAGAAAATGAATTGGTGTCTGTCTGCTAAATGGGAATGTCCAACTTTTCAGAGCCAGCTAATGTAAATCTGGCCAACTATTAATAGAGTTGTTCATAATTTGGGATTTTCAATTATTCTGTCTCACTGTTATATTTTAGTGTTTAAAGGAATGTGCTGAACCCCCCCCACCCCCCCCGTACAGGCAATTGCTTGCTCTGTATGTTGCGTGAGAATACATTTAGCTGTGGTCCCTGGACTGTTTGGCTGACAGGACATGCCACCAGTGTATGAGAGGAGCATTTTTTGGTTTGAAGACTTAGATCACTATTCTTGAGGGAAGGTGTAAATAATTCATCTCAGCTTCTCCGTGGGAGCGGTCCTCTCGGCTCTTGTAGCATTTAATCCCCTTTGTCGGATTAAAGGAACCTCTAATCTTAGCGCTAGCACTCAATGAGAAGTCTGAGAGATGCTCCCTGCAGCATATCAGCATTGTTAGCACTTAAGGCTAACATTCAGTGGGACGTGTGTGTCTTCAAAGAGGCAGTGTCACCACCGTGATCTGTTTAATGATTCCTTGCCACTTTGCTCCTGTTCTGCCTCACCCACTCTTTAAATTGCATTTCTTCAAATGCAGCTTTTTTACCACCTCGTTGTACCATGTCCATGCACTTGTTACTGACATGCATCATTAGTGCATGGAAGTTCTGACTAAAATGACTTAAATTAAGCAATCACATGCATTGAACGTTACATAATGAAAGCATTTCTCTTTTCATCTTCAGATATTTCCTCAGGTAATGTGGTACTGTGTGTATGTATGATCAGATGAACATATAAAATATTTTTATTTTGCCTATTTCACTTTTGTCTGTTAATGTGGCAGTAACCTATGATAGAAGGGAACTTTACAGTGCTTTAAGAAAACAAAAATTGTCTGCACTCTTACAATTTCTCAGTTTCTTGAGATGTTGGAAAAATATGTTAAAGGTTGGAATTTGATGCATTTGGAGCAAATGTGAATCAGCAATCTAATCCAAGGGTAAAAGCAGATACAGTATGAAATCCCAGCTATCACTGGCTTCTGGTGAAATGGAGGGCAGTGACCTTCCTCGATGTAATTAAGCTATAAACTCTATCTCTATCTGTGCACAGTTTAACAAATCATTTCACAGCCATATTCTGAATTGTACTCGTTTGCTAATTAAGGTTTTGGGACATAGAAGAATAGCATATTCCATAATTAAGATAAGATCTACTTAGGGTTGGCAAATGTTTATGGCTGTGCTGTTATTTCCTGTACAAGACACTGTGTGGGGAATTACTGTTTAATGTTTAATTTTTTTAATGGCAGTGTCACACTGAGCTTCTTTAACCAGTGAAAATTTTCATTTGCTGTAAATTGGTGTTCATGATCGCATTTGACATTTTCATAAATTTGCAATTTGCAGATGCACAGCTAAATTGGGAGTCCTTACTCAATCAACAGTATCTACGCATCTGAGAACTCACTGGAAGTATGTGTGCTCCATGCCTGGCTTTAAGTCATCGTAAACAGTGTGGAGTTCATTAGGCATTTCATGGCATTATGTAATGGCTGTCAGGAAAAAAACTAAACAAACAAAAAAGAGAAGAATGACCAGCCCATCTTTGTACATGCAACATTATTACACTAGCTGAAGATGCCTTGAACCTTCATAGCTGTTTTACACTAAAGTGATCTGAAAAACTCTTTGTATTTCATAAAACTGACAAACAAAACAAAAAGCTGCTACTTCGAAAGTCAGATAAGGAGGCACGCGAAACTAGGTGGGCACTCAGGGAGCGCTGTGCTTCACCGAGGTGAGTGCACTTGTAATATTAACAAAAGTGATTGTGATCTGCATCAAACTTAAATTGCTGTTTTCGTGCTCCAAGTCCAAGCAGGTTTTATGAAATTTCATGTGTGATCTTGTTGATAAAGAGGAAAAAGACACGTATACATATGCTTCAATAAATGATCCCTGTGAGATATCTTGACTCCTAACTTGTTTCAGACCAATATTTTTTTTTTTAAAAAGCCATAAAATGAAATAAAACGTGCAAATTTTAAGTGTAAGTAACTTAATTACTTATGCATCTGTGGGATTAAATTGTGTTCCATGTTGATATTTAGCCATCTTTGCAGAGCCGTGTTTCCAGGTATTCAGACTGGGTGGTCATTAGATTATAACCCTGTGTTATCAGCTGTGGGATGATGAAGGTTAAAGCAACATTTATTGTCATTCCACCTCAAAAGAGTGAAATACTCTTTCTCAGTATTTTGTGATCAGAAAAGAAGGTATTTACTACATTTACATGTTGTCTGGCATCATCCAGGGTCCAGCAAATTGCAGTTGGTTCACATCCTCACACCACCCTGCAGAGAGAGCATCCATAACTAATATTGCACAAGCACTCAGATCCTGCATGGCAGAGATGGAAGACAGCCTAGCAGTAGGAGAGAAATTCAATTGGGTGTATTACGATCCCACCAAACTACAATAAATGGTAATGTGAAGACAGTACCAGGTGGAGAGGAGCCTGGCTGTGTTAACACAAAGCCATGAAGACAAACGATTCATGGTCCAGCCCAGGTTTAAAAACGGGGTCATCTTTGTAATGTTTTCAAAAACTGATTTACTAAACATGCGCCTGCCTAGGCAGCCAGGGAAAGAATAATGGTTAAAAGAAGAGAGCAACACCTATTACAGAAATAACACTCGCACTCCTCTGTCGCCAACAGCTGAGTCTGAGTATCAGGCTGTCTGGGATAGAAATCAGAGAGTATCAGATTTATAGACCAGGAGAGGAGAGGGAGAATTAATTTCACTTCCTTTTCACACAAGAATATTGTGTAGCCTACTACAGATCAAAAACCCAAATCGCTTACTGTATTATATATGCTCATTCTTTGGAGCTGTACAATTACCCTATTCTGGTCTGGGCTGCCCACACCAATGAAAACAAGAGAACAACCATCTGAGAATGTTAATTAGCATTCATTTGTTGAGGTAGCATCTATTGAAAGAGAAGTCTAGCAATTTATCAGTTTTAAGCTTTTTCCTTTTAAAATACCAACATACTTGACCTTATTTATTGAGATATTAAAGGAACCGGGTAACTTTTGTCCTGTTCTGATTGTTTGCCCTCTCAGTCATTTACAGATGATGTGGTTAAATTTTTCCTGCTCTAGTTTTGTATTTGTATTAATATGTTAAGCAGTTTAAGATAATTGAAATAACTCAAACTAAATAAAATAAGTTATTTTCCAAAGCTTTGCTGTGTTTTGGATGTTAAAGACTTTTTTCTCACAGCACAGTTAGTGTGTTTTAACTTTTTTTTTTTTTAACTGGGGACATCTGCTAAAACAAGTTACCCCCTCAATGCTTCGCTACAAGTAGTAGCGAAGCATTGAGGTCTACAGTGAGCACTGAGCTGGACTTGTGTTTGGTAATTACTTCTACCTCCAGTACTAATAGCAAGCCACAGCACCATGAAGGGATGGCATTTCACTGTATCCTACAGGCTGCAGGATCACAGTTTCTGATAATCAGCACTTTTCAAGATAATTAAATTAGTTTATTATTTTTAAGTTTCTCTCTTTTTGTCCGCAAGATTTTGCTTAGTTTCAGTGCTGCAATGTAAAGTCATGCTTTTGTGAAAAGCAAAGTGAGCAGAGGCCACTCCTGCTGCTCCGATCAGAGAACGCTCATTGAAAGTTAGTGTGCAACCCAGTGTTTTGTTCCCATCCATGCCGATTGAATTGCAAGCCGATAAATATCTCTGACAACTGCGGAGTAATTTAATGTGGAACTGAATAGCGATTACACACTTTCCTGTTGCATTTAAAAGCCAGATGTTAGTCGGCATTAGCTGGTTTTTAGACCAGTGTAAAAAAAAAGGCCTCAAGTAGGTGACAAAAAACACATTCGTTAAAATGTGTTTTTTATGTGTCCCATCCTCCATCCCACTCCTCTCCTCCCCATGTGCAATGCCCTGGCCTTTGCGGAAAGTCAGAACTGGCTGCAGGGATGGAAATATACAAACTAATGGGGAAATAGGCACTAGCCCGAAAGAAAAATTAAACCAGTGTCATTACTTTTGCAATTAATATGTTTTGATTTGTGTCTTGAGGCAGAAAATGCAGTCAAGGCCGTCACAGAGCACAAAGAAAATCACTCTGTAATTGTTCCTATGACACTTTGCTGTGTCACTGACTTTCAGTGTCTGTTAAAAACCCAGAGAACTTTTCAGCATCTCATGTATGCACATATGAAAAATGTAGGCCAAGTTTTCACTTCTGCAAAACACTTGATTTTATACACAAATTGTTTACAAGACACCCAGCAAGTAAACATCTATGATAACTAGCACCCTCATATTTACTCAATCACAATAAAAAAAAGACTAGAAAGGCAGAAAACATGCCTTTTTTTTCTTGTTCAATCCAATTAGATCATCAAACCCCTCTGCCACTGCAAGTTCAGAAGACTAATTTTCCCAAATGTACTTGCCTTATTAACGCCTACACCAAGTTAGAAATAAGTGCAATTTGTACAAGCTGAAATGTGTGGGCGAGATTACAGATACAGCTGTAACAGGATCGAGTCAACATTGGGTAAATATTGCTGTTATCCTATTTAGTGTATTAGTGATTCGTTATCAAATCAAATTCTGTCAGAAAACAATGATTTTACAAGTTTAAACATTGATCAGTCTTATAATGTTTTATAAAACATGAAATAGTTAGAAGATGAACATTAATGCATCTTAAAAATCTAAATGATCAGAGTAATATCATTATGTTGTTTTAATGCTCTACCTAAAGAAGGGGTTAATTTATATTGCTTCTTTAAAATGAATTAATATTGGTGCTATAATTTAAGTGTGTGTGATAATGTGTGCATATTTGATATTATATAACAGTCTGTCTTTTGTGTTATGAGTCATCCAGTCATAATGAAGAACCCAGATGATTCATTTAGTTTGATTGTTGAGCGTGTTTTTTTCCCCAGGTTTTTTAATCAAGTTTTGCAGATATCAGTATAGCTTTGTGGATGAGTCGTGTTTAAGTTTGCTTTGAACTTTTAGCATTCACTGTCTTTTCAATGTGTGATTTTGGATGGCTTTACATCTCACTGAAATGATATTGTAGACCATTTGAACTGGGAATAGTTTCTTTTGTAAGCAGAGCGAGGTTAAAGAGTTCATATTGGCAAACATCTGCCTGCTTTTGTGACCTGATTGTACCATTTTCTTTTCCCACCCATGAGGGCAGAAAGATAAGCGAGAAAAAATTACTTCAGTATTGGCTACATGTGGGTTTGGATGTGACTTCTGATTTAATTAAATTGTCTTGTATGATACGACCTAGTTAAAGTTTATGTTCTTCATCAGTTCCAACATACAGTTAGCCAAACAAACATGAGGAGATGGGAAAAGTCAAAGAGCATACATTAACACTACTTAGTTTCTCCAGTTCTTGAGAAAAAAATAATAAATTTTCTATTGTGACCATAGCTGTCAGTACAATTCTAAGATAATGCTGTATAACTAATTAACTCGGCCAAAAGCTGTTGAAAATATAGATTAATTCTAACTGCAAATAGCTGCTCTAGTCCGTTAAAGGGAAGATGTACCAAAAGGGATGATTAAAAAAAAACAAATGTTATATATTTCATTAACCTGAAGAAAGATGAGCAATTTTGAGAAATGATACACTGAGACAGTGAAATAACTGATTGAGAAAATGAGTAAAGTACCATCACCTAATGCAGCACTTCTTCCTGCTCACCAAATCAACCCACTTTCCACATCCAGCGTACTTTAATTGCCACATTCCCATCACACGTCCTCTAATGAAGCTGATTTCTAATTGCAGAGGAGATGACACTTTACAATAACAATATTTTATGGGTGTATTTCAGACAGTAAATATGACAGCTTTGCTTGATAGATGGAAGTGTGCACATTTTATGACTGCGGACCCTTTCAACCCTGTCGCTTTCCTTCTTGGCCACAAGTGTATTGCAAAGGATCTGCTTGATCACGTATAAGATGGTCCATGTGTAATAGCGTATGCATGACTTCCTTCCTGCACATCATATATTTACTTTTGCTTCTTTCTCTCATTTGCTCAGAGACTATAATGACAATGATGATGATTGTGATGAAATGCAAGTTTTTCTATGCTAAATTTGAATATATGTAACAAAGCACAATTGAGACCTGTGCTACAGAGGAGAGTGTGAAACCTGTTCTTTGACTTGATGTCCTAAACATGATTTCCTTGGAAATGTCTGCAGCTAATGACAGAGTCACATCAGAGTCTCTGCCCAGTTGAATTTTTATGCTGTTGTCTGGAAGATGATGTCGTGGTCAGAATCAGGAAGCCTTTGCAAAGCCTTCAGGAAGCTTTTTTAACTTATCTGTGACTCTGTGCCCCACTCTCGCTCACTTTCTCTCCATATACCTTCTTACCTCTCTTTGCTCTCTGCAATAAAACTTTAAAGAGATAAGAAGCTTTTTTCTATTTCAGGGTCACCATTAGCCTGAATAATGCATTTACAAGAGAAGAGTAGCTTGAGTTCTGTGGAGGATAGAAGCACAGCCTTCAATTAAATTATACATCATTATCACAGCTGGCAAGCCTGGTGCAACGGTACCCTCTCCATCCTCCTCTAAATGCTCCATGTTACTGTCTCGTCCAATATTGTGTGTCAAGCAACAGCCTCTTCCTGTGCCAGCATCGAGCTGGTATGCAGATAGCGGTGCATGTGCTGAATGGACGCGCACATTAAAAAATAGGAGCAGTCTAATGCAGGGGCGCAGGACCGCACCGGTTTTATTCAGACTGCCTGATTATCCTTATCTTTAATGGACAATGGTGTCCTCTTTAATGTAGTAAACTGAAGCAATCACTCCATTAAAAACAAGCTCTATGTTTAAATGAAATTATAAAACAATCATTTGATTCATTTTCCTGTAAATGTCCAACATGGTTTCTTCCCTAAATTATGTAGTTTTGTCCAAAGTTGTCGTGTCTCCAGGCTTTAATATTTTAATCCAAAGGCAAATGTGGTTTAACAAACAAGCCACAGTCTTTTTTGGGAGACAAGAGAGTTGTTTGGGGGAAAAAATGTTCTCGAAATGTGGGTTTAATTCTAGCCTGGGACTGTTTTTAGTTCATTTCTACTTTAGAAATTTCAGTTTGTGTCCCTTTTCTAAAAAAACTTGTTCCTTTCAGCTCTCACTTTTTATTTAGTTGGTTATAGGCATCAAATGTGATTCGGTTTAGGTAGTTTGGGTTTAATAGGGTCATTATGGAAGCAAACTTAAACTCTGGGTATTTTTGTTTGCACCAACCTCATTTTCGCCAACTTGTGCTCTGTGGAGCGATGTCCAAGCATTCTTAGCACTGCTGTTGTTTCAGCTGATGTTATAACCTTGGATCAGTTTCTATCCAGACTATAAGTTGTCTTTAGGTAACCAAAGTTTCTGTTTTACTTTGAGGAAGCACAACACGGCTCCAACAATTAATGGGCTTCAAACCCTTAATATATTTTTTTTCTTATTTCACCTGCAATTCTGGTGGCATTATGTGCCACTGTGCAGCTGGTAACGCTGACATTTGCTAGCTTTGCTATATTGTCAATCTAATCCTGAGTTTATTTAAAACACTGAGTAAAACTTTGAAAAAGGTCATGGTTAAATTTAAAATGAATGCTTTCACAGTGATAAGCCAGCTCAAAAGACTTACCATTGCCCACTGCTTTCTACTTTGACTACAAAGGTTTTTACAAAATGATTTTATGTGGCAAACTGGACCTTGGATCAGGCTTATATATTCTGTTGTGTTCCACTTTGAAGAGTTTGAAACTCTTCAAAGTGTTTTCAAGGAAAAGCTGTCAGAGGAAAAGCTTTTAAAGTTGCTGTTAAATTTTGTTGTTAAGATTTGTAACCAAGACCAAAACAGCAAACTGGGAAGACAGGGCTGGCTGGTAAAGATTTATTTAAAGGAAGATATTCCAGTAACCTTGCAGAGTTAATATGACAAGGGTCCAGAAACAGTAGGAGCGGAAGCCAGTAACTGGGGTAGATCTAAGCAGGCGGGCAGATAGTCTTGATATGTCTTCTGTCAGTCTTGAATGGTGAGAGCAAGGTGACAAGCAGACAGACTGGCATACAGACAAACAAAGGAAGAGTGATGATCCGAGCTGCAATGACCCGGCAGGATTCCTAGACACAAAGAAACTGGATTAGTAAAGAAATGATAGACTTGGACGGAGCTCAGCCTGATGTTACCACTGAGGTGTAACAGCATCTGGTGTTGAGTGGTGGTTAGACCAGTGAAGAAATCCTGTTGGGTTGATGAGTGGATGGAAAACAGCTGTGCCAGGAATCCTGCTGGAGAGACCCAGAGCCACACCCACACCTGTACACAGGGGAAGACTGCCATGCACGTACGGGGAAGGACAGGAGATGATGCACACAAGGGAATGTAGAACTGGAGCCGATGGCTCATCACAAAGCCTTTTTTCTATATCTTGTCAACTTATAACAAAATGTATCAAGGTTATGCAATCTCTGCATTAATATGTAACATTTTCAAACAGAAGCTTAAATGGCAGAGGTTGTATAGATCAGGTTCTGTGCAACATCATTACATAAGTGCGTGCACAACTAAAGGGCAGTAAGCAGTACTAATCCCAGTTTGTTTGGCAGAGTCAAGCTTCTAATCATGGATGACAAGACAGTTAACTGTGCCAACCAGCAAAAAAGATGGATGGGAATTTTCAGTGCTCTGAGGGAATCACAGCCCTTTGCTAAGAGCAGAAAATTGTGGATCCAGGCCAGTAAAAGGGCGGACTGAAGTCCAATGAGTCCCACAGGCAGTGAAGTCTGCAGTGCCAAGTTCATGTCCCAAAATGCAAAACTCTGATGCTGTGTCATAAGACTTTATCTCTTGTAACTACATATAGGACTTTTTTTTTGCATTTAAGGACTCTTATGCATCCAGATATTCCCTTGCAATGACACTGGGCTTCTCAATGATGTGTGTATCAGCCCGTGTAATTACTTGGAAATAGCTAACCATTCGTTGTCAAGAAAAGCATGTGGTCGGGTATTTTCTCTGCATATTTGATAACAAATTTCTTGCTATGGATGGGACTTTCCAATCTTGCACCGTAATCAGTTCCAGCCACTATCCCAGAATAACCTGCTGTCACTCATGTCATAAGCATTATGTTTGCAGTAGGTGTCATTTCTGCTTAATATGGCAGGTTGGAGAGCATAACTTTTAAGTTATTGAGCCCAGTGAAAGTAACTTGTGAGAAAAAACAAGTTAACCTTTTCCACAAGTCTACATTAGAACTCTGAACTACGAAGAGCTTTATTTCTGAGTAATTTCATTTTTGAGTCAACAAGATTTTATAAAATATGAAATTGTACATTTATTATAAATGCTTTATGCAATCTTGCTAATCCTGACTGCACGCACACAACTAGTTATTTCCGCAATCAAGAAACTTGTATATAAATCAACCTTCTAGCTGTGAGGGATCTGCACAGATATTTTCTCTCTGGGGATACAGTAAACTACAGCATGCTACAGGGTAAACATATGTTTTCTTGTTGGTTAGGATCAATAGATGCAAAATGTTCTTGATACAACTGTATTATAAGGGCAAGCAAATATGTTTTCTTGTTTTCTTTTTAAAAGAAAAAACAAAAACAGATGCACAGTGAAGCACGCGCACAAAGGGTTTTCAAAAAGGACTGTAGTTTCCTCTCCGTGCCTCCCTTTAGAAAGTATGTCCACCCAGATGCTGAATGTCATTTTTGGCCTCTGGAGATGTAGCAATAAGCCTTGGCTTTGTGTGAAGTACATCACTGCAGTATTTATATGAAGCAAGGGATTTTCACTGCCAGATTAAGGTGTGTACAAAGGCTCTCTTTATGTTCTCCACCATGTGTTTTATGCAGAACCCCTCTATTTGCCTTCACAAAGATGTCACAAAAATGGCAGATGGAAGGATTTTTTTTTTTTACAATATAGCTTTTTGGTGGGATCCTGAACCAGTTATGAAACTGAGAATGTGCACTTTAGTCTAGTATTGCAGTACGTATATCATAATCATTTGTCTAAAGCAAAAAAAAAAAATGTGAAAAACAGAACAGTGTCACAGCTGACAGTCAAAAACATATAAATATAACCATTCAAGTGTCAAAAAATCTTTACAATCTGTAATTGCCTTTAGAAGTTGTCACATTCCTACATTTTACTTCAGGTGAAAGTTCCACAGTATTAATGTTTGGTTCTGTAACAAAAGAACTTTTGCGTGGAGACGAGAGGCGATAAATGCCATCATTAATCCATGCAACAGCCCCAAGTTTGTTCTTCATCAAATCCAAAATTTTCAAAGCCCTCTTTTTTTCTACTTTCCTGTCACTTGTGATTGGTTGTTAGAAATACATGCTAGGGTTGGGCAGAAAAACCAAACAAACAAAAATTATGGTTGGGGTTTGCCTAAAAGATAAACCTCACAATCTTTGACCCTCTACCTACCCTGACTCTGTAGACTATTGAAGCATTTACATATTATGGGGTGAGGGGAGACTGAAATATGAGTCTTAGGCCGAGAGTATAATTGGTTTTTAACCTTGCGTTTACTCTTCAACCTTACATCAGGCCAAATTGGCCCTTAAACCGCCCCACTTGTGTATGGCAGCTTGCCAGCAATTAGTGCTAAATTCTGAGGATGTCCACAAATAACACTTTAAACAAATACAAAATACACGAGGCACCCATGATTATGCATTTAAAAGAATCCATAACAGAAAATAAACCTGAGAACTTTAGTACTTGAAATAATATAGTCTGTCATTTAAAGTAATTTAAAAAAGAAAAAACTTTATACTGACTGATGAATCTTTTCATCAATTTACTTACTTTAGATTGATGCTGAATTTTCAGTCCAGACAATAAAAGAAACAAAACATCTTCTTGTATTAGTTGATGTATTTTTACTGATTAAGTTTAAACTGATTATGACATTATCAGACACAGTAAATAGCTATATTTCTTATTTCAAGGTGGTAGTTTTTCTCTAAAAGCAGAGGAAGGACTGCCATCACAGCCACTTACATTCTTGGTGCAGAGCTACTTAAACCAGTGTTAATGTGTTACTGGGAAGAATATGTTGAACATCCACTATCTTCCCTGACAAAAACTCCATGCCGGAGTGTAGACGGACACTCTCAAGTGTGCTATTACCTGCCCTATATTAGTGCTGCATTATTAACATTGTCCTTAGCCCACTAGTTAATTAACCCCAAAGACCTTAATTTACTGACGAATAATGCATAACAATGGATTAACTTCCTGTTCTCATTACTTAGATTGATTGATTAAAATCACAGCTGTGTTATCGGTCATGGTTAAATATGACTATATTATCAGTAACTTCCTATTAAAGTGAACTTCAGCTCACAATATTCAGTTTTCTCTCTGAGCAGAGACGTCTATCAAAAAGTTTAAAATAATGAATGCTGAAGGCACCAAGTGAGTGTTTTTAGTTTTTTTTATTTGTGCTTTTTTCTAAATGTTGAACTCAGAGTTCCAGTTGTTTAAATGAATTTCATGTTTCGAGTTAAATAGTGAAAAATATCACTTGTGAATTCATGTCATGTTGCGGAGTTAAGTTTTACTGAAAGCCCATACGTTGTCCTTCTGAAGTAGACATTTGCTCATCACCTTGTTGTGCACTACAGTATGAGATACACCTGAAATTTGACAAAATAGAAAACTTAAAACACACAATAATCATGAAAGTATTTTGTATTGACATCATTGGAATATCACAGCTGGAGCAACAACAAAAAAAGTAATAAGCTAATAACCATATGGTGACAGAACGCCTTTCTGTTTGTGCACATACTCACCAGTTACACTTTATAAGTTTCAATTACTAAAATAAGTGATTGGGATGCATGAGAGTGTGACAATGATATTATTTGCTTTGCTCCTGTGGCAGGCAGTGTTGCTTTGCAGGTTGTGGTTGTAAGGTCATATTACTGCCGCATTATTCCTGTGTGCACTTTTGTGTTGTTGGATTAGAGTGTTTATTGTCCAATTTATCATGTTGAGTTCACCTGCCATGGAAAATCTCTCTCTATCTCTGAATATGTAATGGCTCTGCTTTGCAAATGCAGCGAGACGAATATTAACAAGTGGTCTCTGCAATCTTCCAGCTGATACCCTGCTAAGGTTCTCGAGCACGGTTTCCAGCAGAGACCAAAATAACTTTTAGGATATGAACCCAAAGTCAACGGGCGTAAAACAAAGTAATTCACAGGATATTGCTTTACCTGCCAGGATCATTTCTGTTTAAGTCTATAATATGTATGAAATAAGAAAATGTTGGACCCCTTTGATCTTAAGTTTGTGGTTTTTTCTGCTGTAAATGCTCCAGCAGAGGTTTCTCACCTTTTGCTTTCTGTGGAAATGGGTGGCTGTGATGCAGTGGCAGAATGGAGTGATATAGATGCTTTAAAAGACGAGATGGAGGTCTGCACGCCGGGGCTGGATTAAGAGTTTAATGACTGGTAAAATTGTGGCATTTTGTCCAAGGTGACCCCTATGGAGAGGTGATCATGCCAAAGCTAGATGAAAAGTGAAGGTAATCCTTTCTTCCTCATTTTCAGATAACTGTCACCAGCAGTGGCTTTGTTACCAAAGCCTAAGGCATGTAATTACACTTTTATTGGCTTTAGGAAGACTGCATCATTCATTTAAAGAATAATCTCACTTGGAGCACCGGTCACGGTACAGATAGATCACACCTGCATGAGAGCCCACTGCTCTGACTTGCTTAAGTTTAATAGACTTTTATCAATATGGATTTGATCCATTGTTAATGATCTTCATGATGTTAATACCTGAATGTTATTTAGATGTAACCCCTCTCTCCTCCTCGGTTCGGTGTTTTGTGAGTTGAAGAGCAAGGCCATAAGAGTGTGACAGCAGCAGCATGTGAGGGTCTGGGTATACTGCCAACCAGCCTTGACACCATTAGCTGTGGTGACACATTAAGGTTCTGTTTGCCTTGTAATTTGTTTTGTCTGTCAATTTGATGGATGTCTTGTTTGCCGGCACTTCCTCACACATTGGAAAATGGTGGCTCGAGGACATTGTTAAACGAACTTCAGAAAGGGAGGCAGGAGGCATTTGTTTTCTTCAAACAGGTTTTTTGTGTTAATGGGTGTGTGCAACATTGTCTCCACTCCTTACCACGCTAGACATTGGATAATTAAAGGTGAAAAGCTAATTTGAAGAGGAGGGCAGGGCAGCTCCAGAGGCATGAGTGAGCTAGAAATAGCATCTGAGTGACATTCTTAAGAGTAAATTTCTGAGCTTATATTAGTTTATTTGTAAGCTCTGTAAAACCACAATAATATCAGATTAATTTCCCTTAACAAAGCCACTGCTGGGGACATTCCTCATTTCCTGTAAAATAAGTTTTCCTGTAAGGAAATAAGGGGAAATTACTTTTGTAACATCTCTAATTCCAGAGCAAATTCTTTCTTCATACTATTGACCTAACTTCTGTGACCGCGCAGCATGGTGACATCCATATAACTGCAGTTTAGCACACTTGAGGAAGTATTGAGGTGTGACAAATAATGGCCTCACCTGCGTCTTTAGATGGCAGGTCAAGCAAATGGCAGTACAGGAATGCTGGAAATTTCAGTGCCTGATCACTCACCGCCAATTTCAGTGTGGGAAACCATCAGAGCTCTGGACCACTCAGCTGTGGAAACATTTCTGCTACATCACCAGCTCAGCCTAATGAGGCACCTCACCATTACCTACAATATCTGTAATGTTCCACAGAGTCTGTGAATGAACAGAAGTCCAGTCAACAGACTTTGCTTGGTGTTCAAGCTTGAGTTTTTTTCTTAACAGGGAATATATGGTGGTTCAAAACTACTGCTGGACAGAAAGCACTAAATGGTTGTGAGAATTTCTGTTTTTATCTTGGTGTCGGACTAACCTCAACTGCAATATGTACCAACAAGTACTCCTAAATATTTGATATGTCTGATATTATTGTTGAGACTTTGAGGGGTTTAGAAGAAGTTTGCGAGGTTTCGGATGACCCCACGTTCTAACAGATAATTTTGTAAAAACCTCTGAGCGGGTCACCATTTCCTCTGCAAGCTTTGCCTTTTGCAATGACATCAGTGTAAAACAGAATTTGTTCTTCATTACTTGCCTAATTAAATAAAAGTAAGAAAATAAAATATAACATATATCTCAATCCAAGTGTCTGGAGGAGTAAATTGGACATAAATCTACCTAAACGATCTATGCCTGGGCCCAGCATGACATACTTTTCTGTCACTCAGACACAGCCTTTGACATTATGTTACTCTAATCTGTCATCTAGATAAAAAGTTGGGATATTTTGTTCAGCCTTGAATTGTCTTTACTCTTTTTATGCTTTTCAGAAGGTCCAGTTTGTTAGAGATGACATTTCCACCACCTGTGCTTCTTGTGCTTGTGGAGAGAAACAAGGTCGATTTTTATACCCACTTCAATTTTCATATATATGCTTTCCTGAGGGCAACAAGCCTCCTCTCTTCACAATCATTTCTATTCCAGTTCCATTTGAGGACCTGTGAAATCCCCCAAAAATATTTTGACTGTGTGAAAGAGAAACCAAAAAACAACTGACTAAACTTCAGGCAGGTTGGCAGTGTACTGTTATTTGTCCAAGAAAAACCCTGGTAGAATGTTTTGCATGAATATGAATCCGCTTATTTAAAATGACAATGAATGGAATTGGCCTAGGCTGAGGACTCCCCTCTCCTCCCCTCATGCCTTTTTATGTTTTTCAGTGATTGAAGGTAAAAATTGGGCAACCTGTTTGGGTAAGAAGGTCTTGTTTCGTTTTAAATGTTGCCTCTCAGGCATGGAAGAATGCAAAATGTGTGCCAGTAAAGACACTATAAGGAACTGAAAATGATAATTAAGTGAGATTTAATGAGTGAATGCATATGATATTGCAGGACACAATCAGGTGGCATCTTCAGGGCGTACTATCATTAGATGGGGATGGAAACAGTGTGTGGTTGGATATCTGCAACCTTCATGGTGTTTTGTTCTGTCAGCTCTCTTTGCCGGAGTACGAGAGCAGAAACAACAGAGGCAAGTTTATTCAGTCTCGGAACTTGACTAAAGTTGTTATCTCCTGTATGTCATCACTCTTCACCCTTTCCCTGCGGTGATTTTGTTTGTTACGGCAGACGTTGAAATTACTGAGACTGTCTGAAGAGCGGTGCAAGACTGTAACAGACATATCACAGTCTCAAAGCCGCAGATTCCCTGCCACTTTTTTTCACATGTGGAGAAGATTGTATGTTATGGCTGAATCTTTTCACCACTCTAATCCATGGAGCAGGGGATGGAATCTTATTTAGGGATCAGCACCAGTGCATCACTGCCATGATACCGACAACATGCAACTCTGCAAGCTCTTTTAAGAGCATTAGAGCCTTGAAATGAATCAGTCAGCAGGAATACTTCATAGCTCAGTTATTTACTTTTTCAATTAGAACTTAAACAGCTGCTGCTGCTTTCCTGCAGTACATTACTAAAATAGGCATTTCTCAATGTTTCCATAGCCATTAAATGTGTATACATTAAAAACGTGTATTTGTAGAGCTGTTGTTAAATATTGGAAATGGATGATCCAAAAACAAAAGCGTGGTGAATTAGCTTTGCTTTTGTTTGTGTTCATTTCCATTTCTGTTCTTTTGATTCTGAAGCCAAGCTTGTCTCAGAAGGATATGCAAATTTAGGAGAAAATGTCTGTCTGGCTCCCTGAGAAGCTCTTATCCTCTTCTAGAGTTTCAGCAGTGAATAGTGTGGATATTTTTATGTGCTATATAGTGCCATTTTGACAAACTCTTCCATCCTGCTGATGAAATAAATGTTTGTCTGTCTGAGGAATGCAACTAGACCCTCTGCTAGAAAAAAAAGCTTGTTTTTTTTTTTCTAAATCACTTTTCTTGTCTAAATAGTCCAAATATATCCTTGACTGCCATTGTTTTACATTCTTAGTTTGAATAACACCTTTCTGTAATTGAAATGTGGACAGCACACTTGATGTGTGCACAAACATTTGAGACTGAACTTGCTGCTCTGACATACATACATACATACATACATACATACATACATACATACATACATACATACATACATACATACATACATAC